>JARQOD010000001.1:967203667-967246787 GCA_033576555.1 Oophaga sylvatica | reverse complement strand
ATAGAGGACAGGTAGAGAATAACAGACCCCACACTACCCATGGAAGACAGGTAGAGAATAACAGACCCCACACTACACATGGAAGACAGGTAGAGAGTGACAGACCCCACACTACACATGGAGGACAGGTAGAGAGTGACAGACCCCATACTACACATGGAAGGCAGGTAGAGAGTGACATACCTCACACTATGCATAGAGGACAGGTAGAGAATAACAGACCCCACACTACACATGGAGGACAGGTAGAGAATAACAGACCCCACACTACACATGGAAGACAGGTAGAGAATGACAGACCCCACACTACACATGGAGGACAGATAGAGAGTGACATACCTCACACTATACATAGAGGACAGGTAGAGAATGACAGTCCCCGTATTACATATGGAGGGCAGGTACAGAGTGACAGACTCCACACTATGCATAGAGTGCAAATAGAGAGTGACAGACCCCGCAATACCCATGGAGGGCAAGATGAGTGTGACACTTTTAGGGTCTGTCACTCTCTACCTGCCCTCAATGTGTAGTGTTGGAACTGTCACTTTCTACCTGTCCTCCATGTGTAGTATGGGGTCTGTCCCTCTCTACCTGTCCTCCATGGGAAGAGTGGGGTCTGTCACTCTCTACCTGTCCTCCATGGGTAGTGTGGGGTCTGTCACTCTCTATCTGTCTTCCATGTATAGTGTGGGGTCTGTCACTCTGTACCGGTCCTCCATGGGAAGAGTGGGGTCTGTCACTCACCTACCTGTCCTCCATATGTAGTGTGGGGTCTGTCACTTTCTTCCTGTCTTCCATAGGAAGTGTGGGGTCTCTCACTCTCTACCTGTCCTCCAAGGGTATTGGGAGTCTGTCACTCTCTACCTGTCCTTCAAGTGTAGTGTGGGGTCCGTCCCAAACTACCTGCCCTCTATGTGTACTGTAGGATCTGTATCTGACTACCTGCCCTCTATGTGCAGTGTTGGGTCTGTCACTCACTACCTGTCCTCTATATGTAGTGTGGAGTCTGAAACTCTGTACCTGCCCTCTATATGTAGTGCAGGGTCTGTCACGCTCTACCTGCGATCCATGTGTAGTGCAGGATCTGTCACTCTCTACCTGTCCTTTATGTGTAGTGTGTGGTCTGTCACTCTCTACCTGCCCTCCATATGTAGTGTTGGGTCTTTCACTATCTACCTGCCCTCCATGTGTAGTGTGAGGTCTGTCACTCTCTACCTCCCCTCCATGTGTTGTGTGGGATCTGTCACTCTCTACCTGCCCTCCATGTGTAGTGTGGGGTCTGTCACTCTCCACCTGACCTCCATGTGTAGTGTGGGATCTAGGGACAGACCTACCCCATGTGCAGCCAGTGAGGCTGAACCGGGGCCCAGAGGTGGACGGGGGTCCCTGCAGGATGAGTAATAATGAGGGCAATCTGGCCTGTTATCCGGCCCCTAGGCTCCGAGGGGACCCTGGACAGATTACCCTCATGTGCGGCCGACAGAGAGAAATCACTGTTGCTCTGCTGCCTGCAAGAGAAAATGGCAGCGAAGCAGAGCTGCAGCGATCCGTCCTGCTCCCTGCCCGTCCCACGCTTCCTGTCTCTCACACAGTCAGCAGCGTGGCTGGATAACGTCATCATTCAGCGCAGCTGCTGTGAGAGAGGGAAAGCTGCCGGCGATGGTGATGCTACGGGAGAGCGTGCGGAGAGGTGAGAGGTGGTGTGTGTGTGAGTGTGTGGATAGGTGAAAGAGTGTGTGTGTGTGCGTGTCGCTGCGGGGAATGGTGCTGTGTGTGTAGGTGGACGAAAGGGCAATGATAGGGGAGAAGGCAATGATGGGGGTGGTGGATAGAATGCAATGATGGTGACAGATGAAAGGACAATGACGGGGGTGGTGAGGGAGGAGGAAATGATGGAGGTGGTGGAATGGGCAATGATAGGGTAATGGAGGAAAAGCCAATGATTGTAGCAGTGGAAAGGACAATGATGGGGTGGTGGGGTGAAGGTAATTATGGTGGCCATTGAAAGGGCAATGATGGGGGTGGTGTGGGAGAAGGAAATTATGGAGGTGGTGAAATGGGCAATGATGGGGTGGTGAAGGAGAAGGCAATGATGGTGGCAGTTGAAAGGACAATGATGGGTGGTGGGGGAGGAGGAAATGATGGAGGTGGTGGAATGGGCAATGATGGGGTGGTGGGGAAAAGGCAATGATGGTGGCAGTGGAAAGGACAATGCTGGGGATGGTGGACGTGAAGGCAATGATAGTGGCAGTTGAAAGGACAATGATGGAGTGGTGGTGGAGGAGGACATGATGGAGGTGGTGGAAAGGGCAATGTTGGGGTGGTGGGAGAGAAGGCAGTGGAAAGGGCAATGATGGGGTGGTGGGGGTGAAGGCAATGAAGGTGGCAGTTAAAAGGACGATGGGCATGGTGAGGGAGGAGGAAATGATGGAGATGGTGGAATGGGCAATGATGGGAGTGGTGGAGGAGAAGGCAATGATGGTGGCAGTGGAAAGGACAATGATGGGGATGGTGGGGGTGAAGGCAATGATGGTGGCAGTTGAATGGACAATGATGGGGTTGGTGGGGGAGGAGGAAATGATGGGGTGGTGGAATAGGCAATGATGGGGTGGTGGGGGAGAAGGCAATGATGGTGGCAGTGGGAGTACCAACTTCCTAATAATGAAAACATTGTTTTCAGGTGGCCCTCCTGTACGTCTCTTCAAAGGGGTATTGGGGTGCGTCCTAACTTTTGGCAGCCTTGCCACTCATTAAATAGGCAATAACAGTATAGGAGATCAACTGTTTAATAATGGGAACAGCAAAGCATAGCTGGATGATGGATCTCTAAGAATAATAAAGGCTGCCTGATGGCACTATAAGAATAGGCTTTGTGACTTTCAGAGTTCCTCCTTCATAAATGAAACAGGATGGGTCTGATGATGTCTCACACACCACATGGCCAGCTAAGGTTGTAAAATGTTAAAATGACATTTCCCATTGAATGCATTTGTCTTGGTTGAAAGCAATGCTAAAGTTGAAAAATGCATCAAAAACGCCACGTGTGAACATAGCCCAAGGTGTGGAGAAGCATTCCTGTTTTTGGTTATTTATTTTGCCTTATACACAAGTCATTACCTTGGAAAGGATGTTCCTTAACATATTTCCCAGGAAAATCCATTTTGGTTTAGTTTTTGTATGTTTTATTGTGAGTCTGTAAAAGTGGGGTAAGACTCTGACAACATTGTCCACAGCAGTGACCTGGGAGTCAGAAATGCTTCAAGGGGTCTTCCCCATGCTGTTCCCATGTAATTTGAGCACTGTTCCCATCGATTTCAGCAATTTTTAGTCCATCTGCAGACCGCTGGGGGAGGGCCGCGGTAAAAATGCTCGAGTTTCCCATAGACTTACATTGGGCTCGTTGCTGAGGTCGAGCACCCGAGCATTCCAATTTGCTCGTCCCGAGCAATGAGCACCCGAGAATTTTAGTGCTCGCCCATCACTATTTATTTGATATTACCTCCCGGCGTGCTTCGGGAATTCTATAGGGCTTCATTCTATAGGGCTTCCCTTACATACGGCTTTGTCAGCATGTAATACTCCACCATCTGCGTATGCTCTGACAACTCCGAGAACAGGTCAAAATTCCACTGCAGCAACTCTCGACACTGTTGCCTCTTGGCCAGCATTAGAGTCTCTGCAATTGCGACATCCTCGACTTCATCTTCAGGACGGGCTCCCAGGCCATGAGCTTCCAGCAATTCTCGATTTCGCCATAGCTTGAGTAAATTCAAATGGTATACTTGGTGCGGCTTCCTTCGACCTGGCTGGTGTGCCTTGTAATTCACATTGTGCAGCTTTACCACCACTTCATATGTGCCTTCCACTTGGCTAGTAACTTGCTCTCTTCCGTAGTGATAAGCACCAGCACATAGTCCCCGGGCTGGAACTGCCTCCAACTCGCTAATTGGTTAAACACCCTTGACATCCTCTCCTGCAACTGGGAGACATGCTCTATGATTCTCCGGAGTGATGTGACTTTGGAATCCCAGGTTTGATTGGAGATGTCCAGGAGCACTCGCAGATGTCATCCGTACAGGAGCTCGAATGGAGAGAAACCAGTGGAGGCTTGAGGAACTTCTCTGATGGAGAAGTGCAAAAACGGAAGCAGATAATCCCAGTCTCAACCATACTTCTCATTGACCTTGTTTGGAAACCTGAAGGACTTTATACAGCTACTTTATCACCTTGCTCAAGAACGGGTTCCCTGGTCCATTAAAATAAATCTCATTTGGTAGTCCCATCTGAGCAAAAATATGGACAAGGTCCTGGGATATACTCCTGGCCGAAGAGTGATACTGCTTCAGGGTACCGGGTCGCATAGTCCATGACCACTAGGATGTATTGATGCCCCCATGCAGACGTAACTAAGGCACCTACTAGGTCCATAGCAATTCTCTCAAATGGGACCTCTATTACCCATAATGTCACTAGGGGACTGCAGAAGTGAGAAGAGAAAGTGCTTATCTGGCAGGTGGTGCAGGACCTACAATAATTTAGGATCTCCCTGTAACACCCTGACCAATACAACCTCCGCATTATTCTCTCCTGAGTATTCTCTACCCCCAGATGTCCCCCCAAAACATGCGAATATGTCATGTCTAAAACCCTCTGCCAGTAAAAGTCATGTAATCAACAGCTGCTCCACTATTTCACCTCCTCTCAGTTTGGTCACCCGATACAATAACTGCAAACTGTGGGTACCTGGTGTCAGCCTCTGACTTTTGAGCTACCCCAGTACAGACGGTAACATTATCAAATGCCCCCTTTAATGTCAGGTCCCTAACTTGATGAGCAGTCCCAAAGTTCTCTTTGGACACTTCTAACTCAGGAAAATTGGACTCCTCTCTCATCTTCCTCTCCAGCGTTTGTGGCTCTAAACCCCCTCCATAGTGAGCCTACCCCCTTTTGGGTATTCCAGTACAGGGAAGTGGTGATGTCTGTTTTTTCTCTACTAGACTAACCAGGTTGTCCATGTTCTGATGATCACCCTAAGCAACCCAGGTCTGTATTGTAATGAGAATGGAGTGGATGAATCTGTCCATCACTACACACTCCACCATCTAGGCAGGTGTGGAAGACTTGGGCTGCAACTACTTTTGGACTAGTTGTAACAAGTCAAATATCAGTAAGTGAAGGGGTTTGTCACCAGCATACGCCCAGTGGTGGACTCGTTGGGCTCTAACCGACATAGCTACTCCCAGGTGTGCCAAGTACCTGGATAAGAATGAAGTGATTAAACAGAGTCAGCATGGGTTTGTAACTAATAAGTCATGTCAGACTAACTTAATTTCCTTCTATGACAGAATCACTGACTGGGTGGATCAGGGAAATGCTGTAGATATAGTATATCTTGACTTCAGCAAAGCATTTGACAAAGTATCTCACACAATCCTTATTGAAAAAATGACTAAGTATGGAATGGACAAGGCAACTGTTAGGTGGATTCATAACTGGCTTAGTGATCGGACCCAAAGAGTGGTTGTAAATGGCTGCACATCCAGTTGGAAGAATGTCTCAAGTGGGGTACCACAAGGCTCTGTTTTGGGCCCTGTATTGTTCAACATCTTTATCAATGATTTAGATGAAGGAATTGAGGGTAAACTGATCAAATTTGCTGATGACACAAAGCTAGGAGGGGTAGCTAATACTAGAGAAGAGAGAGAGAGGATTCAAAAAGATATACATAAACTGGAGCAGTGGGCAGCAACTAATAGAATGGATTTTAACAGGGAAAAATGCAAAGTACTACATCTGGGCAATAAAATGAAAAAAGCATATACAAAATGGGAGGAATAGGGCTAAGTAACAGCACATGTGAAAAAGACTTGGGTATACTAATTGATCACAGACTTAACATGAGTCAACAGTGTGATGCAGCAGCAAAAAAGGCAAATGCAATTCTAGGATGTATCAACAGAAGCATACAGTCTAGATCACGTGAGGTCATTATTGCCCTCTACTCCTCTTTGGTCAGACCTCATCTGGAATACTGTGTCCAGTTTTGGGCACCACATTTTAAAAAAGACATCAACAAACTGGAGCAAGTTCAGAGAAGAGCCACCAGAATGGTGACCGGTCTGCAAACCATGTCCTATGAGGAACGGTTGCAGGATTTGGGAATGTTTAGCTTGCAAAAAAGAAGACTGAGAGGAGACTTAATAGCTGTCTACAAATATCTCAAGGGCTGTCACATTGTAGAAGGATCATCTTTATTCTCCTTTGCACAAGGAAAGACTAGAAGCAATGGGATGAAACTGAATGGGAGGAGACACAGATTAGATATTAGAAAAAACTTTTTGACAGTTAGGGTGATCAATGAGTGGAACAGGCTGCCACAAGAGGTGGTGAGTTCTCCTTCAATGGAAGTCTTCAAGCAGAGGCTGGATAGACATCTGTCTGGGATGATTTAGAGAATCCTGCTTTGAGCAGGGGTTGGACCAGAAGGCCCAGGAGGTCCCTTCCAACTCTACCATTCTATGATTCTATGATTCTATGATCTCAGTCTTTAACTTGGTGTATTCCTCGGCATTCTGTAGTGCTAAGCCATAATATGCTTTTTGGGGTTCACCTGTGAAATATGGCGCCAGAAGCTCCGGCCAGTGCTCTGGCGGAAGATTTTTCACGTTCTACCAACCCCTCTAAAGTCAGAAAGCTTCTACATCATCCCCGGGGGTCATCTTCTGCATTGCCCATCTTACCACCTTCCAGACATAGTAATCATCAGCTGGACTTGGGGATGAGGCAGGCGACCTGTTCTGGATGGTGCTTACCAGAAGCTGCATCTGCTGCCACTGCTACTGCTGCTGCTGTAGGAGTAGCTTGTTCATCTCCTGCTATTATTGCTACACCTGTATGAGGTGTTTGATTTTGTCCTCCATGGTGTCGGATGTCTCCTGCTGGATGGCAGCTTTTACCCAGGATATATAACGTTCTCTGTAGCAGCTACACGTGTTCCTGGAACTCTGCCCTCATTTTCAACCAACTGTGGTAGGTTTTAGACACAGGAACACTTCTTGGGTCAATTGCCTGCTGTTTTTTTAAGCACAGCATAAACCATGGTAAGATTTAACAATAAAAACATGGCCTGCTCAGAATACCATAAGTCTTCAGGAGCTCCTCCTGGATCTACTGTCTGGAGACTTCCCTGTCCTCAAACACACAACAGATTTAAAAAACAGTAGCTGGACATTTAACTCCCCAACAACACCCTTGAGTGGACACATGGCAAGTAGGAGTCCCACCCATCTCTTTCACCTACTCACAATAAAACAACTCTTGTATAGGCTGATGAACCCCTCAGCACAAAGCATGCTGAAGAGAAACCTCTGGGTTTCACATCATGGAAGATAGCAACCTTCATGTCACATATCTCCCCTCACATACAGAGCCAGTGACCCTGTCACAACACCTATAAACTCTTGTCTGCACTACCAGTATTTATAAATATGGATACTACGTACACACACACACACACAGTATGTGGCACACACACAATGCATATTACATGCAATGCATGTCACACAGATATGCATATAGATATAGCAAACACAGAGCACATACACACATGCATACATACAGATGTATACATAGAGCACATACACTGAAGTGCAAAAGGGTAACAATGTTTTGAACTTTTGACTTTTAGGCTTCATATCTCTTCATCTGCTATTGCCTCGAATGTGACACTACCATCATTTTATAGAAAATCATCTTGTTTGTCTCATACATAAATTTGACTTGCAACTATTTAGCATATGATTAGTTATGCATACATAGAGAACATACATACCGAAACATGCATACACAACACATACAAACAGTCACAAGCATAAACAAAACCCATATATACAGATTCATGTATACACAGCATATGCACGTAGCTACATGAATAGACAGAACACATGCATGCAGATACATTTATACACAGAGAACGTACATAAAGACACATATATACTCTGAGCATATATGAATACAAAGAGCACATACATACCGATACATGTGTACACAGAACAAATACATACAAAATATACAATCATACAGAACACATACATACAGATACATGTATGCACAGAGCACCTAAGCACGGACAGATGTATACGTGGAGCACTTACACATGTGTTTGTATGTATTTGCTGTTAATGCTTGTAGTGGTGTGTATGTGCTCTGTGTATACATTTCTCTGTGTAAATGTGCTCTGTGTATACATGTGTCTGTATGTTTGTGCTTTGTATATACATGTGTCTGTGTGTATGTGCTCTGTGTATACATGAGCACATACACACAGACACGTATACACAAAGCACATATATACAGTCACATGTATACACAGAGCACATACATACAGAGACATATATACAAAGAGAACGTACAAACATATACAAGCATACACACAGGGCCGGTTTTAGGCAAAGTTGGGCCCTAGGCAAAGTTTAAAATGGGGCCCCAAATGTTAACATATTGCACCACCACACAGAAGCATTTCGATTGTATTTACATGCGCTGAGTTCAGGCCGCTAAATGAGTGTGATCGACAATATTGAAGTCATTCAACACTTGTTTCCGGCCTCTTTCCACCGGTTGAGAAAGAATGATGGGGACAGAATGATCACTAATAGATCACTAATAGATCACCATACAGTATCATGCTATCAGCAGCACATCTACAGTTTACAGTCATGGCCAAAAGTTTTGAGAATGACACAAATATTATATTTTCACATGATCTGCTGCCCTCTGGTTTTTATGTGTGTTTGACAGATGTTTTTATCACAGACAGAAATATAATAATTGCAAACATATGAGTAACAAAAGCTTATATTGACAGTTAGAATGAGTTAATGCAGCAAGTCAATATTTGCAGTGTTGACCCTTCTTCTTCAGGACCTCTGCAATTCTCCCTGGCATGCTCTCAATCAACTTCTGGACCAAATCCTGACTGATAGCAGTCCATTCTTGCACAATCAATGCTTTCATTTTGTCAGAATTTTTAGGTTTTTATTTGTCCACCCGTCTCTTGATGATTGACCACAAGTTCTCAATGGGATTAAGATCTGGGGAGTTTCCAGGCCATGGACCCAAAATCTCTATGTTTTGTTCCCTGAGCCATTTAGTTATCACCTTTGCTTTATGGCAAGGTGCTCCATCATGCTGGAAAAGGCATTGTTGATCGCCAAACTGCTCTTGGAGGGTTGGGAGAAGTTGCTCTTGGAGGACATTCTGGTACCATTCTTTATTCATGGCTGTGTTTTTAGGCAAGACTGTGAGAGAGCCGATTCCCTTGGCTGAGAAGCAACCCCACACATGAATGGTTTCAGGATGCTTAACAGTTGGCATGAGACAAGACTGGTGGTAGCGCTCACCTTGTCTTCTCCGAATGAGGCGTTTTCCTGATTTCCCAAACAATCGAAAAGGGGATTCATCAGAGAAAATAACTTTACCCCAGTCCTCAGCAGTCCACTGCCTGTACCTTTTGCAGAATATCAGTCTGTCCATGATGTTTTTTCTGGAGAGAAGTGGCTTCTTTGCTGCCCTCCTTGAGACCAGGCTTTGCTCCAAGAGTCTCCGCCTCACAGTGCGTGCAGATGCACTCACACCTGCCTACTGCCATTCCTGAGCAAGCTCTGCACTGCTGGTAGCCCGATCCCACAGTTGAAACACTTTTAAGAGACGGTCCTGGCGCTTGCTGGTCTTTCTTGGGCGCCCTGGAGCCTTTTTGGCAACAATGGAACCTCTCTCCTTGAAGTTCTTGATGATGCGATAGATTGTTGACTGAGGTGCAATCTTTCTAGCTGCGATACTCTTCCCTGTTAGGCCATTTTTGTGCATTACAATGATGACTGTGCACGCGTTTCTTTAGAGATAACCATGGTTAACAAAAGAGAAACAATGATGCCAAGCACAAGCCTCCTTTTAAAGTGTCCAGTGGTGTCATTCTTACTTAATCATGACAGATTGATCTCCAGCCATGTCCACATCAACACCCACACCTGTGTTAATGGAGCAATCACTGAAAAGAGGTTAGCTGGTCCTTTTAAGGCAGGGCTGAAATGATGTTGAAATGTGTTTTGAGGGATAATGTTCATTTTCTAACCAAATATTGACTTTGCAAGTAATTGCTGTTAAGCTGATCACTCTTTATAACATTCTGGAGTATATGCAAATTGCCATTAGAAAAAGTGAAGTGTTGTGAATGGACTTGAAATGAGTTCTGAGCAGAGGCTCCCTCTGGTGGTTACAAGCAGTACTGGACTGTACAGTGAAGATTGTGAGGAGTGGGAATCAGGTGTTACTGACTGGTCTTATATAAGGGAGTCGCCTTCCCATCAGGGTTGCCGGTGATCAATTGTTCTGGTCTCAATCCTTGAGTCCTGTTTCCTTTGTAGCCTGCTGTGTCGTGTCTGCATCTCCTGCTAACAGATAAGACATTTTCTTCTTTTTGTTTTTGTGCTTGATTTTTGCATTTTGTCCTGCACTTCTGTGGGGGCCTTCAGGGTCCCCTCCGGGGGCTTTTGCCCTCTCAGTTTAGTTCAGCCACTGATGTTTGTACATTTGCTTTTTCCAGTTTTTTCAGTGGCTGCTGTTTTGATTTTGTTACACCAGAGAACTAATTTATGTGGTAGAGGTCGTGTGATCTCAGGTGATTTTGAAATTAGTAGAGTTGGTGCTTTTCAGGGTTTTTTTGGGATTGCAGTAAGTGCCCTTCCTATCCTTTTCTATTTAGGTAGTTTGGGCCCCAACGTTTGCTCATACTATTTTCTGTCTGTGTCAGTATTTCATCTTGTCTAACCGCCATTACATGTTTGGGGGCTTTCTATGTTCTTTGGGGATCTGCTCCGGGGCAGATAGCTTTCCTCTTTCTATCTTTAGGTGTAGTTAGTTTCTCAGGCTGTGACGAGGCGTCTAGGACCAACGTAGGAACGCTCCACGGCTGCCTCTAGTTGTGGTGGTTAGTCAGGGTACTGCAATCTCATAGATTCCAACTTCTCTGGTGTATTGCCTTTTTTACCTGCACTCCTCAGCTACCAAAATATAACAGTATCACCTGCCAAAAAATTGAAAATTGTATGGTACTCACAGAAGGGAAAAAATATTGTGAAAGAAAAAAGGTTGTCAGAGTTGTCAGAGATATTTTTCTGTTTGTTGCATTTTTTTTCTCTGGGTGCTGGGGAGGATTTTTTTTTTTTCTCAATGGAGTTTGCACAGTTGTCTGGCCGTGTGGATCAGCTTGCCACTGAGGTTCGGAGTATTGCTGCCTATCTTGCTAGGTTGCCTGTTGTGGAACCTAGGATTCCCATGCCAGATTTGTTTTTAGGGGATCGAGCTAAGTTTCAGAATTTCAAAAATAATTGTAAATTGTTTTTTGCCTTAAAATCTAAGTCCTCAGGGAACGCAGCGCAGCAGGTTCAAATTATCATCTCTCTCCTGCTCTGCGATCCTCAGGATTGGGCTTTTTCCCTGACACCTGGGATCCTGTTTTGAGTGATGTTGATGCATTTTTTCAGGCTTTGGGGTTATTGTACGATGAGCCTAATGTCACTGATCAAGCTGAAAAAGCCTTGTTGGCATTAAATCAGGGGCTTGATGACGCTGAGTTATACTGTCAGAGATTCCGTAGGTGGGCAGTCCTGACCAAATGGAATGACGACGCTTTGGCGGCCCTTTTTCGGAAGGGTCTGTCAGATAATGTAAAGGATGTTATGGTGGGATTCTCTGTCCCCTCTGGTCTCAATGATTCTATGTCATTAGCGATTCAAATTGACAGACGTTTGCGTGAGCGGAGAAGTATGCGTGGAATGGTGTTGCCTTGTGAACCTGCTTCTGAACCCATGCTGTGTGATAGAGTGGTGTCTGGGGCACAGCGCCATGAGTTTCGAAAGCGCAATGGGTTATGTTTCTACTGTGGTGATGCCTCTCATGCTATTTCAGTCTGCCCTAAGCGGGGAAGACGTTTTGCACGCTCAGTTGTCTTGGGTAGTGTTCAGACTAAGTTTTTATTAACTGTCACTCTGATATGCTCTCTGTCCTCATTTTCTGCTCAGGCTTTCGTTGATTCTGGAGCAGCTATTAACCTGATGGATTATGATTTTGCTAAACGTTGTGGGTTTCTCTTGATACCCCTACAGAAGTCTATTCCCCTACTGGGGATCGATTCTACCCCTTTGGCTGAGAATAAACCTCAGTTCTCTACTCAGGTGATAATGAGGGTTGAACCTGATCATCAGGAGTGCTGTAAATTTTTGGTTCTGTATAATCTGCATGATATTATCGTACTGGGCTTCCCTTGGTTGCAGTCTCATAATCCTGTTTTGGATTGGAAATCTGTGTCTGTAACCAGTTGGGGCTGCCAATGTGTTAATACCAACACTCCTGTTTTTTCTGCCTCCCCCCAGGCTCAGGATGTTCCTGACTTTTTGATTGATTTTTCTGATGTGTTTAGCGAAAGTAAATCTGCATCCTTGCCTCCCCATAGGAGCTATGACTGCGCTATTGAATTAGTGCCTGGTAGTAAATTCCCTAAAGGTCGCCTTTTTAACTTGTCTGTACCTGAACATGACGCTATGCGGTCTTATATCAAGGAATCATTGGAGAAGGGTCATATCAGACCATCCTCTTCACCCTTAGGTGCCGGTTTTTTCTTTGTGGCCAAAAAGGATGGTTCATTAAGGCCGTGTATTGATTATCGTCTTTTGAACAATATTACTGTAAAATATCAATACCCGTTACCTTTGATTTCTGACCTGTTTTCCAGGGTGAAAAACGCTACTTGGTTTACCAAGCTTGACCTCAGGGGGGCATATAAACTTATTCGCATTAAGCACGGGGATGAATGGAAGACGGCATTCAATACCCCTGAGGGGCATTTTGAGTACCTTGTGATGCCCTTTGGGCTCACTAATGCTCCTTCTGTCTTCCAGTCCTTCATGAATGACATTTTCAGGGATTTTGTGGATAAATTTCTGATTGTTTATTTGGATGATATCTTGATTTTTTCTAATGACTGGGACTCTCATGTGAAACATGTTCGAACTGTATTCCAGATTTTGAGAGAGAATGCTCTGTATGTGAAGGGATCAAAGTGTCTTTTTGGCGTACAGAGGATCTCATTTCTGGGATTCATTTTGTCCCCATCTGTTATTGAAATGGACCCGGTCAAGGTTCAGGCCATCTGTGATTGGGTCCAACCTACTTCATTAAAGGCTCTTCAAAGATTTTTGGGTTTTGCCAATTTTTATCGTAAATTTATTGGTAATTTCTCGGTTATTGTTAAACCATTGACTGATTTGACCAGAAAGGGTTCTGATGTGGTGAATTGGCCTCCTTAGGCAGTCTCTGCATTTCAGGAACTTAAGCAGAGATTCACTTCTGCTCCTGTTCTACGGCAGCCTGATGTTTCTCTGCCATTTCAGGTGGAGGTTGATGCCTCTGAAATTGGGGCAGGTGCCGTTTTGTCCCAAAAAGATCCAGAGACCTCTAAAAATAACCCTTGTGCCTTTTCTCTCGAAAATTTTCTCCTACTGAACGTAATTATGACGTGGGTAATCGGGAGTTACTGGCCATGAAGTGGGCTTTTGAAGAGTGGAGACATTGGCTGGAGGGAGCCAAACATCAGGTGGTGGTCCTTACGGACCATAAGAATCTGGTTTATTTGGAATCTGCCAAGCGACTCAATCCTAGACAGGCCAGGTGGGCCTTGTTTTTCACACGTTTTAATTTTGTGGTTTCCTTTCTTCCTGGCACTAAGAATGTTAAGGCGGATGCCCTCTCGAGGAGTTTCCTTGCGGACTCTCCTGAGTTATCTGATCCTTCTGTTATTTTGAAAGAGGGTGTAGTTCTTTCCGCCATCTCACCCAATTTGAGACTTGCTCTGGAGGGGTGTCAGGAGGATAGGCCCGAGCGCTGCCCTGTTGGAAAACTGTTTGTCCCGGACCAGTGGAAAAAGAGTGTGATGTCTGAGATTCATTGTTCCGCGTTGGCTGGGCATCCCGGAATTTTTGGTACCAGAGACTTGGTTAGTCGGTCCTTTTGGTGGCCTACCTTGTCTCGTGATGTCAGGGAATTTGTGCAGTCCTGCGGGACTTGCTCTCGCTCCAAGCCTTGCTCTCGCTCTAGTGGTTTGTTGATGCCATTGCCTGTGCCCAAGAGACCATGGACCCATATCTCTATGGATTTCATTTCCGACCTCCCTGTTTCTCAGAGAATGACCGTCATCTGGGTGATTTGTGATAGGTTTTCCAAGATGATAAATCTTGTGCCATTACCTAAGTTGCCTTCCTCCTCTGAATTGGTGCCTTTGTTCCTTCAGCATGTGGTTCGTTTACACGGCATTCCTGAGAACATTGTGTCTGACAGAGGAGTCCAGTTTGTTTCCAGATTTTGGAGGACCTTTTGTTCTAAACTTGGTGTTCAATTGTCTTTCTCCTCGGCGTTTCATCCTCAGACCAATGGTCAAACTGAGAGAACAAACCAGACATTGGAGACTTATCTAAGATGCTTTGTGTCTGCTGATCAGGATGACTGGGTCTCTTTTTTGCCTTTGGCTGAGTTTGCTCTTAATAATAGGGCTAGCTCTGCCACTTTGATGTCTCCATTTTTCTGTAATTCTGGGTTTCACCCTCGATTTTCTTCAGGACAGACGGAGGCTTCTGTCTGTCCAGGTGTTGACTCTGTTGTGGAGCGTATGCAACAGATTTGGGACCAGGTAGTGGAGAGGTTGTCCCTCTCTCAGGAGAGGGCCCAGCGGTTTGCTAACCGGCATAGGACTGATGGTCCTCGGTTTAAAGTGGGGGACTTGGTCTGGTTGTCCTCAAGAAATATTCCTATGAGAGTGGCATCTCCTAAATTTAAGCCTAGGTTCATTGGACCTTATAAGATCATGGAGATTCTTATTCCTGTTTCTTTTCGTTTGCTTCTTCCAGGGACATTTAAGATCTATAACGTGTTCCACAAGTCCTTGTTGAAGAGGTTTGTTGAGCCAGTGGTTCCTACTGCTTTGCCTCCTGACCCTGTTCTGGTTGAGGGCAATATGGAGTTTGTGGTTGAGAAAATATTGAATTCTCGTTTTTCTAGACGGAAACTCCAGTATTTGGTTAAGTGGAGAGGTTATGGTCAGGAAGACAATTCTTGGGTGTTTGCTTCGGACATCCATGCTAGGAGACTCATCCGTGCGTATCATAGAACTCATCCTGACCGACCTGGTTGCTCAAGTGAGGGTTCGGTGACCCCTCCTCAAGGGGGGGGGGTACTGTTGTGAATGGACTTGAAATGAGTTCTGAGCAGAGGCTCCCTCTGGTGGTTACAAGCGGTTCTGGACTGTCCAGTGAAGATTGTGAGGAGTGGGAATCAGGTGTTACTGACTGGTCTTATATAAGGGAGTCGCCTTCCCATCAGGGTTGCCGGTGATCAATTGTTCTGGTCTCAATCCTTGAGTCCTGTTTCCTTTGTAGCCTGCTGTGTCGTGTCTGCATCTCCTGCTAACAGATAAGACATTTTCTTCTTTTTGTTTTTGTGCTTGATTTTTGCATTTTGTCCTGCACTTCTGTGGGGGCCTTCAGGGTCCCCTCCGGGGGCTTTTGCCCTCTCAGTTTAGTTCAGCCACTGATGTTTGTACATTTGCTTTTTCCAGTTTTTTCAGTGGCTGCTGTTTTGATTTTGTTACACCAGAGAACTAATTTATGTGGTAGAGGTCGTGTGATCTCAGGTGATTTTGAAATTAGTAGAGTTGGTGCTTTTCAGGGTTTTTTTGGGATTGCAGTAAGTGCCCTTCCTATCCTTTTCTATTTAGTTAGTTTGGGCCCCAACGTTTGCTCATACTATTTTCTGTCTGTGTCAGTATTTCATCTTGTCTAACCGCCATTACATGTTTGGGGTCTTTCTATGTTCTTTGGGGATCTGCTCCGGGGCAGATAGCTTTCCTCTTTCTATCTTTAGGTGTAGTTAGTTTCTCAGGCTGTGACGAGGCGTCTAGGACCAACGTAGGAACGCTCCACGGCTGCCTCTAGTTGTGGTGGTTAGTCAGGGTACTGCAATCTCATAGATTCCAACTTCTCTGGTGTATTGCCTTTTTTACCTGCACTCCTCAGCTACCGAAACATAACAGTGAAGCAGTAGACTTTGTAAAAATTAATATTTGTGTCATTCTCAAAACTTTTGGCCATGACTGTACACCCCATAGTCCTCCATACAGTATAATATAATGTGCCCCATAGTCCTCCATATAGTATAATACACTCCTCATAGTCCTCCATGTGCCATCTAATCAATATAATACTATGCAACTATACTCTGATGCATCTATTTGGTGCCTTTTGTTTTACTAGTTTCCCTGTATTGAATTTTGCAATGGGGCATTATAGCATGCTCAGGAGCTGACCTCCCACCTGTACACGCGTGTTTGCCTTTGTGCCCTTGACCCCTCCCGGCTTTCGGCGTCTCAACATGGTCAGTGCTTGGCCCTGTGATGCCGACGCCGGGTGGTGTCCTGGTCGCTATGGTATCATGCGCGTCACTTCCGGTGGGACTGTCTTCTTCCTGACGAGCACCATTCGCTCCATGTCGGAGGATAAACTATGAGGGACACTATAAAAGGCTGCATGGAGAGAGTGTGCGTGTGCTCCCTGACGAAGGCGAAGGCCGAAACGTGCATTGGGGTGGGCGCGCACACCTCTCTGGGACACCTCCTGAAGCAGAGCTTGTTACTACATCCAGGTAATGCAGCTATATTCCCTCATGGTTTATCGAGCAGACTAGCAGCTGTATACTTTTGTGTTTCTGACACATTTTGCATTTATTTATACTCCGGATGTATTTATAATGGTAAAAATAATATTATATTTTGCTACTAGCTCTTGGGCTTCTCCAGTTGGTGTTTTCAGAGGGGCTGTGCGCCCTTTCTTCTTATACAGTAGCATTGTACACAATATTTACATCGTTCTCCCACACCATTTCTTGTGTCGTTCTGATTATGTTTTGTATGACTTTTAATCAATAAATATTTCTTCTATTATATAATCCGTTTTTGGACTAGTACATCATTGTTGTCCTTGACAACTGCTTCTCTTCATTGTAATTCTGGTGTGTCCAGCACTATGATCCAACACACTGATGGTGTTTTTTTGCAATGGTAACAAAATATATCATGTGTGTGTATTTGTGGAATATATTGTGTCATAGTCCTCCATATAATATAATACACTCCCCATAGTCCTCCATATAATATAATACACTCCCCATAGTCCTCCATATAGTATAATACACTCCTCATAGTCCTCCATATAGTATAATGCACTCCCCATAGTCCTCCATATAGTATAATACACCCCTCATAGTCCTCCATATAGTATAATACACTCCTCATAGCCCTCCATATATTAAAATACACTGTTCAGTACTCCATATAGTATAGTACAATCCTCATAGTGTTCCATATAGTATAATACACCGCCAGTCATCCATGTAGTACAATTCACTTCCCATAGTATAATGCACACCACAGTTCTTCATATAGTTGTCACGACGTATAACAGATATATTCAATGATAGCAACCTATATAGTAACATAGTAACATAGTAACATAGTTATTAAGGTTGAAGGAAGACTTTAAGTCCATCTAGTTCAACCCATATCCTATCCTAACCTGCCCTAACATGTTGATCCAGAGGAAGGCAAAAAAAACCCAAGTGGCAAACAGTAAGCTTCACATTGGGGAAAAAAATTCCTTCCCGACTCCACATACGGCAATCAGACTAGCTCCCTGGATCAACGCTGTATCTAGGAAACTAGTGAATATAGCCTGTAATATTATACTTTTCAAGAAAGGCATCCAGTCCCCTCTTAAATTTTAGTAAGGAATCACTCATTACAACATTAGACGGCAGAGAGTTCCATAGTCTCACTGCTCTTACAGTAAAGAATCTGCATCTGTGATTATGGCTAAACCTTCTTTCCTCCAGACGTAGAGGATGCCCCCTCGTCCCCGTCACAGGTCTAAGAGTAAAAAGATCATTAGAAAGGTCTTTGTACTGTCCCCTCATATATTTGTACATTGTAATAAGATCACCCCTAAGCCTTCGTTTTTCCAAACTAAATAACCCCAAGTGTAATAACCTGTCTTGGTATTGCAGACCCCCCAGTTCTCTAATAACCTTGGTCGCTCTTCTCTGCACCCGCTCCAGTTCAGCTATGTCTTTCTTATACACCGGAGACCAGAACTGCACACAGTATTCTAAGTGTGGTCGCACCAGTGACTTGTATAGAGGTAAAATTATGTTCTCCTCATGAGCATCTATGCCTCGTCTAATGCATCCCATTATTTTATTTGCTTATATCCCATTTATTTTATATCTAATGTGACATCATTCTAAATTTCATATAATAAAGAAAATCAACATGTATACATAGTATCTGCCAGCAATGTCTTACCTGACATAATATCCTATGTATTGTGGGTCAATACTGTGTACGTGCCACGTTGTCTCTGGATAGAGGTGGACCGGGGTCTATGCTGACCCTGAACTGGGGTCCTGACTAGTCCCTCTACCTGGAGGTACTGTTAATGGTACAGAGGTCCAGGCCACCAGCGTAACCCTGTCTCCTGTAGATCCCTGACCACTGTAATCTAGTCCTGAGAAGGACCCTGATTACCACCACAGGGAATGGGCAGATCACAGCTTACACACAGTCTAAGACAAACGAGACAGACAAGGGGTAAAGAAAACACAGCCTTGCATACAACACTTCCACTACAGAGGAACACAAAAGGTTAAGGAGATAAACAATAAGCGAGGAGAGGAAAAACCACAACAGGCACTCTTAGCTTAAGTCTTCTCAGAAACGATCCGCTCTGCTGGTCTGAATGAATGCTTTCACCGGCAACTTCCCCAGCAGACCAGCAGGTATATGAAGGAAGCTAATTAACAAAACATCAATCGCAGCTGAGCGAGGCTGGTCAGCCCAGCACCGAGAGAGAAAGAATTAACTCCCTCAGTGCCGAAAAACACCCAGCACCAGAAACTCAGCTGTGCGAAGTCAGGGTGTGCAATCGTGACGATCTCCGCCGCGACACACCCGTGACAGTACCCCCCCTTCTACGAGGGGCCTCTGGACCCTCAGGGCCTGGTCTATCTGGGTGAGTAGTGTGGAAGGCCCGAACCAAACGGTCTGCGTTAATATCCGATGCAGAAACCCACATCCTCTCCTCAAGACCATACCCCCTCCAATGAACAAGGTACTGAAGGGACCGGCGATTCAGACGTGAGTCAATGATCTTCGATACCTGAAACTCCAAATTACCATTGACCACTACTGGAGGAGGAGGTAGAGGTGACGGTATAACTGGTGCCACGTACCTCTTAAGCAACGATTTGTGGAACACATTGTGGATTTTAAATGTAGGAGGGAGGTCAAGACGGAAAGCCACCGGATTAACTATTGAACTGATCCTGTATGGCCCGATGAACCTGGGACCCAGTTTCCAGGAGGGAACCTTAAGTTTTATATTCTTGGTAGACAACCATACCAGATCGTTCACACTTAGGTCCGGACCAGACACTCTCCTCCTATCAGCCATACGTTTGTATCGGTTCCCCATAGTTCTCAGATTATTAAGCACTCCTCTCCACACTGAAGCAAGTGACGACGAAAATCGTTCCTCCTCAGGAACCCCAGAAGAGCCCCCCCCATTGAAAGTACAAAACTGGGGGTGAAAACCATATACCCAAAAAACGGGGACTTACCAGTGGACTCGCTCCGCCTATTGTTAAGAGCGAACTCTGCCAGAGGCAAGAAAGAAGACCAGTCCTCTTGGTTCTCTGAGACAAAACACCGGAGATATGTCTCTAAGCTCTGATTCAGACGCTCTGTCTGACCATTGGTCTGCGGATGAAAAGCCGAAGAAAATGACAACTGCATCCCCCGACGAGAACAAAATGCCTTCCAGAATTTGGACACAAACTGAGACCCCCGATCCGACACCACATCGGAAGGCAACCCGTGAAGTCTCACAATCTCCCCAATGAACACCTGCGCCCGAGTTTTAGCATTAGGAAGAGCAGGAAGATCAATAAAATGTGCCATTTTGCTGAACCTGTCAACTACAACTAGTATGACAGTTTTACCTGAAGACGGAGGAAGGTCCGTAATGAAGTCCATAGACAGATGGGTCCATGGACGCTCCGGGATTTTCAACGGTAAAAGGGCCCCAGAAGGACGGGTATGTGGGGTCTTAGAGCGCGCACATACCCCACAGGACGCGACAAAAGTTACCACCTCTTTATTTAAGTTAGGCCACCAAAACCGGCGAGAAACGAGATCTACAGTTGCTTTACTCCCTGGGTGTCCTGCCAAAGCAGAATTATGATGTGCCTCGATAACCTTTTGTCTTAACTGATCTGGAACAAACAGTTTCCCTGGAGGTCCTTCAGGGGCGTCCCCCTGAGCCTCCAATACCTCCTCCTCAAGCTCAGAGCATACAGCCGACACCACAACTCCCTCCTGAAGAATAGGAACCGGGTCATCCGTCTTCCCGGCCCCCGGGAAACTACGAGATAAGGCATCAGCCTTTACATTTTTTGACCCAGGACGATATGTGACGACAAAATTAAACCTGGTAAAAAACAACGACCATCTAGCTTGTCTGGAATTCAGACGTTTTGCAGACTCTAAATACAGCAGGTTCTTGTGATCAGTAATGACGGTGACCGGGTGGACTGCCCCCTCCAAAAAGTGACGCCACTCTTCAAAAGCCAACTTAATGGCCAAGAGTTCCCTATTGCCGACATCATAATTCCTCTCGGCGGACGACAATTTTTTAGAGAAGAAAGCGCACGGATGCCATTTACCAGGGGACGGACCTTGAGATAATACCGCACCCACTCCTACGTCAGATGCGTCTACCTCCACAATGAACGGTTGTGATGCATCAGGTTGGATGAGTATGGGTGCTGAAGCAAAACATTTTTTCAAGGAGGAAAATGCTTGACAAGCTTTGTCAGACCACCTAGAAAAATCCGTCCCTTTTTTTGTCATGTCAGTGAGAGGTTTGACAACGGATGAGAAATTACGAATAAATTTCCGGTAGTAGTTAGCAAACCCCAGGAAACGCTGCAGTGCTTTAAGATCCTCTGGCCGATCCCATTCAAGCACAGCCTTCACTTTCCCAGGGTCCATACGGAAACCGGAGGCTGACACCAGGAATCCTAAAAACTGAAGTTCTTGTACGGCGAACACACACTTCTCCCATTTGGCGTACAGTTTATTGTCTCGCAAGATCTACAACACTTGTCTCACATGCTCCTGATGAGACACAAGATCCGGCGAGTAAATTAAGATGTCATCTAGATAAATGACAACAAACTGTCCCACTAGGTGGCGAAAGATGTCATTAACAAAATGTTGAAACACCGCCGGGGCAGTAGTCAGACCGAAAAGCATGACCAGGTTCTCATAATGTCCCTCCAGAGTGTTAAACGCCATCTTCCACTCATCCCCCTCCTTTATCCTAATCAGATTATACGCCCCCCTGAGATCCAACTTAGAGAACCATTTGGCACCCACAATCTGATTGAAGAGATCAGGAATAAGTGGGAGCGGATACGGATCTCGAACCGTAATCCGATTAAGCTCACGGAAATCCAGGCAAGGGCGTAGGCCTCCATCTTTTTTCTTCACAAAGAAGAACCCCGCGGCCACTGGGGAAGATAAAGGTCTAATATGCCCTTGGCCAGACTTTCCGAAATATAATCCTTCATAGCTTGCCTCTCAGGACCAGAAAGGTTATATAACCTAGATTTTGGTAACTTAGCATCAGGAAGCAATTTTATAGCACAGTCATATGCGCGATGAGGAGGTAATTCTTGACACCCTTCCTCTGAAAACACATCCTCAAAGTCCTCCAGAAAAGGAGGTAAGGTTCTAGGCACGACCGTACCGATGACCGTGTTCATGCAGTTACTATTGCAAAATTCACCCCACTGGCTTATCTCTCTGGATTGCCAATTAATAACTGGGTTATGTTTAGTTAACCAAGGAAGTCCCAACACAATAGGAGTGGGAAGGCCCTCCAATACATAACAAGACAATAGTTCTTTATGTATTGCCCCCACTCGAAGGTCTATGTTATGCACGGCTTGCACAAAGCTACCTTGACAAAGAGGCCTGGCGTCAATAGAGAATATAGGGATAGGTTTGGCCAATACACTCAGTTGCATACCTTGCACCTGGGCAAACCGAGCGTCCACCAGATTAGCCGCGGCCCCACTATCCAGAAGAACAGAAATCCTCTCAGTTCTCGTACCTACCACCACCTTCGCTGGTACGAGAAACTGAGATGGACTTGGGGACGAAATACATACTCCCAGATTGTCGTCCACCACACAACCTGGGATTAATAGTTTTCCGGCGACTTCTTGCTCAGTACAGTACGGGATGGACACCCCTCAATAAAATGTCCCTTTCTCCCGCAGAAGAAACACCTTCTTGTTTTGCGGCGCACCGCCGATCCCCTCCCTCGGAATGATGTCCCTCCCAACTGCATAGGTTCCTCGGAACAAACCAGGGGAACCTCAATATTAGGGACTTTAGAAGGAGGTGGAGTCACCACAGGGGGCGGAGTTACCCCACACCTCTCCCGAAGCCGTCTATCAATGCGAATAGCAAGAGCCATAGCGGCCTCCAGTGACGGGGGAGAATCATACTGAGCCAACACATCTTTTAATTTGTCAGATAAACCTTGACAAAACTGGCTCTTAAGAGCCGGGTCATTCCACTGAGTATCCGTGGCCCACCTACGGAACTCTGAAGAAAATTCCTCCGCCGGACGATCTCCCTGCTGTATCCTACGTAACTTCATTTCAGCCAGGGAGACCCGATCCGGGTCATCATATACCAGACCCAGGGCTGAAAAAAATCGGTCCACTGACTGGAGAGCCGGGGAGCCCGGGGGGAGAGAGAACGCCCAGGATTGAGGGTCCCCTTGTAAGAGCGAGATGACAATTCTCACCCTCTGATCCTCACTCCCCGACGACTGCGGCCGCAGCCGAAAATACAATTTACATGCTTCCCGGAAAGTAAAAAACTTGTCCCGCCCACCAGTGAACCTGTCCGGGAGAGCTACTTTAGGTTCAGATCTGGTTTGCTCCCGGGGTACAAAACCTTGGATTTAACGTCCGTCAGCTCCATGGACAAACTCTGCAACTGCTGAGCTAAATGGGCTACTGGATCCATGGTGGCTGAGGAGAATCTTTAGATATGGCCGGTGAAAATGTCACGACATATAACATATATGTTCAATGATAGCAACCTATATCTAATGTGACATCATTCTAAATTTCATATAATAAAGAAAATCAACATGTATACATAGTATCTGCCAGCAATGTCTTACCTGACATAATATCCTATGTATTGTGGGTCAATACTGTGTACGTGTCACGCTGTCTCTGGATAGAGGTGGACCGGGGTCTATGCTGACCCTGAACTGGGGTCCTGACTAGTCCCTCTACCTGGAGGTACTGTTAATGGTACAGAGGTCCAGGCCACCAGCGTAACCCTGTCTCCTGTAGATCCCTGACCACTGTAATCTAGTCATGAGAAGGACCCTGATTACCACCACAGGGAATGGGCAGATCACAGCTTACACACAGTCTAAGACAAACGAGACAGACAAGGGGTAAAGAAAACACAGCCTTGCATACAAACTTCCACTACAGAGGAACACAAAAGGTTAAGGAGATAAACAATAAGCGAGGAGAGGAAAAACCACAACAGGCACTCTTAGCTTAAGTCTTCTCAGAAACGATCCGCTCTGCTGGTCTGAATGAATGCTTTCACCGGCAACTTCCCCAGCAGACCAGCAGGTATATGAAGGAAGCTAATTAACAAAACATCAATCGCAGCTGGGCGAGGCTGGTCAGCCCAGCACCGAGAGAGAAAGAATTAACTCCCTCAGTGCCGAAAAACACCCAGCACCAGAAACTCAGCTGTGCGAAGTCAGGGTGTGCAATCGCGACGATCTCCGCCGCGACACACCCGTGACAATAGTATAATGTATTCCCCATAGTCCTCGATACAGTATAATGCAGCCCACATATAGCATAATGCAGCCACCCCATAGAGCATAATGCAGCCACCCCACAGAGTATAATGCAGCCACCACAGAGTATAATACAGCCCCGCCATACAATACAGTTATATGAAAAAGTTTGGGCACCCTATTAATCTTAAGCTTAATGTTTGATAAAAATTGGTGTTTTTGCAACAGCTATTTCAGTTTGATATATCTAATAACTATTTCACACAGTAATGTTTCTGCCTTGAAATGAGGTTTATTGTACTAGCAGAACATGTGCAATCTGCATTCAAACAAAATTTGACAGGTGCATAAGTATGGGCACCCTTATCATTTTCTTGTTTTAAATACTCCTACCTACTTTGTACTGACTTACTAAAGCACTTTGGTTTTGTAACCTCATTGAGCTTTGAACTTCATAGCCAGGTGTATGCAATCATGAGAAAAGCTACTTAAAGTGGCCACTTGCAAGTTGTTCTCCTGTTTGAATCTCCTCTGAAGAGTGGCATCATGGGCTCCTCAAAACAACTGTCAAATGATCTGAAAACAAAGATTATTCAACATAGTTGTTCAGGGAAAAGATACAAAAAGCTGTCTCAGAGATTTAACCTGTCAGTTTCCACTGTGAGGAACATAGTAAGGAAATGGAAGAACACAGGGACAGTTCTTGTTAAGACCAAAAGTGGCAGGCCAAGAAAAACATCAGAAAGGCAGAGAAGAATGGTGAGATCAGTCAAGGACAATCCTCAGGCCACCTCCAGAGAGCTGCAGCATCAACCTGCTGCAGATGGTGTCACTGTGCATCGGTCAACTATACAACGCACTTTGCACAAGGAGAAGCTGTATGGGAGAGTGATGCGAAAGAAGCCGTTTCTGCAAGCACGCCACAAACAGAGTCGGCTGAGGTATGCAAAAGCACATTTGGAGAAGTCAATTTCTTTTTGGAAGAAGGTCCTGTGGACTGATGAAACCAAGATTGAGTTGTTTGGTCATACAAAAAGGCGTTATGCATGGCGTAAAAAAAACACAGCATTCCAAGAAAAACACTTGCTACCCACAGTAAAATTTGGTGGAGGTTCTATCATGCTTTGGGGCTGTGTGGCCAATGCCGGCATGGGGAATCTTGTTAAAGTTGAGGGACGCATGGATTCCACTCAGTATCAGCAGATTCTTGACAATAATGTTCAAGAATCAGTGACAAAGTTGAAGTTACGCAGGAGATGGATCTTTCAGCAAGACAATGATCCAAAACACCGCTCCAAATCTACTCAGGCATTCATGCAGAGGAACAATTACAATGTTCTGGAATGGCCATCCCAGTCCCCAGACCTGAATATCATTGAACATCTGTGGGATTATTTGAAGAGGGCTGTCCATGCTCGGCAAACATCAAACTTAACTGAACTGGAATTGTTTTGTAAAGAGGAATGGTCAAAAATACCTTCATCCAGGATCCAGGAACTCATTAAAAGCTACAGGAAGCGACTAGAGGCTGTTATTTTTGCAAAAGGAGGATCTACTAAATATTAATGTCACTTTTCTGGTGAGGTGCCCATACTTATGCACCTGTCAAATTTTGTTTGGATGCAATAAACAATAATACAATAAACCTCATTTCAAGGCAGAAACATTACTGTGTCCAATAGTTATTAGATATATCAAACTGAAATAGCTGTTGCAAAAACACTAATTTTTATAAAACATTAAGCTTAAGATTAATAGGGGTGCCCAAACTTTTTCATATAACTGTATAATGTAACCCCCATAGAATATAATGCAGCCCCCCTCTTTTAGAATAATGCAGCCCCTCCATAGAATATATGGCAGCCCCTCAGAGTATAGTGCAGCCCCCCCATTGAATATAATGCAGCCCCTTATATAGTATAATGTAGCCCCTCCATAGAATACAATGTAGCTCTCCTCATATAGTATAATGCAGCCCCAATAGAATATAATGTAGCCCCCTCATAAAGTATAATGAAGCCCCCATACAATATAATCTAGCTCCCCATAGAATGTAATGCAGCCCCCCATAGAATACAATATAGCCTCCTCATATAGTATAATGTAGCCCCCTCATAGAGTATGATGCAATCATCCCCATAGAATATAATAAATATAATACAGCCCCCCCATAGAATATAATGCAGCCCCGAATAGAATATAATACAGCCCACCTCCCCATAGAATATAATGTATCCCCCATATTATATAACACAGCCTCCCCATAGAATAATGTATAATGTACCACCCATGGTATATAACAGCCACATAATATATAGCACAGCCCACATGGTGTACAGCACAGCCCAAGATGGTATATAGCACAGCCCACACATGGTATATTGCACAGCACCACATGGTATATAGCACAGTACCATGGTATATAGCTCAGTACCATGGTATATAGTACAGTACCATGGTATATTGCACAGCACCACATGGTATATAGCACAGCACCACATGGTATATAGCACAGTACCATGGTATACACACAGCCCCACATGATATACCGCACAGACCCACATTGTATATAGCACAGCCCCACATGGTATATATCACAGCACCATGGTATATAGCACAGCACCACATGGTATATTGCACAGTACCATGGTATATAGCAAAGTACCATGGTAAATAGCACAGCCCCATATAGTATACAGCACAGCACCACAAGGTATATAGCATAGCCCCACATGGTATATAGCACAGTACTATGGTATATTGCACAGCAACACATGGTAAACAGCACAGCACCACATGGCATACAGCACAGTACCACATGTTATATAGAACAACACCACATGGTATATTGCACAGTACCATGGTATATAGCACAGCAACACATGGTATACAGCACAGCTCCACATGGTATATAGTGCAGTTCCATGGTATATATCACAGCACCACATGGTAAACAGCACAGCACCACATGGCATACAGCACAGCACCACATGGTTTATAGTACAGCCCCACATGGTGTATAGCACAGTACCATGGTATATAGCACAGCACCACATGGTAACAGCACAGCACCACATGGTTTATAGCACAGCACCACATGGTATACAGCAAAGCACCACATGGTATATAGCACAGCACCACATGGTATACAGCACAACCCCACATGGTATACAGCACAGTACTACATGGTATACGGCACAGCACCACTTGGTATATGGAACAGCACCACATGGTATATAGCACAGCACCACATGGTATATCGCACAGCACCACATAGCATATAACACCACCCCTCCCTAGAATGGCCCCATAGTCCAGTACTCACTGTTACATTAAGAAAAAAACCACACTCCTCACCTCTCCTCATGCCTGCGCTGCTCTCGGCTGTCTCCTGGCTCAGCCTGCACTGCCTGGTACACAGTGAGTGCGCAATGAGGTCATCTCGCACCCACTGTATCAGAGGCAGAACGGGGAATGATGGGAGAGGGAGCATCAGCTGACGCTCTCTCCTCCATCATTGCTTTGAACTGTACCAGCGTCTATGACGCTGGTACAGTTCAATGCGGTGGGGGGGGAGTCGGCGCTGGCGGCCCCATAGCGGCTGTGTGATGTGCCGCTAGCTGGGGGCCCCTAGGTGGAGCGGGGGCCCTAGGCAGCTGCCTGCCCCTAACACCGGCCCTCTATACAAAGCATATACAGCATATACTTACAGATACATGTATACATAGCACATACACACATATGTTTACGCACACTATAGAGGACTTACCAGCCTTTCTAATCTTCTTCATCTCTTCCAGACTCCCACATTATACAGGACTTGTGGTGTCATCACACTCACATGACCGTGATGTCACCATAGGTACTGAAGCACTGTCAACATTGGAAACTACACTGATAATGCACACTACAATTATCAATATAGTTCTTTGCTGTAAATACTGGGGGGGCTCTAAGGGAGAAGTAATTTCTCAGATATTGAGAAAAACATGCATATATGTCTTTATATGTAGTGTATGTAAATTTCTGGTTTCAACTGTAAATTTGAGGCGTTTCCTGTAAGTCACTGGATTTACCACAGACATCATACAATCTACAATGCCCCTACATGTGCTCGTAATAGCTATTTGATATTATCTGTAATTTTATAATTTTTCCCAATACTAATTTACACAGTTTCTAATTTCCTACTTGATTTCGTTGCCAGGTTTGCTGTGGTAGAAATTTTTTTGGGCATTCTACTCTTTAAACACAAGGTGGCAGTGTACTACTACGCGTGGTCATATTTTTTTTTTATCATCTTCCAATAATTAAAATCTTTGCCATTTTTCTCCCAGTGACTAAAAATGCGAGTTGATTATGGCAGTTCCTGCTCTCGCTGCTCTTTAGGTGGTTCTTGTTGCTACGGAAACACCCTGTGATAACCAGATGTTCAACTTGCCTGGTGCTCTCACTGGAAAATTATTAAAATGTCTGAGTATCAGTCAGAAATTCAATCAAATAAACAAGAAGCTGATCGCTCAAATTAGTAGCAATTACGGTGGCGTGTGCAGCCAGGACGGAGCTGTAACTGCACCGAAGATCATTACAAATATCACAATGTTGATAGATATGGGATTTAATGGATCAAAAGGAAAGTTTAATCACCATAAATATAGTAAACAGATAAACTGTACATGCATCTGTTACAGATGAGCAAAAAGACTCAAACTACCCTGGTCTGGCGTACAGATCGGTATTCGGTGGCAGTCGAATCAAAGAAGTGATCTTCAGGTCCGGCAATTCTCTGCCGAAATCCTGGGCTCATCTGCTGATCACTTGGATCCCGTGATTTCATGGTGTGGTCTGAGGCCTCCTTTGATGTCATGATGTACATTCTGGTGCCTAGTAAGTGTCAGGAGGATCAACGGCAAAGCACCCAAGATTTCCGTCAAAGGATTGCTGGCACTGAAGTCAACACTACCCTGTCCCGATTGCCATAGAGGGCTAAATTGAATGCTAGACCACGAAAGTTTTAAATATATATATATATATATATATATATATATATGAGCCCTGGCATTTGAGACTGTTATGAACCATGGGGAATATGCCAGATGTTGCCGAGGGGCCTGCTGGGACATTAAGTTGCAGATTTTAATGTCACAGTAGCTGATATGAGTTGTTAGACCCCTAAATACTTCCCTCATGTCCACAATTGTCAATGGCCTGGAGGTACTTCTACAAACATGGTATAAGACCCCCCAGGGACACATGTGTAGTGGTGGTATCTAGGTGCAGATGTTTGTGCAATTACAAGCAGCCAGACACATGGGCAAACTTACATAGTAAAACTTTACTGAAGGAGAAAAAAGGGTACAGTCTCTACCTTAACCCCTTTCTGACATTATACGTACTATTCCGTCCATGTGACCTGGCACAATTTGACCATGGACGGAATAGTACATCTAAGAGATCGGCCGATCGTGGCCAGGTGTCAGTTGATTCTTACAGCGGACACCCGGCACTTTAAGCCCCGAAATACTGCGATCTAACAAGATTGCAGCATTCGGGAGCTGGCACAGGGTCACCAGTGCTAAGTAGTGTTGAGCGATACTGCCCGATATCCAGAAATATCGGATCGGAATGGATCGGCCCGATACTCAAAAAGTATCGGGTATTGTCATGTGTGCATTGCCACGAAGATCGTCGCGGTTGCACATTTTGACTTCTCACAGCTGAGTTTCTGTTTCTTTGTGTTTGGCAGCTTGGGAGTTAATTCTGTCTGTGCTCGGTGCTGGGACTGGGTGCAGTTTCTCCCGGCTGCAATTGATTATTTGTTGATTGGTTTACTTTAAATTCCTGGTTGTCTGCTTTGGGAGTTGCCAGTGAAATCTTTCATGCAGACCACAGATAGGAATGAATCTGTAGTTGAGAGCTCCTTAGTTGTTTTAAGCTCAACTTGCTTAGAGTTTATTTCCCAGACCATTTATGTTCCTTCGGTGTTTGAGTGTGTATGCAAGTGAGTGCTTACCTGTCTGTCTTATATGTCTAATCTGTGTATTTAGCTGAGATCAGCCCATATCCCTTTGGTGGTAATCAGGATCCTTCTTAGGACTGATTACAGGGTTCAGGGTCTGACAGGAGACAGGGTTAGGCTGGAGACTTGGACCTCTGAACCATTATCAGTACCTCCAAGGTAAGGGATTAGTTAGGACCCCAGTGTAGGGTCAGGTTAGACCCCGGTCCTCCTCTTTCCTGTTACAGCTCATCAAGTCCTCAAGATTAACCCTGAGATCAACTATATCGTTCCTGCACATCTAGTCCTCAAGATTAACCCTAAAGTTCTGCAGAGATTGTGTCAGGTAAATCTATTTTATACTTACATTCTGTTGTTGCTAAACTATATGTTGTATAGAGTGTGGTTCCTGTATAAATAGTTTACTGACATTGTATTCATATCATTAGACAGCGTGACATTTTCACTGGCCATAAAAAATTATCTCTAGTTACCATGGATCCAGTAGCCCAGCTGGCTCTGCAGTTGCAGGATTATCCATGGAGCTGACGGACATTAAGTCCAAAGTTTTGTCTCCCCTGGAGCAAACCAGAGTTGAACCTAAAAGTAGCTCTTCCAGATAGGTTCACTGGTGGGCGAGACAAATTTTTTACTTTCCGGGAGGCATGTAAATTGTATTTTCGGCTTCGGCCGCGATCATCAGGGAGTGATGAGCAGAGAGTGGGAATTGTTATCTCACTTCTTCAAGGGGACCCTCAATCCTGGGCATTTTCCCTTCCTCCGGGTTCCCCGGCTCTACAGTCTGTAGATCAATTTTTTACTGCTCTGGGATTGGTATATGATGACCCAGATCGGGTCTCTCTTGCTGAGACCAAATTACGTAAGTTACAGCAGGGTGATCGTCCTGCGGAGGAATTTGCTTCTGAGTTTCGTAGATGGGCCACGGATACTCAGTGGAATGACCCAGCTCTTAGGAGCCAGTTTTGTCATGGGCTTTCTGACAAATTAAAAGACGTTTTGGCCCAGTATGAGTCTCCTCCTTCTCTGGAGGCTACTATGGCCCTAGCTATCCGTACTGATAGACGGCTTCGGGAGAGGGGTGAGGTAACTCCACTCCCTGTTGTTTCTCCACCTACTACTAAAGTCCCTTATGTTGAGGTTCCCCTTGTCTGTTCGGATGAGCCTATGCAGTTGGGAGGGACATCTTTTCGTAGTAGGGGATTGGCGGCACGCCGCAGGACTAGAAGGTGTTTTTTCTGCGGGAAAGAGGGACATTTTGTTGGAGAATGTCCATCCCGTGTCTTGTTAAGTAAAAAGTCGCCGGAAAACTGCTAATCCCAGGTTGTGTGGTGGACGACAACCTGGGAGTATGTATTTCATCCGCTGGTTCTTCTCAGTTCCTTGTACCAGTGGAGGTGGGGGTTGGTACTAGAGTGAAGAGATTGTCTGTTCTTCTGGATAGTGGTTCTGGGGCTAATCTGGTTGACGCTCAGTTTGCTCAGGCTCAAGGTATGCATCTGAGTGTATTGGTCAAACCGATCCCTATTTTCTCCATCGACGCCAGGCCTCTCGGCCAAGGTAGCTTTGTTCATGAGGTTCATAACATTGACCTTCAGGTAGGGGCAATACATAGGGAACAATTATCTTGTTATGTGTTGGAGGGTCTACCTACTCCCATTGTGTTGGGACTTCCTTGGCTGGTTAAACATAACCCTGTGATTAATTGGCAGTCCAGAGAGATAAGCCAATGGGGTGAGTTTTGCAAAAGCAACCGCATGAACACAGTCATCAGTGCGGTCGTGCCTAGTACATTGCCTCCTTTTTTTGAGGATTTTGGGGATGTTTTCTCTGAGGAGGGGTGTCGGGTAGTGTTGAGCATTCCGATACCGCAAGTATCGGGTATCGGCCGATATTCGCGTTATCGGAATTCCGATACTTAATTCCGATACTTTTTCCATATCGTATACCGGAATCGGAAGTTCCCATAATTCTTTGAGAGGCAATGTGATTTTAGTCAGCCAATGAGGAATCCTACGAAGTGTGGGCACATCCTGTAATGATGCGGTCATCTTAACTAATGGCATGGCTGTGATTGGCTGCTGAAATGATGTCAGAATGCACTATAAAAGGCGCCGCAGCCATTTTAGCGTCACTGTGCTGTGAACTCAGTTAGGGACAGAACGCTGCTGTGCTGACTCTGAGGGACAGTTAGATATTGCGATTTTGTGTACTACTGTGCTTGAGGCAGGCTAGTTTACCAACCGCTGTGTAAAGCTTCATTTTGCCAGTGTTGTTTTAACAGCTCTGTGCAAGGTGTGTGTGTGACAGTGCAGGTGACGCTGCAGTTTGCTCTGCATCCACCGCTGTTTGTAGGCATCTGCACGTGTCACTTTTTTTTTTTTTTTTTTTTATTTTATTTAGTGGAATTGGTGCAGCTCCATTATATTAGAAAAAAATCAAATCTATTAGTGTGACGTGCTTCCATCCGTATACAATACATTGGTTGCAAACACTATAGAAGTACAGAAAGGAGCTTTTCACAGATTGTGGACAGTTGTGTTTCAGTGTTCACTTCAGTCTGTGTTTTTTTACTTTTTTTAGTGCAGATCACGCTCCAGTTACATGTTCAAGCACTGCTGCTTGTACTCTGCTGAGCGTGTCTCAGTGGCTCATCCTTTTCATTTATCTCCAATTGGTTCTGCTACATTCATTTAAAATAAATCTAATGTATTAGTGTGACGCGCTTCCATCCGTATAGAATACATTGGTTGCAAACACTATAGAAGTACAGAAAGGAGCTTTTCACAGATTGTGGACAGTTGTGTTTCAGTGTTCACTTCAGTCTGTGTTTTTTACTTTTTTAGTGCAGATCACGCTCCAGTTACATGTTCAAGCACTGCTGCTTGTACTCTGCTGAGCGTGTCTCAGTGGCTCATCCTTTTCATTTATCTCCAATTGGTTCTGCTACATTCCATTTAAAATAAATCTAATCTATTAGTGTGACGCGCTTCCATCCGTATACAATACATTGGTTGCAAACACTATAGAAGTACAGAAAGGAGCTTTTCACAGATTGTGGACAGTTGTGTTTCAGTGTTCACTTCAGTCTGTGTTTTTTACTTTTTTTAGTGCAGATCACGCTCCAGTTACATGTTCAAGCACTGCTGCTTGTACTCTGCTGAGCGTGTCTCAGTGGCTCATCCTTTTCATTTATCTCCAATTGGTTCTGCTACATTCCATTTAAAAATAAATCTAATCTATTAGTGTGGACGCGCTTCCATCCGTATACAATACATTGGTTGCAAACACTATAGAAGTACAGAAAGGAGCTTTTCACAGATTGTGGACAGTTGTGTTTCAGTGTTCACTTCAGTCTGTGTTTTTTTACTTTTTTTAGTGCAGATCACGCTCCAGTTACATGTTCAAGCACTGCTGCTTGTACTCTGCTGAGCGTGTCTCAGTGGCTCATCCTTTTCATTTATCTCCAATTGGTTCTGCTACATTCCATTTAAAATAAATCTAATCTATTAGTGTGACGCGCTTCCATCCGTATACATACATTGGTTGCAAACACTATAGAAGTACAGAAAGGAGCTTTTCACAGATTGTGGACAGTTGTGTTTCAGTGTTCACTTCAGTCTGTGTTTTTTACTTTTTTTAGTGCAGATCACGCTCCAGTTACATGTTCAAGCACTGCTGCTTGTACTCTGCTGAGCGTGTCTCAGTGGCTCATCCTTTTCATTTATCTCCAATTGGTTCTGCTACATTCCATTTAAAATAAATCTAATCTATTAGTGTGACGCGCTTTCCATCCGTATACAATACATTGGTTGCAAACACTATAGAAGTACAGAAAGGAGCTTTTCACAGATTGTGGACAGTTGTGTTTCAGTGTTCACTTCAGTCTGTGTTTTTTACTTTTTTTAGTGCAGATCACGCTCCAGTTACATGTTCAAGCACTGCTGCTTGTACTCTGCTGAGCGTGTCTCAGTGGCTCATCCTTTTCATTTATCTCCAATTGGTTCTGCTACATTCCATTTAAAATAAATCTAATGTATTAGTGTGACGCGCTTCCATCCGTATACAATACATTGGTTGCAAACACTATAGAAGTACAGAAAGGAGCTTTTCACAGATTGTGGACAGTTGTGTTTCAGTGTTCACTTCAGTCTGTGTTTTTACTTTTTTAGTGCAGATCACGCTCCAGTTACATGTTCAAGCACTGCTGCTTGTACTCTGCTGAGCGTGTCTCAGTGGCTCATCCTTTTCATTTATCTCCAATTGGTTCTGCTACATTCCATTTAAAATAAATCTAATGTATTAGTGTGACGCGCTTCCATCCGTATACAATACATTGGTTGCAAACACTATAGAAGTACAGAAAGGAGCTTTTCACAGATTGTGGACAGTTGTGTTTCAGTGTTCACTTCAGTCTGTGTTTTTTACTTTTTTTAGTGCAGATCACGCTCCAGTTACATGTTCAAGCACTGCTGCTTGTACTCTGCTGAGCGTGTCTCAGTGGCTCATCCTTTTCATTTATCTCCAATTGGTTCTGCTACATTCCATTTAAAATAAATCTAATCTATTAGTGTGACGCGCTTCCATCCGTATACAATACATTGGTTGCAAACACTATAGAAGTACAGAAAGGAGCTTTTCACAGATTGTGGACAGTTGTGTTTCAGTGTTCACTTCAGTCTGTGTTTTTTACTTTTTTTAGTGCAGATCACGCTCCAGTTACATGTTCAAGCACTGCTGCTTGTACTCTGCTGAGCGTGTCTCAGTGGCTCATCCTTTTCATTTATCTCCAATTGGTTTGCTACATTCCATTTAAAATAAATCTAATCTATTAGTGTGACGCGCTTCCATCCGTATACAATACATTGGTTGCAAACAATATAGAAGTACACAAACGGGCCTTTCACAGCTACTGAACATGGGTTTTTAATTTTTAACTAAAATATGTATTTTTTCAAATGACACAAATATAAGTAATGTTGAAGAGGAATAGTCCACATCCATTGTTTTGCACAATATTACAGGTGTACATCATGTCCCTTAATCAACAATGTATTATTATATTTACTTGTATGCTTTTATTTAAAAGCCAAGAACACAGAAGGATAACCTTCGCACTGCAGCTGTTGTCAAAGTTCAACCCACATTATGCACTTCCAACATTGCAGCATTTGAGGCATGATTGTGAGTTGGATTGGTCAAAGTTATGGAGTGAGAAGGTTCACCATCAGTACCCTATAGCATAAGTATGCTTTTGTGTTAGCATTTGTGTTAGACATGTGGATATCTGCCATAATATGTCACAATTTTTAGTTACAGATTTGTTACCAACACTAATCATTGAATGGTTTTTAAATTTGACGTTTCACTTGTTTACAGCTTAGAAATAAAGGGTGTAGCCTGATATCTATGTGTAGCACTAGCCACTTTAACATGTCATGTTTTTTTAAACATGTGTAGCTAGGTAGCAGTAATTTTTGCCGGACACACAGCAGGGGAACAGCAGGCGTTACTAAAACCCCACTATCACTATAGCTTGTGTATTGGTCTGTTGGACACGACACTTCTGAGCAGCAATGGCAGTGTTGTAGCCCAGGAGTATAGCTCAGGTGGTAGAAAGATGAACATAACAGGAGACATGGAAAACGTTGTCAACCAGTTAGGTTAATCTGAAACCGGAACAGGCAAAATCAGGCGAGATCCATGCCTAGTTCATTTTCAGAAAAGTAAGCCGTTCTACATTATCGTAGGATAGTCGCATGCAACGGTCTGTTAGTACACCACCTGCAGCAGTAAAGACGCGCTCCGATAATACACTGCCAGCAGATTCAAGCCAGCACCTCCAATGCAATACTGGCTAAGCTCTGGCCATGTATCCAGCTTAGAACCACAAAACTTGAATGGGGAAGAGCCATCTGGGAGTACACTGAGAGGGCAAGACATGTAGTCTGTCACCATCTTACGGAAATGTTGCCTCCTGCTGACTGGAGCCGTCCTGGATGGTGTAGACATTGGTGGCGCTGCCACAAAACTTCGACACATTTGGAACATACTGTTCTTGCCCTGTGCAGAGGCGCTGCTTGTGCTCCCTCTGTTGCAGAGCTGTCTCCACTGCCTCGAGCACAGAGCTGCTTTGTAAAATCAGTAGCAGCAGCAGTGCTTCCGGCGGAATGGAGAACATTATGGATTGCACCAGTGTGTCTTGGTACTTCCGCATTTTTACGCTCCCGGTTCAACGGTGTGATGAGCTTTGTAACTTGTCCCGGTAGAGCGAGGGTCTAGGAGGGTGTACACCCAATAATAAGACGTGGTGTGAATGTGTTCGATGCGGCGGTTCCGTTTCTCACCACTGCAGCATGAAATCAACCATGTGCGCAGACTCCCAACTGGCCAAGAAACGTTGTCCCCTGCAAGAGGCGTCATCTCCGCCTGCTGTGCATCACCCCCCCTTGGTCTACATACTGACAAAGAGCATTGCTTACCTCCCTCTGGAGCGATGTCTTCCTCCTCCATTGACTCCTCCTCATCCTCCTCACAAAGTCCTTCAAATACATATAAATTTACAAAATTTAAAACTCAAAATTTAAAAACTTTGTATCATAATTCTGTAACATCAGTTTATGGAAACACAATAGCATTACAAAAGGATAGACAAAAAATGTACATTATGTGCTTTGTAAATACATTAAAAGTTTGTAATGGTTATGAAAATATAGACAGCGACTCTGGGGTTCAATTGTTGATACAGCATGGTACTTGAAAGTCCTCCAGCCCTTTGTGAGGAACCACGTGCGCTGACGTCCAGAAGGTGATGGAATTTGTGACTCCTCATCCTCCACTCTTCCAAAACCTCATGCCTTAGTGCTTGCAGTGTTTTTTGAAGCAGGCAGATAAGGGGGACAGTCAGGCTGACTAGTGCATCATCTGCACTCGCCCATCCGCGTTGACTCATCAACGCACGCAAAACGTGGCAGATATCCTTCATAGAGTTATTCGCCACTCATTACACTGGCAGTGGCTGCCCATTCATTATAGGATCCAATTCTAATTACTGGTTCTCACCAACATAGCTCTCCACAGCGCAGCACCCCCTACATCTCCTCCCTTATTTATATTTATTCGGCCTAACCGACTGCTGCACTCTGCAAACGACCTTCGACAACCTCTGCACTAATCCGTACCTCCCACTCCCAACTCCAAGACTTCACCCGCGCCTGCGCCAATCCTCTGGAATGCTCTCCCCAAGAAATTAGGATATCCCAATTTGGATGGTTTCAGGCCTGCTCCTCAAAACACATTTGTTCACCAGTGGCCTATCACATTCACTAATCAAAGTCATTCTATGTGTAATTCTGTGTGTGTAGCCCATTCACTATCTCCATGCATCCCTCACTTCCTTAAAATGGCTGGACCATCATTGTAAAAACACCATTGTATATAAACACCTGTACTTTTGTATCTCCCCACACCTCAATTGTAGATTGTAAGCTTTCAACCAGCAGGGGCGGCCTGATTTTGCTTTAATTATTGTATTGGTTAACGTTGTTACTTATGACTCGTGTTTTGAAACTGTTAAACTGTAAAGCACTGCGGAATATTATGGCGCTATATAAATAAATAATATTATTATTCTTATTATAGAGGCCCACCAGTAGTGGGTGAAGTGTGAACGCCGCAAATTGCGAGTTGACTGCGCCTGATGCAGCTGAATACTCCATTACTGTTGGCTGCTGCTCACCAACCGCTCCAACATATGTAACGAGGAATTCCACCTGGTGGGTACGTCACATATAATGCGAATGTTCATGATGAATGAAATCTGCGTTGCAGAGTGCAATCAGCGATCTGGCCATGCTGGAACGTCGAAAAAACGTGAGCGCACTCTAGGCGGACCTTGTGCAGCAGTGCATCAAGATCCGGATAGTCCCTCAAAAACTCCTGCACGACCAAGTTGAGCACATAGACAGACATGGTATGTGACTGAGGTTGCCAAGGCCCAGAGCTGACACCAGATTTCGGCCATTGTCACACACTACCAAGCCTGCCTGTAGATTCTCTTCCAAAAACACACGTCGCTCTCCTGCTTTATGGATTACAGAGCCCTGCGCTGTGTGGCTAAGATTCCCCAGGAAATTAATTTCAGGATGGCCTGTTGACATTTGGAAACGGCTGTGCTCATATCGGTTCGCAACAGGTAAACGTTCCACGGGTCCATGTGGAGGTAGACCGTGACGGTCCTGCAGCGATGATTCTGAGGAACTGGAATAGGAGGAGGAATCAATGTGTACAGACTTGATTCCTGCAATTCCTTGGAGTTGGCAGAACACGTACAGCGCCACTCGCAAGATCATACCCGGTGCACAACATTGACCCAATGGGCAGTGAGGGAAAGGTATTGTCCCTGGGCCATGGGTTTTTTAGAACCCTCTTGTTAGGTTTGTTTCAGTTTGCTGGTACATGACCTTTTTTCCCTATTTAGTCTGGCTCCGCCCTTCTGGCTTTGCTTGACTTCATTGTATTATCTACTGTTAAGCTAGCCGGGTGCTTAGGTGCCTTAATCTGTGAGTTTTGGCTTGATGTTAGGATCACAAAGTATTTATTTTTCTGTTTTAATTATCCATGCTACAATTTATGTTAGGAGGTGTCCACCTTTTTCTCCCAGTCCCTAGATCTTGTAGGGATTACTCCCTCGCAACTATAGGTCTTCGTTCACACTAGATGAGGACTTTAGCGGGTCTGGTCGCAGGATCAGGTTCCCCGTTACATCGTAGGGATTCAGCTTAGTTGTATTGTAGGGACAGAATTTCCCTTCTTTCCTTACTGGTTGTAGCAGATCATAACAATGGGTACTGGTCCACGCATCGGTGGTCAGTGGACCTTGCTACTGAGGGCTTTTAGTAGCGCATGTTTAATTTTTTCCTCAACATGCTTTTGCAGACCAGGGACGGCTTGCCTGCTGAAATGAAATCGGCTTGGCACATTGTATTGTGGGATTGACCAATGATATTCAGTTACGGAAAACTGTCTGTCTCCACCAGCCTGAATCACAGCATTTCAAGGAACAGGAGTTTTGCAATGCCAGCATTCAAAGCCTGTGCTCGTGCATGGTTTGCGGATTTGGCCGTCTTTTATTCCCATGCCTGTGCTACCGCTGGCTGTTTTTGTGGCCTGGGAGTGTGAGGATGACAGGGAACTGCTGCTGTGTGTGGAATAACAGTTTTGTCTCTGGACAACAGTGGCCGAGGGTTCTTCCATGGCGATCCTGTGAGGAAGCTAACCAGCTGTGTGTGAGCTCGATGAAGAGGCTTCAACACAACCTGAAGATGTAGGTGCTGCTGTAGGTTGGCCCTACATCTCCAGTGTGTCTTTGTAACTCAACTACGTGCTTTGTCCGCACATGTTTCCACATATTTGTGGTATTGAGGTGACTGACACTTTTTGCTATTTTTAATTTTGATTACACAGCTTGCATTTCACATAGCAAATATCATGTGCAAGGTGTAAAAAAAGGACCACGCAGTGCAAGTCCTGGAGCGCACGTTTTGACTTTTGGAAGCAACTGCTCCGAACAGTGCCAAACTGGAGGCTACAGGCAACCGAGTCTGCAGCCTAACTCTCCCTCCTGTTTGTACCGTTGGGGCAATGTCTTCCTCTATCTTCCTTCTATCACAACCATTTCTCTAGGCCTCTCCCAGCTTTCAACCAAAGTACTGGTTCTCAACCCCACAAAGCTCTCCACAGTGCAGCACCCCTCCTACATCTCCTCCCTCATTTCTATCTATCGCCTAACCGACTGCTGGCGCTCTGCAAACGACTTTCGACTAACCTCTGCACTAATACGTACCTCCCACTCCCGACTCCAAGACTTCTCCTGCTCTACGCCAATCCTCTGGAATGCTGTACCCCAAGAAATTAGGACTATCCACAATTTTGCATGGTTTTCAGGCGCTCCCCAAAACACATTTGTTCAGAGCGGCCTATCAATTCACTAATCAAAAGTCATTCTATGTATTCTGTGTAAGTTGTGTGGTCTTAGCCCTTTTACAAACTCTCCCTAGTCCCTTAAGATGGCTGGAACTTCTTGTAAATGCCCATTGTATAATTTAAACACCTATACTTTGTACCCCCCCCCAAACCATTGTACTTGTAAGCTGCACGAGCGGGGCGACTTATTTAGCTTAAATTATTGTATTGTTAACGTTGTTACTTTGACTTGTGTTCTGAAACTGCTAAACTGTAAAGCGCTGCGGAATATGATGGCGCTATAAAAAATAAATATTATTATTATTTCTCTGAGCTGCCCCCAACTTCCTGTTCTTCAGGGCCCTTTTTGGGTATGGACCCACATCTCCACTACCCTCTTCCAAAAAACCTCCCGTTGGGTGGTCTGGCCAGCACATGCTCAACAGAAACTGGCACCTGGGTCCTCACATCACATCAGTGCGTTCCCGCGGTGTTGCTGACCATCGGCACTGTCTCACCCGCCTCTTCAATTCAGAGAGACACAGCTTTGCGCATCACGCAACTCCCTCTTCTTCACATTACAGAATGCTGCTTGGTGGGCCCCTTTTTTGCAAAACCAATTTGTTCTGAGAACAGAAGCAACACTCAGCTGGCTCCTTCAGAACTCTCTGACTGCCTGGGCAATTTGCCCGGCGGGTTGAAGAGCAGATGGTTTTGCCCAACAGTGCTGTGGTCCTGAGAGGGAGGTGGAAGCAATTGAAAGTCGATGCATTGCGAGATCCAAACAACAACGGCTTTTAATTTGTTCTTCCCGCAGCAGGGGGGTACCCGAGCTCTACAAAAGTGCGCATAAGGAACCCCTCAACGGCCCGGGGAAAACTGGTGATGCTTGTCACTGGGGGCCCCGCAAGCCACGAATCCCCACGTCCCTCCCAAAAAAACTCCCCGACCCGTGCCTTACTCCCTCCCTTTTTTAAATTTGGAAGATTGAAAAAAAAAGTCTGAAAAAAAAAGGGCCTAATTGGGGTTTTTCCGCAGAGACTGCGTGAACACTGCAAAAAACTAATCATAGGGTAAAGGGCCCCCCTTTGTGTACTTATAGGTTTGAACCAATTAAAATTTTATACGGGGGAAAAGCGCGTCCACTAATAGATTTTATTTATTTAAAAGAATGGAGAAAGCAAAATTTTTAAAAAAAAATTTCAAGGATGTGCCAGTGACACGGGGTTCAGAGCTACAACCAGAGGGGTTTAAAAAGAACTAACTGGACCGTGATTGCACTCCAAAAAGGAAAACCCCTCACCCCAAAAATGAACACTGCAAAAAAACTGTTCACCCCCAACCGTCTCAGCGGAAAAGGCCCCGTCGTGCGCCCAAAAGGCGCAAGCAAAAACCACAAAACCCTGTTTAAAAACCCCAATATAAAAAAATTTTTTTAGTGTGGGGCCCACTTTATTGAGGTACAGTATTAAAGGGGTTTCCCCCATCTGTGGCACCCCGTGTCATTTTTTAATCCCTTTTTTCTATCCGTTTCATGCTTGCAACCCCGGCCCGTCAGGAAAAAATAGCAATTTTACTACCCCATATAAAATTTTTAAAAGGGGTTATGTTTGTTAATAAACATGATTATTGCCACTTTTTTATGAGTATTCCTGAGGAAAATTTTGTTAATTTTGTATAAACTGTTTAGTGTTTTATTCAGAAAGGTAACATTTTAAAAATTGTCACAGATAACTTAAAATTGCTGTTTTTTTTTTGAAGTAAAAACATTCTTGGGGCCTATACAAAAAAATTTTGGTGTACATATTTTTACTTTCCTCATTAAGGGTTTTTCAGAAATTTACCCCTTTTTTTTTTTATGTAAACCGTATAGAGTTCCCTTTTAAAAAATTTTTTTTGGGGTTTCCCCATTGTTTTTCAACATGTTAAAATGTATGTTTTAAAATTTTGTAATTTTTCTTTTTTTTTTAAGAAATTTTTTTAAATGAAATCATCATCTTTGGTATTAAAAAGGTTATTTTTTTTTGTTTGAATTTTTGGGCCCTTTAAAATTGGGGCGGGAAAAACAAGGAAATTACTTGATCTAGTTTTAAAAATTTCCCCTTTTAAACCCGGGCCCCCCAAACACCGCCAGTTGTTGCTGGAAGTGCTGTAGCACAGAAAACCCTTGCTCCTGTGTTACGGGTTTTCAGTAACGTCAGGGGGCCCTGGTTTTCCCCAAATGGTCTTTTCCTTGGGGGGGGGGGGGGGGTGCCCCCCGGGGGTTCCAGCCGTCACTGGTCCTCTTATTGCATTGGCTTTTTTTCCTTTTTGGGGCTCCCTTCCGGGTTCCAAAAACCGTCAAGGGTTCCCCCGCAGTGTTTTGGGCCCCTAGGTGCCCCATCCTTTTTCCGAGTTCCAGCAAGTCTGCTGGTCCGGGTAGTGCTTTGGGGGAAAAGGAAACCCCTTTCTTGGAACCTTTTTCCCAGTAACGTCAGCGGGGGCCCCGGGGTTTTCCAAAGGCCCTTTTTTTCCTTTTTTGCTGCCCCCCGGGGGTTTCCCGTCCCCCCCCAACTGGTTCCCGCAGGTCCCCCTTTTGGGTTTGGTGCCCATCTGGGAAAACCGATTTTCCCGCAACGTCGGGTGGTCCTTGGTATGCTTTGGAGCCAGGTTTTCCTTCCTCCCCTTTGTAACCGTGTCCCATTTAAAATCAGCTGGTAAAATTTTTGCTACAAATACAAGTTTTTGGGAAAAAGAGCCCCAAAAAAATAACCCAAGACTAAAAGAGAAAAACATGAAGTATAAGCCAAAAAAGAAGGCAAAATATATGCTCAAAAAACTAAGCAAAAAAGATACATTTTTAAAAGGGGGTTTAAAATCCGTTCCTCCTCGGGTCCCCCCGGAAAATTTCCCGCTGCGCGGCTAAACAAAAACGGACAAATACTGTTTTTAAATTTTAAAATTTTTTTGACAGCAAGAAGGGGGGGATGAAAATTTTTTTACTTTGACAGATTCCCCGTACGGGGTTCTCTGTCAAAAATAAGAAAATGATGGAAGATAAAACAGAATATGAATAAGAAAAAATTTTTAA
>JARQOD010000001.1:967151167-967198667 GCA_033576555.1 Oophaga sylvatica | reverse complement strand
CCCAAAAAAGGGGCCCTTTTTTTTTTGGGGGTTTTTTTTGGGGGGGAAAAAAATTTAATTAAGGGCCCAAAACCCTTTTTTTTTTTTTGGGGAAAAAAAAACCAAAAATTTTTTTTGGGGAAAAACTTTTTTTCCCCCCCTCCCCCTCCCCCCGGGGTTTTTGGTTTTTTTTTTAAAAAACAAAAATCAGGGGCTCTCCAAACACGACATGGGGTCCGATCTTAATTTTGCGTTGAAAAAGTCAACATCGCCCCTTCCCTCCCGAGCTCTGCCATGCGCCCAAACAGTGGTTTACCCCACATATAGGATATCAGCGTACTCAGGACAATTTGCACAATACCTTTTGGGGTCCAATTTCTCCTGATACCCTTGAAAAAATAAAAAATATTGGATCTGAAGCAAATTATTTGTGAAAAATAGTTAAATGTTCTTTTTTTTAAACATTCCAAAAATTCCTGTGAAGCACCTGAATAGTTAATAAACTTCTTGAATGTGAGCACCTTGAAGGGTGCAGTTTTAGAATGGTGTCACTTTTGGGTATTTTATATCATACAGACCCCTCAAAGTGACTTCAAATGTAATGTGGTCACTAAAAAAATATGGTGCTGTAAAAATGAGAAATTGCTGTTTAACTTTTAACCTTCGTAACTTCCTAACAAAAAAAAAAATTTGGTTCCAAAATTGTGCTGATGTAAAGTAGACATGTGGGAAATGTTACGTATTAATTATTGTGTCTGACATATCTGTGTGATTTAAGGGAATGAAAATTAAAAGTTGAAAAATTGCAAAATTTTAAAAATGTTCGTCAAATTTTCATTTTTTTCACAAATAAACGCAAGTCATATTAAAGAAATTTTACGACTGTTATGAAGATAGTGCATATTGTGCTTATAAAAGAAGGTTTCTTCTCCTTATGAAACAAATAGGCTTAGGGCCTCTCGGGGCATCTGGAGCACAGCTCTCTTCACTTGTTATTTGAGGAAATATTATGTGGAATCCATGTAATGTTACAGTGATGGAGAGACCTTCATAGGTTGGCTCCATGTGACTAAACTAAACCCCAGAACTATGGAGTTACTCATGATTTTGGAGCTACTGTTTCTTATTACAGGGGATGGGGAGGACAAAATTTGTGGCATGAGAGTCATGTTGCACTGGTTTTGACTAGAACCGCATAGAAAAACCAATATGCAGAAAAGCATTTGTTCAGCTTCAGGCTATGTTCAGACGTTGCATTTTGCTGCAGGCCAAACCTGCTACCTTGCTGCTTACAAAAAGTGGCTTTTGCTGCGTTTTTTGCTGCATATTTGCTACTTTTTTGCTGCTTTTTATTGCTTCGTATGCATGCTGATAAAGTTTAGTGCCCCCAAAAAATCATGACGCAACTTCCTTAAGGTTTTTCATCAAAAATGCAGCAAAACCTGATACATGCTTTTTGCTGCTTTTTTTGCACTTATTGCTTTTTATGAGTGAAAACATACTGCAAAAACGCAGAAAAAACTGTGAAAGAAGGGATTTACTGTAGTTTGCAAAAAGGCAGCAGTTTTCCAAATCAGTCAGGAAAAAAAAAACAATGTGTGCGCATTAGATTTCAGAAATCTCATAGCTTTTGCTCGTACTGTAAAACACAGCATACAATTTGCATAAAAAGCAGCAAAAAAAGCAGAAAAAACACAACATGTGAGCATAGCCTTATCTTTCCTGACTGTATGAAGGTTAACACTTTTGTGGAGGCGATTATGCGGAGAATGATGTTCCCTCAAAATGAACTGGAATGGATACTGGGAGCAATGCTGCTTCCTTCCTCTGCCTTGATTAGGCCAAACTGGACAAGAAAGGTTTGTACCAGCTCACAGAAAGTGAGGTTACACACCTATGTGGCACCCCAGGAGTTTGGTTGCCACAGTGACCTTGCCTCCCTCCAGGGGGGAGTGATGTCATGCCTGAAAGCAAGGAAGGATCCCTATAACAGGTAACACACATCATACAACTCTTTTCTTACTCCAGACCAGAAGGGGGAGCTCTAACACCTGATTTCAGGAGAGTTCCTCTGGAACATTCTGGCTGAGGGAGGAGTTAGTTAGTCTGTCTGTAGGGTTGAGAGAGGAAGGACGTGTGGGGACAAGCTGGGGTATAGGAGCTATAGCTGAGCTCACCCCCAGGTTTGAGCACCAGAAACCGGACCCCGGAGTCCGAGGCTGAGTGGGTAAACTAAAGCCCCAGCAGCAGAATCCAGAGGGCAAAAGACAGCAGGTTCTCTGGCACAACTAATACTCGACTACACAGCAGCACATGTGAGCCGGAGAGCCCATATTGGAGCGATCCCTGAAGCAGGCTACAGTTGTCTGATATGCGAGCAGAGTTCTACTTTAGTCACAGAGAGAGAGAGGAACTTGAACAGAGTTTACAACAGCAAGTACCTCAGAGAATAACACTAGAAATGAGGCCTCACATCCCACCTGAATGAGGAGATTCCAAATTGCTTTCAGGCTTACCGATTCCAGCACCATCTGTAACCTGATCCCTGGACACTTTGCCTGCAAAACTGTGAGAAAAGATTTGTAAACTGCATCTGACTGTGTTCACTCAAGATTTTCCTGCAACACTCACTCAGCAATGCTACATCCCTTGCTAAATACTATACCTTTACCATCTCCCTTACATTGCATCTGCTCTTGGACTACAAGCTTCACCTGTGGGAAGCTTTACCAACTCAACCATCATCATCAGTCCCAGAGGATCTGCACTGCAGCGCTGGTCACCTCTGACCAGAAACCACAGGTGGCGTCACAAACACTTTACTACAAACTCTATCATCCCCTGTAAATATTCCCCTTATATTGGACGCCCAGGGCCACGGACCGGGTCACTGCTACCGTGACACATCCCTTTAAGACGCTGGTCCGGTACCGAGTATCTCACTGCCCTGGTGGGCGATCCAACTTGGCGTCACGAACAGGATATCGAAGCCCGGTGTCACCGGGTCCTGTGTGCCAGAGAAACTGTTTATTGTGCCAATGCCAAAGACTTTGCTGAAAGTTTTGTGTGATTGTCGCCATTACAACGCCACGAGGCACGCAGGAGAAGAAGGGGCGTGCTGTCGTGGGCGGAGCCAGGGAGAGCGCGCAAAAAAGAGAAGTGCTGGGCACGGGGATGGCAACTTGCAGAACACAGGGAGCTGAGGCCTGGAGTCACGGCGTGCACCCCTCACACCGCCGGCAGAGCAACAGCCTGGTAAGCCAGTGGAACCGCAGAGCCTGGCTAAGTGTCATGTATAGTGTACAGTTCCTATAGCGTCTTGTGCTTGGGTGCGAGGAAAACACATGAGACACAGGTTGATATGAAATGACTTGTATTACTTCATACAAGCATGCGGAAAAGGTCACACAATTTGCAGGAACAGAGGCAGGAGACACAGCAGGCCAGAGTAACTTCAAGTTCTACAATAACTCTCCAAAGAAGGTTCAGGATCTCTTCTCTGTACCGTAATTCCTCTGCAAACATGGATTCACCAAACAGCAGGTTTCCAGAGTCCAAAAGTGTTCCAAGGTTCCTCAGTAGGAAATAGCTGGAGTACAAAGTCCAAGGTTTCCAGGAGTCAGGTCACAGGCTGACTGAGGCTTGATTCAGGAGCACTGATTGTTCAGCTGAGGCTGCTTAAGAAGCAAGAGGGAGAGAATCAGGGCGGGAACATGAAAACTGGAAACTCCATATTAACTGAGGGCAAGAGCTGCAGAAAGACAGAAAGCAAAATGGCCGACGGAAAACTGAGTTTCAAGGAACATGTCAAAAGAGACAAAGAACCTTACATTACTCCCTCCTTAGGGACAACCTCTGGATGACCTCAGACCAGGCTTGTCAGGGTACCTCTGATGAAACTGGCGGAGCAGGCGAGGAGCATTTACATTATTGACTGGTTCCCATGAGTTGTCCTCCACTGGGTAGCCCTGCCATTTAATCAAATATTGCAACTGATTTCTGTACAACCTGGAATCTAGAATCCTTTCCACCATAAATTCTTCCTGACCATCGACCAGCACTGGGTCAGGGCAAGGAGAAGAGCGTCCAGGAAACGTATTGGGTGTTGCAGCCTTTAGTAGGGATACATGAAAGACAGGGTGGATTCTCATAGTTCTGGGCAGTTGAAGACGACAAGCAACAGCACTTATAATCTTACTGATCTTATAAGGTCCAATGTACTTCTGTCCCAATTTAGACGATGGAATCTTTAATTTAAGATTTCTGGTTGACAGCCAGACCAAATCTCCTACCTTGAAAGCTGGTGCAGGTTTACGAAATTTATCTGCTGCTTTCTTGTACCTTTCCTGAGCCAATTCTAGATTTTCCTTTAGAAGATCCATATTCTTTTGTAAAGAAGTGATTCTTTCAGCCACTGCCGGCAAGGGCGTATCTATGGGAAATCGAGGAAGAATGTTAGGATGATAACCTAGATTGGAGTAAAAAGGAGACTGCTTAGTGGAGGCGCTCTGAGAGTTGTTATAAGAGAACTCAGCCAGTGGAAGTAGATCCACCCAATCATCCTGTAGATGGCAGATAAAGCAGCGGAGATACTGCTCCAGGGTCTGATTGGTTCGTTCTGTCTGTCCATTAGTCTGGGGATGAAAAGCAGAAGAAAGGTTTACTTTAATGTCCAATGCGGCACAGAAATTTTGCCAAAACCTTGAAGTGAATTGCACCCCTCGATCCGAAATGACCTCATCCGGTACTCCATGTAAGCGAAACACATTCTTAATCATCAAGTCTGATGTCTGTTTTGCAGTGGGTAAGCCGACACAAGGGATAAAATGAGCTGCCTTTGTTAGACGATCAACCAAAACTAGAATGGTGTTCTTCCCTTGAGAGGTTGGTAACTCCACAATGAAGTCCATAGAAATGGATCCCCACGGGTGGGACGGGGTGGGAAGAGGTTGCAACAGACCAGTTGGTGAGGAGCGAGGTGTTTTGCATCTTGCACAGACTTCACATGAAGTGACATAGTTTAAAACATCTTTCCTGTAAGTGGGCCACCAAAAGAAACGAGAAAGAAATTCTTGTGTCTTTAGAATTCCCCTATGCCCGGCTATCTTGGAATCGTGGATGAGTTGCAATACTCTCAATCTGACTGTTTCAGGTATATACAGACGTTGTCCCTGAATCCACACACCATTCTTAAAGACAAGTCTTACGTCCCTTGGGGGTTGAGCCAACAAAGAATCCGCATGGTATGCTTCCTTGATGTCCTTAAGTAGGTCTTGATTATGAATCACTCCCAGGAATCTAGAGTCAGGAAGAATAGTCTTAGGAGGAGTAAGTGGACGTGTCTCTGCTGAATGAATCCTAGAGAGTGCATCAGCCTTTCCATTGCGCGATCCTGGTCTATAAGAAATTACAAAATTAAATTGGTTTAGGAAAAGATTCCAGCGAGCCTGGCGAGGAGTCAGGCACTTAGCCGACCTGATAAATTCAAGGTTACGATGGTCTGTCAGGACGACTATTTGCTGTGCAGCTCCCTGAAGAAGGTGTCTCCATTCCTTGAAGGCGGCAATAATGGCCAACAATTCTCTATTGCCCACATCGTAGTTCCTCTCAGCCGAAGACAATTGCTGGGAAAAGAAGGCACAGGGATGCAAGACATTCTTCTCACCTGTTCTCTGAGAGAGTATAGCTCCAACGGCACAGTCTGAAGCATCCACCTCTATTATGAAGGCAAGCTGGGGGTTGGGATGTACTAAGATAGGTGCAGTGGTAAATTTATCCTTTAAACAGGAAAATGCTTCCTGAGCTTGCGGGGTCCAGGAGAACCTAGACTGTTTCCGGGTAAGTTGGGTGATAGGTGACACTACCTCAGAGAAATTCCTAATGAAATGTCTATAGAAGTTGGCAAACCCTATGAAGCGCTGCACCTCCTTCACATTTCTAGGAATTGGCCAATCCTTGATGGCTTGGGTCTTGCTTCCATCCATACTAATCCCTTGCGTAGATAGTACATTCCCAGAAATTGAATTTCGGTCCTATGGAATTCACACTTTTCAAGTTTGATGTAGAGATGGTTTTGTCTTAGGTGTTCTAAGACCATTCTCACATGTCCATGATGTTCCTCTGTGGAGTTAGAAAAAATTAGAATATCATCCAGATAAATCACCACAAATGTATCTAGGAGATCCCTGAAGATGTCATTCACCAAGTGTTGGAAAGTGTCTGGGGCGGTACTCAGACCAAAAGGCATAAATAGATATTCAAAGTGTCCATAGCGTGACCTGAATGCAGTCTTCCATTCATCCCCAGGTCTAATACGGACCAAGTCATAGGCCCCATGGAGATCCAGTTTAGAGAAAATTTTGGCATGCCGCACTGTCTCCAACAACTCAGGGATTAAAGGCAATGGATAACGGTTTCTAATAGTAACCTTATTGAGTTCCCTATAGTCTATGCAGGGTCTCAGAGATCCATCTTTCTTCTTCACAAAGAAGATGGGTGCACCTGCGGGAGATGAAGAGGGGCGTATGAAGCCCTTGGCTAGATTTTCGTCTATGTAGTCCTTCAAAGCTTTTAGCTCGGGCCCCGCTAGGGGCAGGGCCGGATTAAGAACATGATGGGCCTGGAGCTGAAGGGGCGGGCAAGGGGCGGGGCAAGGGGTGGGGCCAAACACGGCAATTCACAAAGGCCAAAAATGTAACGTAAAAGATATAAACAAAGTAAATATATGATACATGCCTAATATAAATACAGGGGCCTGCTGCTTCCTGGGGCCTCTAATGTGGCCCGCTGTGTCCTGGACCCCCCCCAAGCACACATGCGATTTGCACACTTAGTCATGTACCCACGAGCTGCTCTCCCTAATGCTCTCAATGTTCAGTGAAAAACTGAGAGAAGCAGGAGGAGAAGCTCGATGTCACAGGACCATAAGTATGAAAATCGCATATGAGTGAAGTGTCCATGTGATGACTGCTGGAACCTGCAGAGCTGAATCCTGACATTGCAGCTTCTGAATCCTCACAACGAATGCTCTGCACACTTTTAGGATTCTCCCTTACCGGTGGCGAGAGTACACGGTCACGTCAGCATAAGCATGTGATTTATATACATGGCCACATTCCGACTAGACGTGCCCGGCCTCGCTCCGTTCATTTTCATTGAGTGAGGCCACACGTCTAGTCAGCATGTGACCGCTTGTATGTAAATCACCGGCACGAGAGAATCCTAACAGCGTGCAGTGCGCACTGTGAGAATTCTGAAATTGACTAATTCTCAGGTTTTTTTTTATGTTAGGAGCATTAAAGGGGTTGTCCAGGTTTGTGCTGAGTCTGCAGTCATTCTATGTGACACAGACCTGGAGAACCCCTTTAATGCTCCTAACAAATAAAGACATGAGAATTAGTCAATTTCACAAATAATATTTACATCCAGGTACCTTATAGATGACGCTGTCTCTGGAGTCGTTCTCCTTTTCTTCATCTTGTCCAGACCCTATGATGAGTTTTCTCATCCACAGCCGTCTCTGCAGACCTCCATCTTCTCCGCTGTTCTGCACCAACTCTCCACATGATGCCCTTAAAGACAGAAGAGTCATTATAATGCCCCTAAATAAAAATATCTGCAATATACTGTCGCCTCACACTATTCCCCTCCCTCCTCATACTGTCTCCTCTCACATCACCCCTGTTCAGCATACTGTCTCCTCATATATTTACCCCCTCACTCTCTATACTGTCTGCTCACACATACCCCTGACTCCCCATACTGTGTCTGCACACATCCCATCACCCTCACTCCCCATACTGTGTCCACATGCATTCACCCGTTCGCTCCCTATACTGTCTGCACCCATCCCCCATACAGTTTCCTCATACATACTCTTCAGTACCCTCAAATCCCCCACACATATTAAATGCCCCCATCGCCACTCCAAATCCCCCACACATAAAATAACCTCCCATCCCCACTCCAAATCCCCCCACACATAAAATAACCCCCCATCCCCACTCCAAATCCCCCCCACACATAATGTATCCCCCCATCCCCACTCTAAATCCCCCCACACATAAAAGAACCCCCATCCTCACTCGAAACCCCCCCCATACACACACACTCACACAGTATGTCCCCCATTTATCTTCTGTGGTATCTTCAGCTCCATAATGGAGCACACTCACCACAAATCTTCACCCTTCTGGGCGCCGACCACGAGTGACGTCAGCAGCGTGATCACATGACCTGATCACGCTGCAGACTTCGCTCTGACCCGGCGGTCAGAGCTTCAATTGTACTGGCGTCTGTATAGACGCCAGTGCAATTGATTCCTGGGAGCCGGCACGCAGCAGCTTCTCTGCGCTGGCTGTCAGCTTGACAGCCGGCACAGGGAGCCGCCGACTCTCAGGCCGGGGGCGGCAGAACGCAGCCGCAGGGGAGACAGCTGCAGCAGGGACGGGCCCCCTTCTAGCCCGGGCCCTGTGGCAGCTGCTTCCCCTGCTTCCACGATAGTTCCGCCCCTGATATATATATACACGTGTGTACATAGCGGTTGCACAGAGGTTACTCGCTGCGCCCTCCTCACCCGGGGTCTATCTTGTACTCCGCCGCCGGCTGTCACTGGCTTCCAGGCTGCTGTCACACGCGCTGCTCCTTCCTTCTCTCCCACCTGCTTCCCTCTGTCTGCACCATTCACTTCCTGGTTTCTCGGACCACGTGGTCAGTTTTCATCCAATCAGCGTCCAGCATTGCAGACAAGCCCGGCCAGTGCCCGAGTGACCGCACGGAGCAGAGCTCCCTCCTCCTGCGGCTGCTGCTCGTTCAGTCACTGATTCCCGGCCGCGGTCTCAGTGGTGACTAGTGCTGATAATATCTGTCTGACACGGGTTATAAGGCGCAATGAGCGCTGCAGCGAGGAGACGTTCTGTCAGTGGCGGATGGGCCTATCTCTAACAAGGGGCCTGGAGCTGCAGCTCCATCAGCCCCTACGTTAATCCGGCCCTGGCTAGGGGGTAGATCTTACCAAAAGGTATCTCGGCTCCAGGCAATAATTCAATTGGACAATCATATGGACGGTGAGGAGGAAGCTGATCAGCGTTCTTCTTGTCACATAAATCCACATAGTCCTGGTATACAGCTGGTAGTTCAGGGACTGACATGGTTCCTTTAGGAACAGAGCAAGCTGAAACTCCTTGACTCATCTGTTTCTCCGGAAAGTGTAATTCCTTGGTCTCCCAGTTAATCGTAGGATTCTGCGCCTGCAGCCATGGTAGCCCTAGAATAATGGGAAAGTGGGGAGAAGAGATAAGCATAAAAGACATTTCCTCCTGATGATCTTTACCTATAAGGACCCTCAAAGACTCTGTTTCCTGATCCACTGGTCCAGAGGTCAGTAGGGAGCCATCCACAGTCTCCATCTGTACTGGAGTAGCCTTCTTCACTGAACGTATCCCCTGTTTCAGAGCAAAGGAGATATCCATAAAATTTCCACTTGCTCCTGAGTCGATCATAGCAGAGCTAGGCACACAGACTGAGTCAACCCAGAGTTTGATGGAAAGGAAGCAATGAGAATTGTTTCTTTTACAACTCAGCTGGGACACCGCTGAGGAAACTTGAAAAATTGCAGCGTTTATACCGTCATCGTCCCCAGAACTAACAGAGTTTAAGTCCGAGAAATCAAGATCTCTTGCAGCAGATCTCTCTGGAGCCTGAGGCTCGGACATGACAGAGCTCCTCTCGCAACACTCACAGTGAATGACTGCTGCAGTAGTCTTACGAGAACGGCTGGGGCAGTTTATAATGAAGTGCCCTGACTTACCACAGTAGAAACATAGATTTTCCTTTATACGATGTTCTTTGCGTGCATCACTAACCCGTCTTTGTAAAGAGTCCACCTGCATGGGTTCAGGTTCTGGTTCCCTTGTGATCCTACTCAAAGGTTCCTTAGCTGAGGAGGGAGGTAGGAAAAGGTTAGTGCGATTATTTTCGAACCATCTCTCTTGTCTGCGTTCAGTCAGACGAGCATCAATACGGATACAATAGTTAATAAAGTCACCTAACGCAGTGGGAGGGTCGGCACGAGCAAGTTCATCCTTAATCAGTGGAGACAACCCTTTCCGAAAAATAGATTTTTTGGCGGAAGTGTCCCAAGTGGTATCTAGAGCCCATCTCCTGAAATCCAAGGCATATTCGGCTACTGAACGCTTACCTTGGCGCAAAGTTAACATGGCTGCTTCAGCTGTTGCACCTCGATTGGGGTCATCAAACACCTGCCCCATGGCTGAAATAAAAGCATCAAGGTGATTCAAACAATCATCCTCAGTCTCAATCAGAGGGTTTGCCCACATCAAAGCCTTATTGGTAAGCAACATGATTATAGTAAGCACTTTGGATCGTTCAGTGGGAAATTGTGAAGCATGTGCAGAGAAAAATAGATTGCATTGGTTAATAAATCCCCTGAATTTCTCACGTTCACCGCCAAAACGAAAAGGAGGTAACTTGGGGATCCCAGAACTCGGGGTTATGGCAGGAGCCTGGACTCGTTCCTCTAGAGCCTCAATCCTGGCTCGTAATTCCTGGGTAGTTTGTCTAAACACTTGCAAATTATGATTAGTGAGGTCCTGTACGCTTGCAAAACGGGTCTTTAAAGCCTGTATATCTGCATGGATTGAATCAGTCATTCCGCAAAGCTCCTTTATACGGGCCTCCATCTTCCAGATCTTTTAAGGCAGAAGTGCTGGAAGGAGAAGAGGAAAAAAAAAAAAAAAACAATAGTGTTTACCTGTGGTAACACTCCAGAGTAAAATTTAAGGGAATGCGCTCACCTGGAATGGTTGTGAGAAGTCACAACCACTGTCATCACAGAAGGTATTAAACGGACATCTGATATCCACAGTCACAGCAGACACGGCTTTCCCAGACCCAGCAGACACTAAACATGGGCTCCTGAATCTTGTCATGTATAGTGTACAGTTCCTATAGCGTCTTGTGCTTGGGTGCGAGGAAAACACATGAGACACAGGTTGATATGAAATGACTTGTATTACTTCATACAAGCATGCGGAAAAGGTCACACAATTTGCAGGAACAGAGGCAGGAGACACAGCAGGCCAGAGTAACTTCAAGTTCTACAATAACTCTCCAAAGAAGGTTCAGGATCTCTTCTCTGTACCGTAATTCCTCTGCAAACATGGATTCACCAAACAGCAGGTTTCCAGAGTCCAAAAGTGTTCCAAGGTTCCTCAGTAGGAAATAGCTGGAGTACAAAGTCCAAGGTTTCCAGGAGTCAGGTCACAGGCTGACTGAGGCTTGATTCAGGAGTACTGATTGTTCAGCTGAGGCTGCTTAAGAAGCAAGAGGGAGAGAATCAGGGCGGGAACATGAAAACTGGAAACTCCATATTAACTGAGGGCAAGAGCTGCAGAAAGACAGAAAGCAAAATGGCCGACGGAAAACTGAGTTTCAAGGAACATGTCAAAAGAGACAAAGAACCTTACATTAAGCAAGAGGGAGAGAATCAGGGCGGGAACATGAAAACTGGAAACTCCATATTAACTGAGGGCAAGAGCTGCAGAAAGACAAAGCAAAATGGCAGACGGAAAACTGAGTTTCAAGGAACATGTCAAAAGAGACAAAAAACCTTACACTAATGTTAATTAGGGGGGAAGAGAATGTCTCACGCAGGAGAAGATATAGCAGCGGATGCAGCCGCAGCCCCCATAGCGCCGCAAGATTCAGAGGCAGGTGCAGCAGCAGCCCCCATAGCAATGCAGCCCTCAGAGTGCAGCAAGATCTGGCAACCGCCGCTGCAGTCCCTATAATGCCACTATCAATGCCATATATACCGGGAACGGCCAGGCTACCACAATACTCAGGGGAGCCGTATACCCTGAGCGATTTCAAAGAGAGACTGTGCAGTTTATTTGATGTGTACCCCCTGTCTGAAAGCCAAAAAGTAAACATTCTCATTGGACAGTTAACTGGTGCAGCTCAAAGAGAAGTAAAGTCCTGGCAGGACACTGATAAAGAGAATGTTAAGCAAATTTTGGCTAAGCTGAGGAGCACCTTTGACACCCGCACTGCAGCAGAATTAAAAATGAGGTTCTTTGGGTGCAAACAAACGATGCAGGACAGTATACAGGACTATGCTCTTAACCTTCAGGAGGCACTGCGGGCCATAAAGCAGATTGACCCAGACAGCGTGCAGGATGGAGACAGATTGTTAAAGGAGCACCCCGAGGCACCGAACATACGGGACTGGGGAAAGTGATTAGCCATTGACATTGATGGATAGGTCTGGTGGAGGGGTAGAGTGTGTTGGGGAAAGATTATAAATTCGGTTTTGTCCATGTTCAGTTTTAGAAAGCGAGCAGAAAAGCAGGATGAAATAGCGGACAGACATTGTGGGATTTTGGTCAGTAGAGAGGTGATGTCAGGTCCAGATAGGTAGATCTGTGTGTCATTGGCGTAGAGATGATACTGCAAACCGTGGGATTCTATGAGCTGTCCCAGGCCGAAGGTGTAAATGGAGAAGAGTAGGGGTCCTAGAACTGAGCCTTGGGGAACACCGACAGACAGGGGGCGAGGTGAGGAGGTGGTTTGGGAAAAGGAGACACTCAATGTCTGGTCTGTTAGATATGACGAGATCCAGGATAGGGCCACAGTGTCAAAGGCAGAAGACAGGTCCAGGAGAAGGAGGACAGAGTAGTGTCGCTTGCTCTTGGTGGTTAGTAGGTCATTGGTGACTTTAGTTAGGGCAGTTTCAGTTGAGTGATGCAGTCAGAAGCCAGTTTGTAATCGATGAGACAAAAATTGAGCTCTTTGACATTAACTCAACTCGCCATGTTTGGAGGAAGAGAAATGCTGCCTATGACCCAAAGAACACCGTCCCCACTGTCAAGCATGGAGGTAGAAACATTATGTTTTTGGGTGTTTTTCTGCTAAGGGCACAGGACTACTTCACCGCATCAATGTGAAAATGGATGGAGCCATATACCGTAAAATGAGTGACAACCTCCTTCCTTCAGCCATTACATTAAAAATGGGTCATGGTTGGGTCTTCCAGCAAGACAATGACCCAAAACATACAGCCAAGACAAAAAAGAAGTGGCTCAAAAAGAAGCACATTAAGGTTATGGGGTGGCCTAGCCTGTCTCCAGACTTTAATCCCATAGAAAACTTATGCAGGGAGTTGAAGCTCCGAGTTGCCAAGCGACAGCCTCAAAATCTTAATGATTTAGAGATGATCTGCAAAGAGGAGTGGACCAAAATTCCTCCTGACATGTGCGCAAACCTCAGCATCAACTACAAAAACGTCTGACTGCTGTGCTTGCCATCAAGGGTTTTGCCATCAAGTATTAAGTCTTGTTTGCCAGAGGGATCAAATACTTGTTTCTCACTGCAAAATGCAAATAAATTTATATAATTTATACAATGTGATTTTCTGGTTTTTATTTTTGATATTCTGTCTCTCAATGTTAAAATTAACCTACCCTTAAAATTATAGACTGTTCATGTCTTTGTCAGTGGGCAAACTTACAAAATCAGCAAAGGATCAAATATTTTTTTCCCCACTGTATATGTCAGTCAATAACCACCTTGGCCTTTTTCACCTAATCAAATGTATCTTTATGATTATTTGAGTTATTAGAAATAAAGAACATTGAGAAATAAATGACATTGTAGAAATTGTGATATTTTGATGGGATTACCCCCTTTATCAATATTTTGAACAATATATTTTACCGTAGTGCCTTGCCTAACCATCACAGGAAAATGTTGTGCTTTACAAAACAGCACAGGTTGCTTCTACACAAAAGAGAGCTCCCTCCCTCTACAGGGTAGATGACATGTATGAAGGGGACTGGCTGACTCCCACAATTCAATTGCCAAGTCAGTCCCTTTTTGTGAACTCTGCACCAAATGTGATAGATAACGGGGCTGTTGACAGTACCCAAGAGGGGCCAATTCACAATTTACTGAGCTGTGGTGTCGCAGATCTGTTCACTGTTTATATCCAACTGCCAGGCGACCTGGCAAAGAGCTGGTCTTGAGGGTAGTGGGTGGCGGACAACACAAATCTAACAATGACAAACTATCCTAAGGATAAACCATTAGCATTAATAGCCCTGGACAATCCTTTTAACCCCCAGTGCCCTAAAAGAATATTTGAAATCAAATTAATCAGCACATTCTTAGATGATAAATTATTCCCTGCTATGTAAAGTCTATAATACAATATTTATGTGATAAAGTTAAACTTTATTTCTTCATGGCAGTAGCACTTTTGGCAAAATTACACTGGAAATCTAAGTAAGTTCTGGAATATTTCCAGAGACATGAAAGTGTAGTTAGCTTTCGGGCTTTTCACGCAATCACTTTGTAAGCATCTTTGCATGTTCCATTTGGCATTGGATGCAAGAACCACGTTCCAAAAATACCAAAGGCACTCGTAACATTGAGCCCCATCGGAGATGTTCACATGGGAAACCGGACCTCATAAAGTGTCTGTCAACTCAAAATGCCGTGGCGTGCATCCTACAGGAGTCAACTTGTGTCCAATATTCGAGTTTATGTATTACGAGAATAAACTCTGTATATCTGATAAAGCTTTAGGTTTCAATTAGTAATTTAAATGGAATCTGTTAGAAAGTTTGTGTTATGTAATCTGAGAGCAGCATGATGTAGGGTCACAGACACTGATTCCAGCAATGTGTTACTTAATGAACTGCTTATAGACCAAAAAATCAAGGGAAATAGGCAGATAATACAAAATATTTATTATATCAAAATATATTAGATGTACAAAAATTAACAGGAGAAAAATCACAAAATACAAAAACGCCAGAAATGCATCATAAAATGTACAATGTCAGCCTTAAACAAAAATATTAGTCAAAACTGTATCACTCCATATGTAATGGATTAAGTAGCTTAAGGACAAATGTCCATAGTGCAGATCATAAAAGCTAATATAATCCTTATTCATAGGATACAGATTTGTAGAAACAAAATAATGAGAGTATAATAGGCAGTACCCATACACAATGTGTGACGTTCAAGAGTGTCAAAATGCAGGGCTGTGAAGAGTCTTTATCATATATGGCTGGAAGAGCTCATGACCTCTCACACAGTCTCAAAAGATAAAGTGTAGGGCAAAAGACAATTGCACAAGATAAGAACAGACTAAACACTCATGTAATGGTGAATCCAAAAGCTTTGTCCTAATAATGTATGCGATAGAAGGTCAGTGACCCACATAACCAGGGCAAAGAGTATGGCCTGAAATGGTAATAAAGGAAATAAGATGTGATCATATGTATGCCTCCTTATATAATTGCACATTGGCCCGGAATAAACACAGAACAAGAGAGATAGCTGAAAAATCAGAGCAAGTGCCACAAACGCATACCTGGCGTCCAGGGGAACCCCGACGCACGTTTCGCAACAGCTTCCTCGGGGGGTTGTGTAGAACGATATGTCGTATCCCTATTTATATATATGGCAGCCTGTTCAAACTCCCGCGGTATAACGGCGCTTCCGGTGTCGAGTCAGAATGCCGGAAGCCATGAGTCATCGCGTCCCACGTCACAGGAGACACCCCTCTAGTGACGCGTCAACTAGAGGGTGTGTCCTGCAGCGCTGATGCGGACGCGTGTCCATGGCGACCAGGAAACCATCAGCATTGCGGAAGCGCACACCACTGGTGTATGTGGATTAGTAAATAAAGAAAGGTAACGATACATAGCTAATTAAGGAGAGAGTAATCTTTCTATCTCAGCAGATGCTTAATATTAGTGCATCTATGTAGTAATATCTATGCTCCAATCTCATACATAACATGTATAACCCACAGCTGCATAAGGAACATGGACAGAATATATATTATAGTAACCATATGAAAGCCACACATATAAAAAAAACACAATAGAAAAAATAAATAGAAAAGGAAAGTAAACCCTCCCCAACCACCAAAACAACACAAGAAAAAAGAAATAAATGAAAAATAAAATATATATATACACAAGTTGCTTTAGTCTTCAATGATGTCCACAAAAGTTCTTCATATTATCCACATGACGTGTCATAGCAGAGGAAAGGAACATCACAAATCAGATATAAATACTCTATGTATATGTAAAGGGATACCTAGAGTAAGACAAAATATAATATTAAAATCACAGAAATAAAAACAAAAGGACATTTACAGAAATGGAGCGAAACTTAATATCTCATTAAGGCCTTTGGGTTTTACACTATCTACCTTCATAATCCATTTAGCCTCAAGTTGTGCCAATTTTTTCTTTAGGTCACCACCTCTACCATCATCAAGGATCCTATCAATACCCCTTATACGCAAGAGTTTTGAATCGCACGCATGTGCTATTTTGAAATGTCTGGGTATGGGTTTTAACATAGACAAATCAGTGGTCCCATTTGCCTTAATGATGTCACGAACATGTTCCCGAACCCTGATACGTAGTTGACGTGATGTTAGGCCAATGTACACCAAGCCGCACGGACATGAGGCATGGTATATAACCCCAGTGGTGCTACATGTTATATGGTGTGTAATCTTGAATTCCCTCTGTCCATTGCTGGAGCAGAAGGTATTGCAGCGTTCAAGGTTGGCACAGGCTAAACAGTCTCTACATGGAAAAAATCCCCATTTGGGGCCCTTTGAGCCAAAGGGTCCCAAATTCTTCTGTTCCCTGTGGTGGCTATGCACCAGAAGATCCCGCAGATTTTTGGCTCTTCTATAGGTTATAGACGGATACGAATCCAAACATTTATCCAGGGTAGGATCCTGTTTTAAAATAGACCAGAATTTTTGTAATGAATTTCTTAGGCCAAGGTTTTGCTCGTTGAACGTAGAGATAAATCTCACCTGTGAGGAATTCCTATTATTCCTGTTTCTATCATTAGTATGATGTAGTAAATCCTCCCGTCTTGACTGTGATGCTTTACGCCATCCCCTGTGAATAATCTGTCTGGAGTATCCACGTTCTTCAAAACGCAGTGCCAATTCATGTGATTGTCTATTAAAGGATAGATCTTCCGAACATACTCTTCTTGTGCGTAAAAACTGTCCAAATGGAATACTAAAGATGTGTATCTTCGTACCGTGTTAGCCAGTAGATAGAAAAATATTTAGACTTGAGAGTCCTCAGTGGTTGATACCTTTTAATGGCTAACTGAAAAGATGGTAACAAATTGCAAGCTTTCGAGACTACTCCGGTCTTTGCCTGATGAAGAGACCGGAGTAGTCTCGAAAGCTTTCAATTTGTTACCATCTTTTCAGTTAGCCATTAAAAGGTATCAACCACTGAGGACTCTCAAGTCTAAATATTTTTCAAATGGAATACTGTTTTTCAAAGCCCGTGGATGGGCCGATGAGGCGTGTAAAAGAGAGTTTACAGCAGTCTCTTTTCTGAAGATACGAGTATGCAGACAGCCTCCTTCATCTCTTGATAAGTGGGTATCCAAAAAGTCAACAGCTGTGAGAGGTCATGAGACTGTGTGAGAGGTCATGAGCTCTTCGAGCCATATATGATAAAGACTCTTCACAGCCCTGCATTTTGACACTCTTGAACGTCACACATTGTGTATGGGTACTGCCTATTATACTCTCATTATTTTGTTTCTACAAATCTGTATCCTATGAATAAGGATTATATTAGCTTTTATGATCTGCACTATGGACATTTGTCCTTAAGCTACTTAATCCATTACATATGGAGTGATACAGTTTTGACTAATATTTTTGTTTAGGGCTGACATTGTACATTTTATGATGCATTTCTGGTGTTTTTGTATTTTGTGATTTTTCTCCTGTTAATTTTTGTACATCTAATATATTTTGATATAATAAATATTTTGTATTATCTGCCTATTTCCCTTGATTTTTTGGTCTATATGAATTTGGGTAAGGCTTTTATGTTTGGACTTGTTTTTTGGTTTCTTATACATTTATGTTGGTTTCAGCATTCTATGTCCATGGATTTTAAGGCGCGGGAACAGTCCTGGCTACAAAATGTGGATTCTATTTTTAAAGGAGAAAATTCATCTAGTACAGGTGTAGAAAATGGGACATTTTTGGAGCTTAAAACAACATATAAAACACTACTTAGGAGACGTTTACGTATCTGGTGGAATAAAGCCTCTCTTGAGAGCTATTTAGCCAAAAATATGATCCCTAGAGGCTTAAGGGTCAAAATTTTACCTTCTTTTCCAGTCGAGGACACTTTTTTCCGCACTAGATGGGAAGAGACATGTAATCTTTTCTCAAGATCCCTGATTGAACTCCTTATTGGTATTAATAAAAAGAGTCTGGAGGGTTTGGAAAGTGAAATTGAGGATGTGAGGAAGAAACTTACTGAGAGTCTCCCCACTACTAACATGGATCAGTTCAAAATTGAACTTGAGAAGTTATTTATGACATGGGAAAAGGAGGTGCAAGAAGGAAAAGCCAAGAAATTCTCTAGGGATTTACTTGATTATAAAAGCAATACGGTATATAGATGGCACAAATCATACTCTGGACAACGTACAGCATCTATGTCATCATTATCATCTATGGATGAAGCGACTGGCAGTGGTGTACAACGTTCCTATCCAACGAGAGGCAGATATAAGGGACACAACAAAAAGAATCCGGCAAATAAAGGGGCTCAGACTAAGGCGTCTACACCCTCTACTTTAAAGGTGATTAATCTGTCTGATGTACCATTGACTGAAACTCAGATTGAGGTTCTCAATCTAGGTTTGACATTTTCTCCCACCTCATCTTTTGATGTATTTGCAGCAATAAAGGACCTACACTTATTTGCACGTAAATTAATTTTGAAAAAATTACATGAAAGGAAAGGGGATGATAATGAATGGACACCTAGAGAACAGGAGATCATTAATTTATTGGATGATTTGGCTGAAGAAAATGGGGACGAAGATTTATCTATACAGGGTAAGTTTGTGATTCCCAAGCCTAAGAAATTTTCCCCCCCTTAATCTCTTTCCCAATATTGAGATTTTTGTCAAGTTGGTATCTGAAGAATTAATGAAAATTCCTATGAGGATACGTCATGACAATATGTCAAAAAGTCAACGTGTGGCTTTGAAAGAACTTATGACTATGAAAGGGGTGGTGATTAAGCCAGCAGATAAAGGGGGCAACGTGGTGGTGTGGCCCACTACCATGTATGAAAAAGAGGCGTATAGGCAATTAAGAAATTCGGACTGCTACCGTAGACTCTCATTTAACCCCACTTCGGTCTTTCAGACAGAATTACATAAAATCTTGGAAGACGCTTTTCAATTGGGAATAATAAACAAAGAAACGAGAGATGGACTGTTACCTGAACATCCGAGGACACCCTGTCTATATCTACTTCCGAAGGTGCATAAGAACTGCACATCCCCTCCTGGTAGACCAATTGTGTCTGGTAATGGTGGATTGAACGAAATGACAGGTAAATACTAGTGTTGAGCGATACGATAATGTAAATATCGGCTATCGGCCGATATTAGCTCTATCGGCCTTTCGATAATTCGTTTCGATATTTTCGTCTTATCGAATACCGGAATCGGATTTGTCACTGTCACTGTGAGTGTCCGTCGGTCGGGTCTGTCAGGAGTCAGCGGCACTTACCTGGCAGAAGATCTCCGGCGGTCACGGCCTGGACTTCTTCATGGCCGCCATCATCTTTCCCCGGCGGTCACATGCAGTTTCTCGCGATAACTGCAGTGACTGCTGGGTAATCCCGGCCGTAAAGCAGTCAGTCCGATGACGTCACCGCCGGGGAAGCAGGTAATCAGCTGTGCTGCGCCGGGATGACAGGCTCTGCCTGTCATTCTGATGTAGCAGAGCTGGATCGTCGTGGGACACTCGTTACTATGGACTGCGTCGGTCAGGTGGTATACTTTTTTTTTTTTTTCATTTTTTTACAGGAGATCGATGGCGTCGCAGGATGAGACTGTAATAAAAGTAATGAAAACTGTGTTTTTTTTTTTTTTATTAAATTAAAAAACTTTTTTATGAACATTCACCCGTCCGGGTACATAAACAATTTAACTATTTACATACAGTGACCCTGTCCAGGTTATTTATAATTCTTTGGCAGGGGTGTTCCAGGTACCACCTGGTACTCTTCTGATGCTTGCCAAACATCCGAGGCACCAAGGACCACCAGGACCTGATGACGTCGTGTGGCCTGTACAGTCAAGTCGTGACCCACTATCTGGGTCTGTGTGGCCACCTCTTTCATCTCCCTCCGGGTCTGGAACCCTATGTCCCGGACTGTACGAACCCCAGGGGCCTAACAGGCGCCGGGCACGGGCCAGCTATAGTTATCATGTCCATAGCTGGGGCTGCTGAGGAGACCACTGAAGGAGGCTGGGGAGATTTACGTCATGGGGTGGGCACTTTTGCAGAGGCCTGGATGTGGGAGGCTGAAGGCTCCGAGGGTCTCACAGGTTCCTGACACTCTGGGGAGTAGGGGTCGCACCTGGTAACATTTAGGGCGTACCATCCATTGTAACCCCAGTGTCGGGTGTAAGTCACCAAGTCTCCTGGCAACAGGTCCCTCCCCGGGTGTCCTTCTGGGAGGTGAGCCTCCACGTCCCGCCGGTTTACAAAAACTTCTAAATAAAGTCCAGGCTCCTGGATGAAGCCCCAACCACCTTTCAATTTAAAGCTCCGTACTGCACCCTTACGCCGCGGCTCCCTCAGGGTTCCTTTATCTTTTCTCATCCGGTCCTTATCTGCCCGGTCCTTCTCCAGCTGACGTTGGCGAAGTTTTTGGGATTCTCGCTGCTCCCTTTGTCGCTCTGCTTCCTTCTCCCAAGTCTCCACTCTTCCTCCTGACGCCGGTTGAAATTCTCCTCCACCAGCAGCTCCATGTCTCCACCATCAAACTGCAGCTTACAGTGTCCGGTTTGCGGCAGCTCTCCTGGCGCCCCCCAGTCCTGGCGGCGCTCACCTGCGGAGGAAGCAGCCGGCTCTGGAACAGATGACAGTCGGGGCTCCGGTACAGGCAGGTAGTGCTCTGGTGCCTGCGCGGCCTCCTCCATGAGGACGGGTGTCGCTTCTTCTGTCTCAGCGACGGGGGCAGACAGCGGGATCTGGGGTGCTGCCGGTGCAGCGTTTTTTGCACGAACGGGTGCCTCCACTGCGACAACGTCAACCGGATCAGATTGCAAGGGCTGGGATGCCCGCACGGACTCCTCTACTAGAACGGGTGCCTCACCTTCCGGTACAGACACTTCAGGTAAGAGGGATTGGCGCCGCTCCAAGTTTAGTTTTAGGGCACGCCAGCTGGCTTCCATCCTGGCGACCTCCTCCCGGTGCCGGGCCAGGCCTCTTAGGGTATCCTCCGCTTCTTGCAGCATAGGAGGGTTTCCAGGCCGGGTGCCCAACGGTGGTTCCGTGGCGATCGGGTCGCTTCCATGGGGGGAGAGCTCTGACTGCTCCATCCCTTCACACTTCTGCTCGTGTCCATTAGTCATCTCTGCCAAGTCACATGTGTCATTAGCATCTGGAGAGGGCCCCTCTTTTGTAGTGAGGCGGGACCTTCGTGTTAGTTTCCGCACACTGAGGAGGATGAGGAGGCGGAACTCAAGAGCTGTGGGGCACGATCTTACATTGCAGTACCATTTAGAGCCATCGTTTTCGCGTCACTGAGTGAGTGTGTACACCCATGAAGAGCACGCCCTTCTTCTTCACCAGTGCCTCGTCGTGACGCAGATATGGCGGAAAAATGGCAAATACATTCTCTGATGATTTTAGCAATTCTCAAGCACAAAACCAGTTCAATTCAGGCACACAAGACTCGCTTATAGCGAGCTACAGAATCCTGTTTGTGACGCCCAAGTTGAGTTGCACAGAGCCAGAGGTTTTTGGGGTACTCGGCACCGAGCCCGTCGACTTCTATGGGGTATGTCACGGCTTTACCCGGCAATTGAATCAGAGTCTATCTTACTATGTAGAAGTGTATAAACTATAAATATATGTATATATATATGTCACAATGACATGTATATATATATATATATATGTATTCTATGTGTGTATATTTAGTGTTTACAAGGAAATAAAGGTTTTTTTTAGTTGCGATATTTTGTTCCCATAGACTTACATTGGACTTCCGGTATCGAAATCGGATATCGACGATATTTAGTGCTATCGGCGATACAATTTCGATACGATATTTTTAGATATCGAGCACTATCGCTCAACACTAGTAAATACCTTGATTTCTATTTACGACCCAGTGCTGAAAATTTACCATCTTATGTGAAGGACACTGGTGATGTTTTGCGAAAACTGGAAGATATCCATCTGGAAGACGATATGTGGCTGGTGACACTTGACATTGAGGCCCTATATACCTCGATTAGACATCATGATGGATTACAAGCAGTCAATACTTTTTTGTGTATGACAAATATGGATCATGATTTTATTTTGTTTTTGTTAACAATTTTGGAGTTTTCTTTAACTCATAATTTTTTTATTTTCAAGGACACCCTCTTCCTACAGCTCCAGGGCACAGATATGGGGGCGGCCATTGCCCCCTCATATGCTAATTTGTTCCTGGGGCTGTGGGAGAGGGATGTCTTTTGTGTTAATCCATCTGTTTTGAGTAGTAAGATCATTTTTTGGGCTAGATATATAGATGATGTCCTAGCAATCTGGCAGGGCAAAGAGGAAGATCTGATTTCCTTTATTGGTGAAGTAGGGTTGAGCATTCCGATACTTCTGATACCTGAAATCCAATGTAAGTCTATGGGAACAAAATATCGGAAGTACTTCCGATACTTACTTCCGATATTTTGTTCCCATAGACTTACATTGGATTTCAGGTATCGGAAGTATCGGAAGTATCGGAATGCTCAACCCTATTGGTGAATTAAACAATAATGAAATTAATCTCAAAATCACCTATCATTATAGTCGTACAGCTGTTGACTTTTTGGATACCCACATATCAAGAGATGAAGGAGGCTGTCTGCATACTCGTATCTTCAGAAAAGAGACTGCTGTAAACTCTCTTTTACACGCCTCATCGGCCCATCCACGGGCTTTGAAAAACAGTATTCCATTTGGACAGTTTTTACGCACAAGAAGAGTATGTTCGGAAGATCTATCCTTTAATAGACAATCACATGAATTGGCACTGCGTTTTGAAGAACGTGGATACTCCAGACAGATTATTCACAGGGGATGGCGTAAAGCATCACAGTCAAGACGGGAGGATTTACTACATCATACTAATGATAGAAACAGGAATAATAGGAATTCCTCACAGGTGAGATTTATCTCTACGTTCAACGAGCAAAACCTTGGCCTAAGAAATTCATTACAAAAATTCTGGTCTATTTTAAAACAGGATCCTACCCTGGATAAATGTTTGGATTCGTATCCGTCTATAACCTATAGAAGAGCCAAAAATCTGCGGGATCTTCTGGTGCATAGCCACCACAGGGAACAGAAGAATTTGGGACCCTTTGGCTCAAAGGGCCCCAAATGGGGATTTTTTCCATGTAGAGACTGTTTAGCCTGTGCCAACCTTGAACGCTGCAATACCTTCTGCTCCAGCAATGGACAGAGGGAATTCAAGATTACACACCATATAACATGTAGCACCACTGGGGTTATATACCATGCCTCATGTCCGTGCGGCTTGGTGTACATTGGCCTAACATCACGTCAACTACGTATCAGGGTTCGGGAACATGTTCGTGACATCATTAAGGCAAATGGGACCACTGATTTGTCTATGTTAAAACCCATACCCAGACATTTCAAAATAGCACATGCGTGCGATTCAAAACTCTTGCGTATAAGGGGTATTGATAGGATCCTTGATGATGGTAGAGGTGGTGACCTAAAGAAAAAATTGGCACAACTTGAGGCTAAATGGATTATGAAGGTAGATAGTGTAAAACCCAAAGGCCTTAATGAGATATTAAGTTTCGCTCCATTTCTGTAAATGTCCTTTTGTTTTTATTTCTGTGATTTTAATATTATATTTTGTCTTACTCTAGGTATCCCTTTACATATACATAGAGTATTTATATCTGATTTGTGATGTTCCTTTCCTCTGCTATGACACGTCATGTGGATAATATGAAGAACTTTTGTGGACATCATTGAAGACTAAAGCAACTTGTGTATATATATATATATATATATATTTTATTTTTCATTTATTTCTTTTTTCTTGTGTTGTTTTGGTGGTTGGGGAGGGTTTACTTTCCTTTTCCATTTATTTTTTCTATTGTGTTTTTTTTATATGTGTGGCTTTCATATGGTTACTATAATATATATTCTGTCCATGTTCCTTATGCAGCTGTGGGTTATACATGTTATGTATGAGATTGGAGCATAGATATTACTACATAGATGCACTAATATTAAGCATCTGCTGAGATAGAAAGATTACTCTCTCCTTAATTAGCTATGTATCGTTACCTTTTTATTTACTAATCCACATACACCAGTGGTGTGCGCTTCCGCAATGCTGATGGTTTCCTGGTCGCCATGGACACGCGTCCGCATCAGCGCTGCAGGACACACCCTCTAGTTGACGCGTCACTAGAGGGGTGTCTCCTGTGACGTGGGACGCGATGACTCATGGCTTCCGGCATTCTGACTCGACACCGGAAGCGCCGTTATACCGCGGAGTTTGAACAGGCTGCCACATATATAAATAGGGATACGACATATCGTTCTACACAACCCCCGAGGAAGCTGTTGCGAAACGTGCGTCGGGGTTCCCCTGGACGCCAGGTATGCGTTTGTGGCACTTGCTCTGATTTTTCAGCTATCTCTCTCGTTCTGTGTTTATTCCGGGCCAATGTGCAATTATATAAGGAGGCATACATATGCTCACATCTTATTTCCTTTATTACCATTTCAGGCCATACTCTTTGCCCTGGTTATGTGGGTCACTGACCTTCTATCGCATACATTATTAGGACAAAGCTTTTGGATTCACCATTACATGAGTGTTTAGTCTGTTCTTATCTTGTGCAATTGTCTTTTGCCCTACACTTTATCTTTTGAGACTGTGTGAGAGGTCATGAGCTCTTCGAGCCATATATGATAAAGACTCTTCACAGCCCTGCATTTTGACACTCTTGAACGTCACACATTGTGTATGGGTACTGCCTATTATACTCTCATTATTTTGTTTCTACAAATCTGTATCCTATGAATAAGGATTATATTAGCTTTTATGATCTGCACTATGGACATTTGTCCTTAAGCTACTTAATCCATTACATATGGAGTGATACAGTTTTGACTAATATTTTTGTTTAGGGCTGACATTGTACATTTTATGATGCATTTCTGGCGTTTTTGTATTTTGTGATTTTTCTCCTGTTAATTTTTGTACATCTAATATATTTTGATATAATAAATATTTTGTATTATCTGCCTATTTCCCTTGATTTTTTGGTCTATATGAATTTGGGTAAGGCTTTTATGTTTGGACTTGTTTTTTGGTTTCTTAATGAACTGCTTGTAGCAGTTTTGATAGTCCGTGTTTTCCATGGTGTAGATGTAGCAATGGTCACATTTCTGAGCTGTGTATAACCCCTCCCACACCACTGATTGGCAGCCTCAGATGTACACTGTATAAGTGCAAGCTGCCAATAAGTGGTGGGTGTGGGGCTACATAGTCTAATAAGTGATACATACCTGGAATTAGGGTCTCTTCCCCTATATGATGCTGCTCTCTGAATAAATGGTAGGGGTGGGGAGACATAGCCAAATAAGTGATACATGTGACGCTAGTCACTTCTCACAGTCAAGCCGTGAGTCAGAGTGGTCAAGGAGTCCAAGGTCAGAAGCCAGGAGGATACATCATAAACAGAAGGATGAAACAAAAGCGTAGTCTGGTAACGTTCTGAGGTCAGAGTACTTGGAGGAAAATGGATTGGAGCAGAATAGGTTAAACAGGCGGATGATCAGAATGAAGTCCAAGGTCAGGCAACAGATCAAGCATACAGAACTCAAGGCACAGGGAGTACAAACCTCACTTGTTGAATGTACGTCTGGCAGTGGTCTGGGAGAAGCAGCTCAGTTAAGTAGCATGGCAATCACCAGGGATAGTGAACACTTGGAGACAGCCAACTCCTCCCAGTCACAGATTGGCTAGTCGAGCTGTCAATCAACACACTGACAGCTCAGCACACCCCTGAACAAGATTGGATGGCAATGCTGTCAATCAAAGTACTGACAGTTTCAGCACGCCCCTGTACCGGATTGGATAGCCGAGCTGTCAGTAACTGCATCCCAGAGAAGCTGAGGGGTGGAATGGTGACATTACCCCCTCTTCTAGGGGGGCCATTGGACCCCCAGGCTTACCAGGAAATTTTAGATAGAAGACCCTGACTAACTGATTGGCCTACACATCTCGAGCAGGTACCCAGGATCTCTCCTCGGGTCCATATCCCCTCCAATGGATGAGGTACTGGAAGGAATTACGGACCCTCCGAGAATCCCCAACCCTCTGAACCTCATACTCCAGGCCACTGTCTACTGAAATCAGAGGAGGCGGGGATGAGGGAGACAATGCAGAAGGGACATACTCCTTTAATAGGGATTTATGAAATACTTAGGGATGCGAATGGATGGAGGAAGCTTTAATCTAAATGCCACAGTATTGACCACCTCTAGGATCTCATACAGACCACTAAACTTTGGACCCAACTTCACCGACAGCACTTTAATTTTAATTTTCCTAGACGACAACCAAACCTTATTCCCAATCTGAAAAACAGGACCCACCGACCGTCTTCTATCGACCTTTCATTTTTGTCTAATCTGGGCAGTCCGAATATTCTTTTGAACCTCCCTCCAGACATCCCAAGTCTCTGCACAGCGACCTCCACCCAGGGCATTCAGAACTAATCTTAGAAAATTCACCAAAATTGGGATGAATACCATAATTACAGAAGAATGGTGAGGTTTCGGTAGATTGATTTCCTTGACTGTTGAAAGCAAACTCAGCGAGAGGTAAAAATGAAGACTAGTCCTCCTGTCGTGCTGCCACAAAGCACCTTAAAATTTGTTCCAAAGATTGATTTGACCTCCCAGTCTGACCATTGGTTTCAGGGTGATAAGCAGATGAAAATGACAAGTCAGTCCCTAGTCTATTGAAAAAAGCTCTCCAAAATTTAGAGACAAATTGTACTCCCCTATCAGACACAATGTTCAGAGGGATCCCATGTAATCTTACGATATGAGAAATAAACAACCTGGGGAGTGTCTCTGCATTAGGTAATCCTGACAAAGGAACAAAATGAGCTTGTTTACTGAATTGGTCAACTACCACCCAGCTTGCAGTCTTCCCATTAGACAGAGGCATATCTGTAATGAAATCCATGGACAAATGAGTCCATGGTCTTTCTGGAATAAGCAATCGAGCCAATTCCCAGCCAGCCGGCTACGACTGACTTTGGTGCATATGCAGAATTCACAAGCTGATGCAAAAATCTTTAATATCATTATGCATGGACAGCCACCAAAAAACTCTAGCAACGGCTTTCCTTGTGGCAGTAACCCCAGGATGACCAATTAAAACGGAAACATGAAATTCCTGTAACACCCGCAATCTTAGGTACACAGTTACAAATAATTTGGACCCAGGGGAAGTAGAAGGAGCCAACAACTGGGCTTTACGAATCTCCTCTTCCAGCTATGAAGTTACCATAGACACCACAATACCCTGAGAAATAATGGAGGATAGAGATTCTGGAGGAGAAATGGAATCTAGACTATGAGATAAAGCATCAGCTTTCACATTGTTAGACCCTGGCCTGAATGTAATAGAAAAATTAAATCGAGAGAAAAACAAGGACCATCTGGCCTGTCTAGGAGTTAACCTTTTAGCCAAATCAATGTAAGCTAAATTCTTGTGATCCGTGACCACCATAACTGAATGAACCGACCCCTCCAAAAAATGCCTCCACTCCTCAAATGCCAACTTGACAGCAAGTAACTCCCGATTCCTAACATCATAATTTCTCTCCGCCGGTGAAAATTTTTTTAGAAAGAGAAGCACATGGACGCAGGTTAGTCAGAGTTTTGGGCCCTGCGATAACACTGCCCACTACGAAGGATCCACCTCCACAATGAACGGTTCTTGGAGATCAGGTTGGATCAGAATGGGTGCGGACATAAAACACTCTTTTAATCTTTCAAAAGTCCTGATAGCACCCGGCGACCAAACCTTGAGATTCGCCCTCTTACGTGTAAGGTCAGTAAGTGGTTAAGCAATCTGTGAAAACCCCTTAATAAATTTTCTATAATAGCGGGCGAATCCCAGAAAATGCTGCAAAGCCTTAAGATCACGAGGTTGAACTCAATCAATTATAGCCTGCACCTTCCCAGGGTCCATTTTAAAACCCTCTGCTGACAAGATAAACTGCAAGAAAGAGATCTCCTGCACAGAAAAAACACATTTCTCTAATTTAGTAAACAGAGAGTTCTCCCTCAATTGCTGTAACACAACACGGACATGTTCCTGGTGAGTGTCCAAGTCTGCCAAGAAAATTAGAATGTCATTGAGGTATATTACAACAAATTTTCCAATGCAATGAGAGAAAATATTCATAAAATTTTGAAAACAGCAGGTGCATTAGGTAATCCAAAAGGCATGACAACAAGGTTTTCAAACAGACCCTCAGATGTTAAAAACGCTGTTTTCCACTCATCACCCTTCCGGATGCGTATCAAATTGTAAGCCCCTCTAAGATCAAGTTTAGAAAACACCCTGGCCCCCAGAAGCTGATTATATAGGTTGGAGATGAGTGGAAGTGGGTAAGTATTTTTAACCGTGATCTTATTTAGTTCTCAGAAATCAAGGCAAGAACGGAGACCCCATTCTTTCTTTTTATCAAAGAAAAATCCAGCAGCTCTAGGGGAGGAGGAAGGATGGATATGACCCTTCCATAAACTTTTGTTAACATATTCTTTCATGGTGGCCCATTCAGGCCCCGAGAAATTGTAAAGGCGAGCTTTTGGCAACTTGGTGCTAGGAATAAGGTCAATAGCACAATCATAGGGACAATGGGGAGGTAATATCTCCACATCTTTTTCCGTGAACACATCTCCAAAGTCCTTCAGGTTCCCCGGAAGACCCTTCAGACTAGCGGAGCATATTTGTACATTTTTTAGACATTTCTTGTAACAATTGGGGCTCTAATTCACAATCTCCTTCTGACACCAATCAATATCTGGATTGTGAATCTGCAACCATGGAAACCCCAGTACCAATCCAGCAGGTAAATTATCCAACACTAAACAGGAGATGGATTCAGAGTGGAGTGCTCCCACTTGGAAAGTGAAATCCACCGTTGCTCTTTTGACCAAATTGTGAGCTAACGGTGTCTTATCAAGGGCGATGATTTGAATGGGTCTTTCTAAACTAACTGTCCCTAACCCTAACTTCAAAACCAGTACCGATACCGAATCAATAAAATTAGCAGCAGACCCACAGTCAATAAACGCCAATGTTGATAACATCTGGTTCTTGAAGGAAATCATTGTATTTATCAGTACTTTATCAGAGGAAGAAAAAGGTACGATGGTTCGATAGCTTGAGCACAAGTTAGGCAATTCTTACTAAAATGTTCAGAGAGACCACAGTATAGACAGAGTCCAAGATCTTAATCATACAAACATTGGCTCACAGCACCTCATGGAAACATAGGGTCAGCATTACCCAAGGTTGAAGCGCACATCATATCCAAAGAGACTCACAAGTTGGTGAATTTGCATCACATTTATTCTGCCTCCAGTTGCGACATTTCGATCAAAAGAGATGCTTTTGATTGAGTCCAAGATCTTGTCTCCGTCTTCTCTAGGCAGAAGAAGACTGGCAGCAATAAACCTCGGGTAAATGGACCTGCTCCGGGGAAGTATAACCTGCGGCCTGCTGTTCACTAGAGATGAGCGAATTTTTCAATGTTCGGTTTGGCTCACAATTGCCAAATTTGCAATATTCGCCGATTTAATAATTGATTAAATAGCTGAATATAGCCAAACATGCACAACCGACTGAATATAGCCAAACACTGATGTAGTGTTTATGATCAGCAGTGAAATCATCCAAGCCCATCAGAGAGCAGCGGTTCCCACGCTGTCAGAAGACAGCATGAGTGCTCAGCTGTGATGGGAGGTATAAAGTTTACCTCCGGTCACTGGTCACAGCTGATAGGACTACAGCTCTCATCAGCTGACACTTGCTGCCGCTAATAGCATTGAGAACAGGAGCGGCAGATGGGAGTATTTATTAGCTGCTCCTGCGCTGTAAATAAATAATTTTTAAAAAAAAAACCTGCGTGGGTTCCTCTGTATTTTTGATAACCAGCCACGCAAATCTCACAGCGGGTTTCTGCAACCCTCAACTATCTGCTTCAGCAAGGTTGGTTATCAAGAATAGAGGGGTCCCCCCAAAAGCCGGCAATTCATGTGCCACGTCCGGATCCGGCAACTCCCATCTTCTAGCGATAACGTCCTCTTCCTTGCATCTGTCACGCTCCTGCGCAGGCGTACTTTATCTGCCCTGTTGAGGGCAGAGCAAAGTACTGCAGTGCGCAGGCACAGCGAAAGGTCAGAGAGGCCCAGCGCCTGCACACTGCAGTACTTTGCTCTGCCCTCAAAAGGGCAGATAAAGTTCACCTGCGCAGGAGCGCAACAGAAGTAAGGAAGAGGACGTCATCGCTAGAAGATGGGAGGTGCCGGATCTGGACCTGCGACACCCATCGGACCCCGACCGCATGGGAACGCCCCCGAGTGAGTATAACATAACTCGTTTTTCTTATCTTTTAGGTTACATTGGGGGCTTATCTAAAGCATTACAGAATGCTGTAGATAAGCCCCTGATGGCAGTGGCTGCAGCTTATATACGAAAAATGGGGTGACAAATTCCCTTTAATAAAAGATTATTTTTCTGAAAAAAATGGTGTGGGCTCCCTCATAATTTTTGTAATCAGCAGAGGGAAAGCCAACGGCTGGGGGCTGATGTTTATAGCCTGGGAAAGGGGTAACACCGATGGATCTTCCCAGGCTGTTAATATCAGCTCACATTTGTATACTTAGCCTTTACTGGCTATTAAAATGGGGGAACCTAAAAAATAATGACGAAGAGTCCCCCTATAATTAACAACCAGCAAAGGCTATGCAGAGAGCTGTGGGCTTATATTAATAGCCAAAGAAGGGGCCATGGATACTGCCCCCCAGGCTAAAAACATCAGCTCTCAGCTGCCCCAGAAAAATTGCATCTCCAAGATGCGCCAATTCTGGCACTTAACCTTGCTCTTCCCACTTGCCCTGTAGCGGTGGCAAATGAGGTGATAGTTGGGCGGGTTGATGTCACCTTTATATTGTTTTTTTATTTTAGTTTTATTACAGGAGAACCAGGGCTTCAGTGGAATTAGGCAGAGTCATAAGTGTGGTTTAATTGAGATTAGTAAAGGAGTCTGTGTCATTTTTTCAATTAAGGGACTTTATTCTGGCTTTGTCTTTATTTACCATATAACTATAGGATTAGTAATGGATATGTGTTTTATAGACGCCTCTCCATTACTAACTTCGGGGTTTGATGTCACCTGACAATACAAAGGTGACATCAACCCCACAAATATGAACTCCACTTGCCACCGCAACAGGGCAAGTGGGAAGAGCAGGGCAAAGCACCAGTATTGGTGCATCTAATAGATGTGCCTTTTCTGGGCAGCTGCGGTCTGCTATTTTTAGGCTGAGGGGGTAAATATCCATGGCCCCTTACCAGCCTGAGAATACCTGCCCCCAGATGTCAGCCTTAGCTGGTTGTCAAAAATGAGGTGACCCCACGCAGTTTTTTTAAATTATTTATTTCAATAATTTAAAAAAAACAGCATGGGGACCCCTCCATTCTAGATAACCAACATTGATAATTCTGACAGCTAAGGGTTGCAGCCCCAGCTGTTTGTTTTGCCTGGCTGGTTATCAATAATAGGGGGGACTCCATGCGTTTTTTTTTTACATTATTTATTTACAGCGCAAGAGCAGCTGATGAATACCTTCATCATCTGCTCCTGCTCTCACTGTTATAAGCGGCAGCAGGTGTTGGATGATTGGAGCGGTTGTCCCATCAGCTGACACCAGTGACTGGAGATAAACTTTATACCTCCGATGACAGCTGAGCACTCACGCTTTCTTTTGACAACATGGGAACCACGGATCTCTGACTGGTAAGGATGGTTTCACCGCGATCAGAAGTGGTGTTTGCCGTGCTGTCATGGATATGATATGAGAAGATATACTTACTGTCCGCCAAGAAGATATACATACTGCCCCACGACGAAGTCCAGCTCTGCTACATCTGGATGCCTTTGGCTGAAAGGTGGCATTATGCCACCACTCAGCCTGACATCCAGACTCAGTGGAGCTTGAAGATGACGACCCACTGATGACCCGAGATAACCCCATCCCCAGTGTTCAGGGGAGAAGTTTAGTCAGTGAGTGGCTGAGCAGAGTTGAGTAAGGACGTGTTGGAGACAAGCTGGGGACAGGAGCTATAGCAGAGCTCACCCCCAGGTCTGAACACCAGAAAACGGACCCGGAGTTCGAGTCTGAGTGGGCAAACTGAAGCCCTAGCAGCAGAATCCGGAGGGCAGAAGACAGCAGGTTCTCTGCCCCAACTAATACTCGACTACACAGCAGCACATGTGAGCTGGAGACTCCATAGATGAGCGATTCCTGAAGCAGGCTACAGTTGTCTGTTATGCGAGCAGAGTTCTACTTAAAAGTAACAGACAGAGAGAGGAACTTGAACAGAGTTTACAACAGCAAGTACCTCAGAGAATAGCACTAGAAAGGTAGCCTCACATCCTACCTGAATAGGAGATTCCAAATTGCTTTCAGGCTGACCGACTCCAGCACCATCTGTAACCTGAGCCCTGGACACTTTGCCTGCAGAACTGTGAGTAAAGCTTTGGAAACTGCATCTGACTGTGTCCTCTCAAGTTCTTCCTGCAACACCCACTCAACACTGCTACATCCCTTGCCAAATACTACATCTTTACCATCCACCTTATATTATATCTGCCTTGGGACATAGCTCTGCCTGTGGAGAGCTATACCAACTCTGCTGCATCACACCATCAGTCCCAGAGGATCTGCACTGCAGCACTGGTCACCTCTGACCAGAAACCACAGGTAGCATCACAAACACCTTATCACAAACTCTATTATCCCTTGTAAATATACCCCTTTTATTGGACGCCCAGTGTTAAGGGCCTGCGGAACGCACCTAATAGATATTATAGAGAGGTGCGTTCACAGCTCGGGGTCCACTGTGCAGGCAGAGCCTGCTGCTAGTAAGATGGCGTAATAGGCGGTATGAGCGAACTCTGTTATCACGCACAGTCACAGATGTGAATGCTGTAGCACTATATGGCGATATGAGCGAACTCTGTTATTCCACAAAGCCGCTAAACTAAAATGCTGTGGCGCTATATGGCGATATAAGCGGACTCTATTACTTCACAGAGCCGCTGTAATAGCGTCTGTGTCCTGTTAGCCTCACAGGAGACACCGATGACTGCTAAGTGGATTGCAGTCTGTGGTCATGCAATCAGAACACAAGCAACATCTCCTCACCGGAGTAGCCGGAATTCTAATGGCATCTTTCAGCCGAGCCCTGAACACGTGCATACAATCTCATCACCAGAGGTGCCGGTATTCTAGTGGCGTTTTTCAGCCGAGACCTAACCACATGCATACATGACCACACTGGCGCAAAGCACGTAACAAGTTTGATACTAGCGCACGGCCGTGCGGTCATGCAAGCTTTTTATAGCAGCAACAACTACAGGACCTTCCAGAAAGGACCAATGGAAGCCTGCCCCAGAACTCGAGCAGCTTCAGGACCTTCCTGGAGGACCAATGGGAGTCGCTGCAGTGCCAGAGCATGTGACCCCTGATCTCCAATGGGAGATCTTACCCTGGGCATGCTCAGAATTAAACGCACAGGACTTAGTCCCAAATATGTCTGTTCACCGCTGACCTGCACTGGTTATAATAGCAGGACCTGGAGAGGCAGCAGTCATCCTCTGCACAGAATTAGACTGGGCGAGACGCTGAGACCGATGTTTCTGCTGAGCAGGCTCCACCACGGCAGGAGAGGGATGGGGGACAGCAGCGGGAATGGCTCTAGATTCCAATTGTGCAGAAACTGGAACTCAATCCCTAACACCCAGGGCCACGGAACGGGTCACAGCCGCTGTGACACTTCCCCTTTAAGAAGCGGCCCGGTACCGAGTACCCCACTGCTCTGGCGAGCAATCCATTCTCGCACTTAATATGCATGTTACTAAGAAGATAATGTGGTTTTACCGCATCTATTGATAGTGAATAGGTAATTTACGCAGTGGAGACGGAGAGTCTCCGCTACATAAATTGACATGCTGCAGTCTGGAAAGACGCGCTGCAAGTGCATATCAGCAGGGAAGCCAGAGGCATCTCAGGACACAGTGGAGTTGGAAATTCATGAAATTCCATCCACTATGCTGTAACCTCTTGCTGCTGCGGGTTTGAAGCTGCGGAGGTAGGAAGCGATCAACTCGCAGCGTTTACTGACCATGGGAACATACCCTTCAAAGCTGCTGAAAACTAACATAAAAATGCAGCAAAATGCTAGAGTGCTAGCGTTTTGCTTTGCTTTTCTGTTTTGCCCAGAAGGCCATGTTTATTTTTGTGCTAAAACCTTGGTTCATGATGTACTATATAAACCAAGTGTATCCTTAAAGGCGCAGTTTCCATTGACTACCTCCATGTTCAGCCGAGTGAGCCGATCCACCACAATTTATATTCAGATTTTTTTTCACACTTGTTTCTTTACTCCTTGTTTCCATGTGTGTCCCTTATGGTTTTGCTGCCTCCAGTCTGAATCTACAATGTTCACATTTCTATAATATGTCATGCAGGCCTCTCACCAGTCTGGGGCTGCGCTTTTAAGAAAAAATGGCAGCATAACACAGATGATTTCTCTAAATAAAACTTGTGAGCAAAAGTGATTAGAAGGGTCCTTTATGCTCCTTTGGTCCAAACATCTGGAATGCAGGATCCCAATACACAGAGTGGGATCTCACAACCCAAAACGCATCGATGTTGTGTTACATCTAACCTATACTGCTGGCTTTGTGTGTCCTCTTTCAAGCACTTTTTGAGAATAAAAATCTGTTTAGTCTATTGAGCCAAATCCTCCTACTTTCTGCTTGCTTCATGCTTTGACACAGTATTTTCCGAGCTCCGAACACCACCAAGATGTCTCTGAGGGTAAACTGGATTTAATCTCATTTTGTACGGGCAGTTTACTAGTATATGGAAGGTTTACCAAAGGTAAAACTAAAAGTTAATGTCCACATCATTTAATTAAAGCAATTGATCAGGGCTTGCATATTGATGATGACCTCTCCATAGGTAAGGTCCCTAGGTCAGATTGGTGGGGATCCCATATTTGTCACTTGTACAGATATGCTAATATCTGATCAAGCAGTTGACAGTTATAATCAATGTTGCGTCATGCTGCTGAGCTTCATAGTTTAGTAGACATTGTTGGGTACTTCACCTTCAATAGCAGATCTCCTTTTGGCCAGAATGCATAGAAGGGTCCATAGTTTGTTTGCCCTTTTTCATCACCCAAGGCAGTTTCTCACCCTTCTATATGATAACAGTCTACTTAACATGAAGAAGGGAGCCCTTCACAGATTCTTGCCGCTTAGTTATAAATTGGATGGGTCCAACCTGGACTGATCTTCTCTTCTACAATCCCCCATAACATCCACTTGATCCCACTTTCTTGCATATCTGACCGTGCTCAAAAGATCTTCCCTATGTATAGCCAGGCTTTTGCCTTAATTGATTTGCAATCAATCAAGCAAAACAATTATGTTATTGCGATAATTTCTTTAGTGCATTGGTGAGTTCATCCCCAGTTGTTCAGCAAGCGATAACAGTAATTTTATTTTTGCTGAATAATGAACAAAAGCTTTTTGTCTGTGGATGTAAAAAAAAAATTAGGAAATAGATCAGTCAAATCATAAGTAAAAGCCTAATTGCTCTCCCAAGCTGCCCTATGCTGTGCGGCTGATTGCTGCCACATTTCACTGATTTCCTGTGATAGTCACAATGGACTGAAATGTCGAAACCTAAACAGTAAAACAATAATATCAAATCTTATCAGTCATTCATCGTATTTTCCATTACCCGTAAGAGGTGGTTATATATTAGTCTCACAGAGCATCTGAAATGATACAGCTTGTTTCCCTTAAGTACCTTCCAGAATTTGTTTATGAGGAAAGAAATCTTCCTCGCAGTTTTTTTTCCTCCAGTATCCATGGAAACTCTACCGAGGCTACATCTAACGAGGGAGCGAGCTGTGGTTCATTAACTATGAGCAGCCAAAAAATGTGCAACGTGAAACCCTTTAGTCTTCTCTGTTTTAGTATTTGGATATATCATTCATTATACAGGAAAATAATACATCAGGTTTTAGGCAGATTTTATTGCACTCACATGGATGCTTTTGATTATAAGGACACCTTTATCACATTCTTTATAAACTTACATGGTCACAAGAGAAAAACGAATCTGTCCAAATTCAAGTTCACCAGCAATGTTAAATTTTACCAGGAAATTATATACATGGCTGACGGATTGGACTCCAAAGCCACTAATTGCCCTAAAAAGATGTGCATGACACAAATCTCTTTTCCTCACACACTAATCTTCTTCACTTACATGCTGTCACACACTACCTCTACACTTTCTTAATTATTTAATGGCCTTTAACTGTTAATTCTTTTGCTAAGCAATGAGCTGCAATGTCTTCACCATATTCAGATTCACCATAATATGGCTGCTACATTTCCTGCTTCTGCTTTTATACAGGCTATGAAAGTCGCTCCTGATTGCTTGCGTATTATTATGTTGTCTGAGGCTGGGTTCACATTAACATTCGAGTCCGCAGAGTAATGCTACGGACCTCTTTCCTTAAAGCTCCGCCTACTTCCATATGGCTCCACTTACTTCGGCATGCGTCCTGCGTGCCTATCTTTAACATTGAATACGCAGGAACATGCGTTGTATGCGGATGCGTCCGCATGCGGCGTTTTCACGTGCCCGCCGTACGCAAGAAAATGCAAAATGTTTCATTCTGAGGGCATGTCAAAACGCCGCATGCAGACACATCCGCATACAACGCATGTCCCAATGTTAAAGATAGGTACGCAGGACACATTTGGAAGTAGGCAAAGAAGTCCGCAGCACCACGCTGTGGACTCGAACGCTAATGTGAACCCAGCCTAAATAGCTACAAGGCATTATGCGGGAGCCCAGCTCATGCCATCCTTCACTGGATGTTGCAATCTTCTTCATTTTAAAACCCAAAAAATGAGAGGGAGCATAAGTTAGTATACATGCAATCACTGTAGCCATTTCACAGAAAAAAGTCAAGAAAGAAGCAAAATTAGCATATACCCTGTAGTAATAAATAAGTAAATAGTAATAGTACATGTAAATAACATGGACTGGCCAGTGCTATTTTAGACATAAGCAAAAAAACAAAAAGAGCATTTACCCTGTAGTATGTAAATGAATTGAGCCCAATAAATTAAGGCTGGCAAGAGATGTCAAAAGCAATAAGAAAGGATTTTGGGAGTATGTCAAAAGTAAAAGAAAAGTTAAAGATGCTATAGAAATTTTACAGGATGAAAATTGTAAAGTGGTAAAAAATGATGTTGAGAAGACCGAACTTTTGAATTCCTTTTTGCACCTGTGTTATCTTAGAAAGCAAATGTAACATCAACTGATCTTGATGATGCCATCGAAGGAATAAAATAATCCACACTATCTATAAACAGAGAGATGGGGAGGGAACACTTAGCTAGCATAAATGAATTCAAGTCTACAGGTCCACATGAATTACACCCTCGTGTACAGAAGGAGATAGCAGAGGAAATTATTGCACCACTCTCCATAATCTTTGAAAATTCTTGGAGAACAGGAGAAGTCCCAGAAGACTGTTGTTCCTATCTTCAAAAGGGGAAGAATAGGGCCATCAACCTCACTTCTATACCAGGAAAGATCTTTGAACAAATTATTAAACAATATGTATGCAAGTACATGGATGAGAACGAAGTGATTAACCAGAGCCAGCATGTGTATGTAACTAATAAGTCATGTCAAATTACCGTAATTTCCTTCTATGACAGAATCACTGACTGGGTGGATAAGGGAAACGCAGTAGATATAGTATATCTTGACTTCAGCAAAGCATTTTACAAAGTCAGTTTGTCAGGTGATCCCATTGGTGCCGTTATTTGAAATTCTGTATATATATATACAGTATATAAGACAGTATCCTTGTTCTGACTCTGAATTCATGTGGTATTTCCTGATGAAGAAGTCACTTAGACTTTGAAATGCGTTGAATAAACCACCATTCTTTATGTGATATACGTCTGGACCGACAATTATTCAGCAGCGCAGATTATATCCACATTAACCCGTTCATTCATCTACAGCATGGTCACTTGCTGACCTGTGGATCTGCTGCAGCGGATAACTTTATATGCTTTATCAAAAGCTCCATCTGGTAAGTAGAATTGGATTATATCAATTCGCTTTGCATTGGACAAGACCCTATTTGCTCTGGTCTCTCCAACAGCATTCATTTGACAAAGTATGTCATACCATTCTTATTGAAAAAATGTCCAACTATGGAAAGGACAAGGCAAATGTTAGGTTGATTCATAACTGTCTTAGTGGGTATAAATGGCTGCACATCCAGTTGGAAGAATGTCTTAAGTGGGGTTCCACAGGGCTCTATTGTGGGCCCTTGGTTGTTCAACATCTTTATCAATGATTTAGATGAAGGAATTGAGGGTAACCTGATTAAATTTGCTGATGACACAAAGCTAGGAGTGATAGCTAATACTAGAGAAGAGAGAGAGAAGATTCAAAAAGATCTAAACAAACTGGAACTCTGGGCATTAATGAGAAGAATCTTTTTTTAACAGGGAGAAATGCAAAGTCCTGAATCTGGTCAAGAACAATGAAAAAAGCATATTCAGAATGTGATGAATAGTGGTTAGCAACAACACATGTGAAAAAGACTTGGGTAAGCTAATAGATCACAGACTAAACATGAGTCAACAGTGTGATGCAGCACCTTGTCACGGTGGGATGAATTTGACTCTGTTTTGATTAAATTAGTGTTAACTAAGTACATTATGCTATTTACATGTAGTATTAGTGTGGCGCCTCTAAGAGTTCAGTCACCACAGAGGTGTTGCATCTCATCCAGGGGTGTGACACCCCACTCCCAGGTAAGGAGGGAGCACCCCTTAGACTCCCAACACCTGCATCCAACACACACCATATCAGCTGGTCATATGGACGTACCCTAAGGGAGGATGGTCTCATACCAGGCTGGTTAGCAAGGGGTGTATGGGTGGTGGAGATTAGGCAGCAGTAAGAGGAGAAGAGAAGTTTAGAGAGCTGAGCACTCTTAGGAGTGAGTGGTGGAGAGGAGAGCTAGCTTTTAGGAGCTCGTCCTCTGATAGAAAGAAGCAGACTGAGGAGCTTCTGGAGCGCATGAGAAGGGGTCCAAGAGCACGGACAGTGATTATCCCATCCGTGGCCCTATCCGGGATAGGAAGGACCAGGCCATCAGGGAACGGCCCCTAGACTGGTGGGAAAGCTTCAGGCCCTGCTAGTAAGCCGACGGCGTAGATCACTTTGTGGGTCATGCTGCCAACTGCCAACGGCATCTCCAGGAAGGAAGCTATATAGGGCCAAGGACGCACAGAATTAATCTGTTACCCAACAGGATCCGCAGCTTCGGGACTGAGGGACTATGTGGTGAGGTGCTAGGAAGAGAGGAGTGGAACAAGCACAGAGAGAGAAGGCCAGGAAAGGAACACACTGAAAGGGTGTCTTGGGAAGTGCGACCGATCCACCTGGGAGATACTGGACCCCTTGCCCGCAGGACACAGTGCCAGGTGGGCATATGTACTGTATGCAACAGACTGTGAGTAAAAACCCTGAAATTGCATCTGGACTGTCTCCTAGAATTATTCCAGTGACGCACATTCCTCTCTGCTACATTCACAAGCACCATTTCTACACTACAACATCTAGCTGCCCTGGAAGACTATAAACTCACCTGTGGGAGGTTTGCCAACTGGCTGCAAAATACCATCACTTCCAGAGGACGTGAGCTGCAGCGCTGGTCACCCTGACCGGGCACCACAGGTGGCGTCACAAATCACTAACATTATCCCCTGTAAATAAATCCCCTTTTTGGTGAGCGGCCAGGGCCACGGACCGAGTCGTGGCTACCGTGACATCCCCCATAGAAGTCAATAGGCTTGGTACCGAGTACCCCACGGCCCTGGCGGGCGACTCATTAGTATTTATTTTCTTACATTCTACAGGGTAAATGCTCACTCACATTTTTTTCCTTAGTTTATTCTGCCTTAATGTGTAAAATGGCAATGGCCATTCTATACAATTTTTGTAAAGTGAATCTCAACTTGTTCTAATTAGCCAAGTTCTGCTAATTCATAAAATTTTAACACAAATTAGATTTGCATTAAATTGATTCACTAATCTTTAATGATCACATAGATATTCATGCAACATAGGTGTGTTCTAAGAAGTTATCTTTAAAATCAGCAAGGTGTATAAACGTGCAGAAGAACGAATGACATGTGACTCGTAGCATACGAACAATCACATTGCTAATAGGTCCGACAATGGACGTACCTCCTATGGCAATATAAAAGAAGCATTAATATAGGCATTTGATGATGCCAGCTGATATCATCACAGTCTATGAGGGTGCTACAGTTAGAAATTTCACTCATCAGCATCTGCTCACCCACTTTATTTCAAAGCAACGGATCAAAAGAAGTGTACATGGAATGAAGGCTAGATGAATTTAACACTAATTAATATTGTCAATTATACTTTAGAGGATCCATAATAACTGTTCATTCTGGAGAATAGCTTTAAATCGGTCACATGACATGACTGCTGACATTAACATAGCATACAGTCCATACAAACAGTCTATTATTATACTTAAAAAAGGCTCAAAATTAACAATATTTGTGCACATAGCAAAATCTCTGTGTTTACCTCAATGCATTATTAATTTACAGTTGACCCACACGGTGGTGCTGATATATCGATGATGTATTTAGTAGCCTGCGGTACATAGACACATAAAGCCAGTACCAACATTTAGAAGTAGATGAGATTTCCTTTATTGTAGTTTTATGGGATTGGGGAAATGCTTGGCCAATTCAGTAATTAACATGAATTACAACATAGAGAGTTGTATCCATGGTCTTATTTCTACAGCAGTGCAAATTACAGTGGAACTCTGTTGGTTTAAATGTCTTAAATGGAACCCATCACCAGAAAAAAATACTATTACCTGCAGATATGGAGTTAATCTGCAGGTAAAAAGCATAATTACCTACTCGCTGCAGGGAGAAAATTAACTTTATTCCCCCTGGGAGCATTTTGGTTTCAAACAGGGGGGCAACGCTGGTTCAGTCACTGCTCTGAGATTACCACACCCCCAGCCCTGACTGACAGCTGGCCTCAATGCAGAGCGAGTGTCAGTTAGGGCCAATGGCGTGGTTACAGCCGCCACTCTCTATACTCATAGTGGTGATGAAACCAGGACTGGAACCGTACCCATGACTGAAACTGAACGCTGCTGGGAGGAATGAAGTTAATTTTCTCCCCACAGCATGCAGGTAAGTGCAAGCACCAGGCAGGTTAATAAAGCTATTAGGCTGAAGATTAAACCAATATCTGCAGTTTAGTAGTGTGATTTTTCTGGTGACAGATTCCCTTTAACTGATCCTATAGCTGTGTAAGTGTTGTTCAGTATGACATTGCGTCCTTTATAAAAAGAATTTTCATACAATGCTACTCTTCTATCTCCATATTTTAAGTTTGTGAAAATATCCACTAATTGTCAATTTATAATAATAATAATAATAATTTTTATTTCTATAGCGCCAACATATTCCGCAACACTTTACATTATAGAGGGGACTTGTACAGACAATAGACATTACAGCATAACAATAAACACAGATCAAAGTAGATACCAAGAGGAATGAGGGCCCTGCTCGCAAGCTTACAATCTATGAGGAAAAAGGGGAGACACAAAAGGTGGATGGTAACAATTGCTTTCATTGTTCGGACCAGCCATAGTGTAAGAATCGGGTGTTCATGTAATTCTGCATGAACCAGTTAACAGCCAAAGTATGTAACAGTACAGACACAGAGGGCTATTAAATGTTAAAGTGTATATGATATGATATATATAAAAGTTTAAAGTGTATATGATATTTCACAAAAACCTAAGTAAAGGCAGAGCACCCTAAATAAATATATTTGCACAGTGACTGATATATGAGGGTGAAAGGATTAGTGCAAAAGGTTCAATGCCCCAACATGTGAAATCATACAAAGAATAATAGCACCAAAGAGCCAATGTAAAAAATGAAAAAATTATTAGAGTACATAATTAAAAACATGAAAAATGTCAAAATAGAATAGTGATAGTGGTAAGCCAAATAGTGGAATCACAATGAAAACAGGCAAACACACAGGCAGAATAAAGGGATCATATAAGGCTCAAAAAGTGCAAGTGCATAGTGCAAAACAAACAATCCTATGGATACCATAAGGTTATGTATACAAGACTCAAAGGGAGCTCAATAGTGTTGCAATCCAACAGGGTTGCATGCAAGACAAAAATAGAAAAGGCTGAGCCAGAGTAAGAGTAATAAAGTGAGTCAATGTGCCTGGTGTTACCTGGATGCCTGTAGTGCGGCTGCCCCAATGCGCATTTTGGCGCAGTGACTTCTTCCGGGAGAGTGGCATCAAATGAAAGTGTTGCCTATAAATAGTGGGTGTCCACCTATCCATGCCGGGATAAGTCTTAAGATCAATTGCATAGGTAAAGGGGAAAAGGAAAATAGTCAGCTCACCAGTCTTCTGCAGGTTTCTCTGATTGACCACGGACGGAGCCGCCTCGATCAGAGGCGTGGTTCACAATGGAAAATGGAAGAGGAAAAATATCTCCAGTGTGTAATCCAATAAAAGCAATTATTTTATTCAAGACATATTAAAATGTATATATCAAAAATACAAATGAATAAAGAAAAGGAAGGATGGGGTCCCCATAACAACCAATGTGTTTCAACCTCTTACGGTCATAGTCATGGTCACTTGCATATTTTGATTGGATAATTTATAGTATTTTTCCTTTGGGGTTCATTCATCTTTTTCACTTTTATCCATATTTATTTTATTCATATATTTTCATCTTATATATTTCTTGTGCTTTTCTTTTAACTTACGCATTAGTCTTGTCTTCCCCACTAATTTTTGTGGACAGAAGGTCTGCTTCTTTTATTATGTTTCATGGTCCTGTCAGCATTCAGCGATCCCTTTTTTGCTTGTTTCATTATACATACCTGCTTGCGCGCATGCGTGCTGATGGCCCGTTACTTATCACTAGTGTTGAGCGATATGATAATGCAAATATCGGCTATCGGCCGATATTAGCTGTATCGGCCTTTCGATAATTCGTTTCGATATTTTCGTCTTATCGAATACCGGAATCGGATTTGTCACTGTCACTGTGAGTGTCCGTCGGTCGGGTCTGTCAGGAGTCAGCGGCACTTACCTGGCAGAAGATCTCCGGCGGTCACGTCCTGGACTGCTTGATGGCCGCCATTATCTTCTCCCTGGCGGTCACATGCAGTTTTTTTCGCGATAACTGCAGTGACTGCAGGGTAATCCCGGCCGTAAAGCAGTCAGTCCGATGACGTCACAGCCGGGGAAGCAGGTAATCAGCTGAGCTGCGCCGGGATGACAGGCTCTGCCTGTCATTCTGATGTAGCAGAGCTGGATCGTCGTGGGACACTCGTTACTATGGACTGCGTCGGTCAGGTGGTATACTTTTTTTTTTTTTTTTTTTCATTTTTTTACAGGAGATCGATGGCGTCGCAGCAGGATGAGACAGTAATAAAAGAAATGAAAACTGTGTTTTTTTTTTTTTTATTAAATTAAAAAAAATTTTTTTGGAACATTCACCCGTCCGGGTACATAAACAATTTAACTATTTATTTACATACAGGGACCCTGTCCGGGTTATTTAGACTTCTTTGGCTGGCCTCTTCCAGGTACCACCTGGTACTCTTCTGGTGCTTGCCAAACATCCGAGGCACCAAGGACCACCAGGACCTGATGACGACGTGTGGCCTGTACAGTCAAGTCGTGACCCGCTATCTGGGTCTGTGTGGCCACCTCTTTCATCTCTCTCCGGGTCTGGAGCCCTATGTCACGGACTGTACGAACCCCAGGGGGCCTAACAGGCGCCGGGTACGGGCCAGCTATACTTATCATGTCCATAGCTGGGGCTGCTGAGGAGACCACTGAGGGAGGCTGGGGAGATTTACGGCGTGGGGTGGGCACTTTTGCAGAGGCCTGGATGTGGGAGGCTGAAGGCTTCGAGGGTCTCACAGGTTCCTGACACACTGGGGAGTAGGGGTCGCACCTGGTAACATTTAGGGCGTACCACCCATTGTAACCCCAGTGTCGGGTGTAAGTCACCAAGTCTCCTGGCAACAGGTCCCTCCCCGGGTATCCTTCTGGGAGGTGAGCCTCCACGTCCCGCCGGGTCACAAAGACTTCAAAATAAAGTCCAGGCTCCTTGATGAATCCCCACCCACCTTTCAATTTAAAGTTCCGTACTGTACCCTTACGCCGCGGCTCACTGAGGGTTCCTTTGTCCTTTCTCATCCGGTCCTTATCTGCCCGTCCTTCTCCAGGTGACGTTGGCGAAGTTTTAGGGTTTCTTGCTGCTCCCTTTGTCGCTCTGCTTCCTTCTCCCAACGTCTCCACTCTTCCTCCTGACGCTGATTGTAATTCTCCTCCACCAGTTGCTCCATGTCTCCACCACTCCACTGCAGCTTACAGTGTCCGGTTTGCGGCAGCTCTCCTGTCGCCCCCCAGTCCTGGCGGCGCTCCCCTGCGGAGGAAGCAGACGGCTCTAAATCAGATGACAGTCGGGGCTCCGGTACAGGCAGGTAGTGCTCTGGTGCCTGCGCAGCCTCCTCCATGAGGACGGGTGTCGCTTCTTCTGTCTCAGCGACCGGGGCAGACAGCGGGATTTGGGGTGCTGCTGACGGTGCTGCGGTTTTTGCAGGAACGGGTGCCTCCACTGCGACAACGTCAACCGAATCACATTGCAAGGGCTCCTCTACTATAACGGGTGCCTCACCTTCCGGTACAGACACTTCAGGTAAGAGGGATTGGCGCCGCTCCAAGTTTATTTTTAGGGCACGCCAGCTGGCTTCCATCCTGGCGACCTCCTCCCGGTGCCGGGCCAGGCCTCTCAGGGTATCCTCCGCTTCTTGCAGCGTAGGAGGGTTTACAGTCCGGGTGCCCAACGGTGATTCTGTGGCGATCGGGTCGCTTCCGTGGGGGGAGAGCTCTGACTGCTCCATCCCTTCCCACTTCTGCTCGTCGTGTCCATTAGCCATCTCTGCCAAGTCACATGTGTCATATCTGGAGAGGGCCCCCTCTTTTGTAGGGAGGCGGGACCTTCTCACACTGAGGAGGATGAGGAGGCGGAACTCCAGAGCTGTGGGGCACGATGTTACATTGCAGTACCATTTACAGTGGGCGGCCATCGTTTTCACGCCACTGAGTGAGTGACACCCACGAAGAGCACGCCCTTCTTCTTCACCAGTGCCTCGTCGTGACGCAGATATGGCGGAAAAATGGCAAATACATTCTCTGATGATTTTAGCAATTCTCAAGCACAAAACCAGTACAATTCAGGCACACAGGACTCGCTTATAGCGAGCTACAGAATCCTGTTTGTGACGCCCAAGTTGAGTCGCACAGAGCCAGAGGTTTTCGGGGTACTCGGCACCCAGCCCGTCGACTTCTATGGGGTATGTCACGTCTTTACCCGGCAATTGAATTAGAGTCGATTTTACTATGTAGAAGTGTATAAACTATAAATATATGTATATATATATATGTCACAATGACATGTATATATATATAATATATATATGTATTCTATGTGTGTATATTTTGTGTTTACAACGAAAGAAATGGTTTTTTTTGTTGCGATATTTTGTTCCCATAGACTTACATGGGACTTCCGGTATCGAAATCGGATATCGACGATATTTAGTGCTATCGGCGATACAATTTCGATACGATATTTTTAGATATCGAGCAATATCGCTCAACACTACTTATCACGTCTTTCCTCGGCTCTGGGTGGATTTTACGTATGCAGGACATGCTCAAGTGATCTCATGTGTATGGTGCCGTATGACGTGTATCTCCTCATCCGATGACACGCTTGGCGATGCTGACCTCGTACTGAAAATCCCGGGGTTAAATGACAAAGAGAAAAACAAACATAAAAACATATGCAAAAGGGACAAAATTTTTACTTAGGCCTTAAATTTTTTTGGGCAGAGAAAAACTTTTCTTTTGGTTCTGACTTACCCAAGAATTTTGAAACAAAACAAATCAGATCAGTTGGAAGTCAACTTTCAGTTTTTCATTTTTAGGGTATCCATTTTAAAATTGGATAAGGGTTTTTTAGGAGTTTCAGCTCCTTAAATGTGCCCCCTGTTTTTAAAGGGCCCAAAATAATTGGACAGATTAAATATTGTAAAAAAAAAGTTCTTTTTTAGTACTTTGTTAAAACCCCTTTTTTGCAAAAGTGCCTGAAGTCTTGAACCATGGACATACCCGAACCCGTGTTTCCTTCTTTTTGATGCTCTGCCAGACCTTCACGCGGTGTTTTCATTGTTGTTTGTTTGGGCCCTTTTTTGTCTGAAGTTTTGTTTTAACAAGTAAATCAGCTCAATTGGGTTGAGATCGGGGGATGACTTGGCCTTCAAGATATTCACTTCTTTGTTTAATAAAATCCGGGTTTTTCTTTGGCTTTTTGTTTTGGGTCTTGTCCAACTGTTTGAAACGACAGCAAACAGTTTGGCTGCATTTTTGGGGGACTGAGCAACCCGTATGGTCGAAAACCTCAGATTAATTCGGTGTTTTGTCCGTGTCACTCACAATAAAAACTGTGACCCCGTGCACGGCAGCCTGCATGCCCAAGCCCCTCCACTGCTTCCGCCCTTTTTTTCAGATGATGTGTATGCTTTGGATCAAGCGTACCACGCCCTCGCCATACTTTTTTCTTTCCCCATTCTAGTTGGGTTGATCTTGGTTTCATCTGTCCAAAAAATGTTCTTCCCGAACTGTGCTGGCTTTTTTAGATGTTTTTTAGCAAAACCACCTAGCCTTTTTATTTGATTCTTATGAGGGGTTGCACCCTGCAGTGAACCTCTGTATTTTAAATTTTATGCAGTCTTTCTTTTGGGAGATTTTGGGTATTGTCGCCCC
>JARQOD010000001.1:967106717-967151067 GCA_033576555.1 Oophaga sylvatica | reverse complement strand
GAAGGCCATTCAGCAATCAGTTCATTACCCTCAGCAACCACCGGAGGGAGCCCCAGCTCAGAAGTCGCCTCCAGGGTATTCACAACAGTACCCCCCCTTGAGGAGGGGTCACCGAACCCTCACCTGCGCAACCAGGCCGATCAGGATGAGCTTGATGATAGGCACGGATAAGTCTCCCAGCATGCATGTCCGAAGCAAACACCCAAGAATTGTTCTCCTGACCATAACCTCTCCACTTAACCAAATACTGGAGTTTCCGTCTAGCAAAACGAGAATCCAATATTTTCTCAACCACATATTCCAAATTGCCCTCAACCAAAACAGGATCAGGAGGCGCAGCCATAGGAACCACTGGCTCAATAAACCTCTTCAATAAGGACTTGTGGAACACGTTATGGATCTTAAATGTCCCTGGAAGAAGCAAACGGAAGGAAACAGGATTAATAATTTCCATGATCTTATAAGGTCCAATGAACCTTGGCTTAAATTTTGGAGATGCAACCTTCATAGGGATATTTCTTGAGGACAACCAAACCAAAGTCTCCCACTTTAAAACGAGGACCATCAGTCCTATGCCGGTTGGCAAACTGCTGGGCCTTCTCCTGAGAGAGAGACAACCTCTCCACTACCTGGTCCCATATCTGCTGCATACGCTGCACAATAGAGTCAACCCCCGGACAGACAGAAGCCTCCGCCTGTCCTGAAGAAAATCGAGGGTGAAACCCAGAATTGCAGAAAAATGGAGACATCAAGGTGGCAGAGCTAGCCCTATTATTAAGCGCAAACTCTGCCAAAGGCAAAAAAGAGACCCAGTCATCTTGATCAGCAGACACAAAATATCTCAAATAAGTCTCCAAGGTCTGGTTTGTTCTCTCAGTTTGTCCATTGGTCTGAGGGTGAAATGCAGAGGAGAAAAATAACTGAACACCAAGTTTAGAACAAAATGTCCTCCAAAATCTGGAAACAAACTAGACTCCTCTGTCAGAAACAATATTCTCAGGAATGCCATGTAACCGAACCATGTGCTGAAAGAACAAAGGCACCAATTTGGAGGAGGAAGACAACTTAGGTAATGGCACAAGATGTATCATCTTGGAAAACTTATCATAGATTACCCAGATAACGGTCATTCTCTGAGAGACAGGAAGGTCATAAATAAAATCCATAGAAATATGGGTCCATGGCCTCTTGGGTACAGGTAATGGCATTAACAAACCACTAGAACGAGAGCAAGGCTTGGAATGAGAGCAAGTCCCACAGGACTGCACTAAGTCCCTGACGTCAAGAGACAAAGTAGGCCACCAAAAGGACCGACTCACCAAGTCTCTGGTACCAAAAATCCCGGATGACCAGCCAACGCGGAACAATGAATCTCAAACATCACACTCTTTTTCCACTGGTCTGGGACAAACAATTTCCCAACAGGGCAGCGCTCAGGTTTATCCTCCTGACAGCCCTCTCGAGCCAGTCTCAAATTGGGCGAGATGGTGGAAAGAGCTACACCCTCTTTCAAAATAACAGCAGGATCAGATAACTCAGGAGAATCCGCAAAGAATCTCCTCGAGAGGGCATCCGCCTTAACATTCTTAGTGCCCGGAAGAAAAGAAACCACAAAATTAAAACGTGTGAAAAACAAGGCCCACCCGGCCTGTCTGGGATTAAGTCACTTGGCTGACTCGAGATAAACCTGGTTCTTATGGTCCGTGAGGACCACCACCTGATATTTGGCTCCTTCCAGCCAATGTCTCCACTCTTCAAATGCCCACTTCATGGCCAATAACTCCCGATTACCCACGTCATAATTACGTTCAGTTGGAGAAAATTTTCGAGAGAAAAGGCACAAGGGTTACTCTTAGAGGTCTCTGGATCCCTTTGGGACAAAACGGCACCTGCCCCAATCTCAGAGGTCATCAACCTCCACCTGAAACGGCAGAAAAACATCAGGCTGCCGTAGAACAGGAGCAGAAATGAATCTCTGCTTAAGTTCGTGAAATGCAGAAACTGCCTCAGGAGGCAAATTCACCACATCGGAACCCTTTTTGGTCAAATCAGTCAATGGTTTAACAATACCGGAGAAATTACCAATAAATTTGCGATAAAAATTGGCAAAACCCAAAAATCTCTGAAGAGCCTTCAATGAAGTAGGTTGAACCCAATAAAAGATGGCCTGAACCTTGACCGGGTCCATTTCAATAAGAGACGGAGACAAAACGAATCCCAGAAATGAGACCTTCTGTACGCCAAAAAGACTCTTTGATCCCTTCACATACTGTGCATTCTCTCTCAAAATTGGAACACAGTCAGAACATGTTTCACATGAGAGTCCCAGTCGTTGGAAAAATCAAGATATCCAAATAAAAATCAGAAATTTATCCACAAAATCCCTGAAAATATCATTCATGAAGGATTGGAAGATGGAAGGGGCATTAGTAAGCCCAAAAGGCATCACAAAGTACTCAAAATGGACCTCTGGGGTATTAAACGCTGTCTTCCATTCATCCCCTTGCTTAATGCGAATAAGGTTATACGCCCCCCCTGAGGTCAAGCTGGTAAACCAACTAGCACTTTTCACTCAGGAAAATAGGCCAGAAATCAAAGGTAAAGGATATTGATATTTAACAGTGATCTTATTCAGGAGGCGATAATCATTACACGGCCTCAATGAACCATCCTTTTTGGCCACAAAGAAAAAATTGGCGCCCAAGAGTGAGGAGGATGGTCTGATATGACCTTTCTCTAATGACTCCTTGATATAAGATCGCATAGCATCATGTTCAGGTACAGATAAATTAAAAAGGCGACTGTTATGATTTGGTAGCTGAGGAGAGCAGGCAAAAAAGGCAATACACCAGAGAGGTTGGAATCTACTGGATTGCAGTACCCTGACTAACCACCACAACTAAAGGCAGCTTGGAGCGTACCTACGTTGGTCCTAGACACCCGTCACAGCCTGAGAAGCTAACTACACCTAAAGATAGAAAGAGGAAAACTATCTGCCCGGAGCAGATCCCCAAAGAACATAGGAAGCCCCCAAACATGTAATGGCGGTTAGACAAGAGGAAATACAGACACAGACAGAAAATAGTATGAGCAAATGTTGGGGCCCAATCTTCCTAGAAAGAAAAGGATAGGAAGGACACTTACTGCAATCCAAAAAACCCTAAAAAAATACCAACTCACTAATTGCAAAAACACCTGAGATCACACGACCTCTACCACCTAAATTAGTTCTCTGGTGTAACAAAACTAAGCAGCAGCCACTGAAAAAACTGGAAAAGGCAAATGAACAAATAACAGTGGCTCAGATAAACTGAGAGGAGCACAAGCCCCCGGAGGGGACCTGGCTGATCTCCACAGAAGTGCAGGACAAAATGCAAAAAGCAAGTACAAAAATAAAAGCAGAAAAAATCTTATCTGTTAGCAAAGATGCAGGCAAGACACAGCAGGCTTCCAAGTGAACCAGGAACCAAAGTTGAGACAAGAACAATTGATCACCGGCAACCCTGATGGGAGGGAACCTCCCTTATATAAGACCAGTCTGTAACACCTGATTGCCATTCTTCACAATCTTCATTGAATAGTTCAGTACTGTTTGTAACCACCAGAGGGAGCTTCTGCTCAGAATTCATTTCTAACACATTCACAACAGTACCCCCCCCTTGAGGAGGGGTCACCGAACCCTCATTTGTGGCAACCAGGTCAGTCAGGATGAGCTCTGTGATACGCACGGATCAGTCTCCTAGCATGGATGTCCGAAGCAAACACCCAAGAATTGTCCTCCTGACCATAACCTCTCCACTTAACCAAATACTGGAGTTTTCGTCTAGAAAAACGAGAATCCAATATTTTCTCAACCACATACTCCAGATTGCCCTCAACCAAAACAGGGTCAGGAGGCGCAGCCATAGGAACCACTGGCTTTACAAACCTCTTCAATAAGGACTTGTGGAACACGTTATGGATCTTAAATGTCCCTGGAAGAAGTAAACGAAAGGAAACAGGATTAAGAATCTCCATGATCTTATAAGGTCCAATGAACCTAGGCTTAAACTTAGGAGATGCAACTCTCATAGGGATATTTCTTGAGGACAACCAGACCAAGTCCCCCACTTCAAACCGAGGACCATCAGTCCTATGCCGGTTGGCAAACCGCTGGGCCCTCTCCTGAGAGAGGGACAACCTCTCCACTACCTGGTCCCAAATCTGCTGCATACGCTCCAACAACAGAGTCAACACCTGGACAGACAGAAAGCCTCCGTCTGTCCCGAAGAAAATCGAGGGTGAAACCCAAAATTGCAGAAAAATGGAGACATCAAAGTGGCAGAGCTAGCACTATTACTAAGAGTAAACTCAGCCAAAGGCAAAAAAAGACCCAGTCATCCTGATCAGCAGACACAAAGCATCTCAGATAAGTCTCCAATGTCTGGTTTGTTCTCTCAGTTTGTCCATTGGTCTGAGGATGAAAAGCCGAGGAGAATGACAATTGAACACCAAGTTTAGAACAAAAAGTCCTCCAAAATCTGGAAACAAACTGGACTCCTCTGTCAGACACAATGTTCTCAGGAATGTTGTGTAACCGAACCGCGTGCTGAAGGAACAAAGGCACCAATTCGGAGGAGGAAGGCAACTTAGGTAATGGCACAAGATGTATCATTTTGGAAAACCTATCACAAATCACCCAGATAACGGTCATTCTCTGAGAAACAGGGAGGTCGGAAATAAAATCCATAGAGATATGGGTCCATGGTCTCTTGGGCACAGGCAATGGCATCAACAAACCACTAGAGCGAGAGCAAGGCTTGGAGCAAGAGCAAGTCCCGCAGGACTGCACAAATTCCTGACGTCACGAGACAAAGTAGGCCACCAAAAGGACCGACTAACCAAGTCTCTGGTACTAAAAATTCCGGGATGACCGGCCAACGCGGAACAATGAATCTCAGACATCACACTCTTTTTCCACCGGTCTGGGACAAACAATTTTCCAATAGGGCAGGTCGGGTTTATCCTCCTGACACCCTTCCAGAGCCAGTCTCAAATTGGGCGAGATGGCGGAAAGAACTACACCTTCTTTCAAAATAACAGCAGGATCAGATAACTCAGGAGAGTCCGCAAGGAAACTCCTCGAGAGGGCATCCACTTTAACATTCTTAGTGCCAGGAAGAAAGGAAACCACAAAATTAAAACGTGTGAAAAACAAGGCCCACCTGGCCTGTCTAGGATTAACTCGCTTGGCTGATTCCAGATAAACCAGATTCTTATGGTCGTGAGGACCACCACCTGATGTTTAGCTCCCTCCAGCCAATGTCTCCACTCTTCAAAAGCCCACTTCATGGCCAATAACTCCCGATTACCCACGTCATAATTACGTTCAGTTGGAGAAAATTTTCGAGAGAAAAAGGCACAAGGGTTACTTTTAGAGGTCTCTGGATCTCTTTGGGACAAAACGGCACCTGCCCCAATTTCAGAGGCATCAATCTCCACCTGAAATGGCAGAGAAACATCAGGCTGCCGTAGAACAGGAGCAGAAGTGAATCTCTGCTTAAGTTCCTGAAACGCAGAGACTGCCTCAGGAGGCCAATTCACCACATTAGAACCCTTCTTGGTCAAATCAGTCAATGGTTTAACAATAACAGAGAAATTACCAATAAATTTACGATAAAAATTGGCAAAACCCAAGAATCTCTGAAGAGCCTTTAATGAAGTAGGTTGGACCCAATCACAGATGGCCTGAACCTTGACCAGGTCCATTTCAATAACAGATGGGGACAAAATGAATCCCAGAAATGCGATCCTCTGTACGCCAAAAATACACTTTAATCCCTTCACATACAGAGCATTCTCTCTCAAAATCTGGAACACAGTCCGAACATGTTTCACATGAGAGTCCCAGTCATTGGAAAAAATCAAGATATCATCCAAATAAACAATCAGAAATTTATCCACAAAATCCCTGAAAATGTCATTCATGAAGGACTGGAAGACGGAAGGAGCATTAGTGAGCCCAAAGGGCATCACTAGGTACTCAAAATGCCCGTCTGGGGTATTAAATGCCGTCTTCCATTCATCCCCGTGCTTAATGCGAATAAGGTTATACGCCCCCCTGAGGTCAAGCTTGGTAAACCAAGTAGCACTTTTCACCCTGGAAAACAGGTTCAGAAATCAAGGGTAACGGATATTGATATTTCACAGTGATATTGTTCAAGAGACGATAATCAATACACGGCCTTAATGAACCATCCTTTTTGGCCACAAAGAAAAAACCGGCACCCAAGGGTGAAGAGGATGGTCTGATATTACCCTTCTCCAATGACTCCTTGATATAAGACCGCATAGCGTCATGTTCAGGTACAGACAAGTTAAAAAGGCGACCTTTAGGGAATTTACTACCAGGCACTAATTCAATAGCGCAGTCATAGCTCCTATGGGGGGGCAAGGATGCAGATTTACTTTCGCTAAACACATCAGAAAAATCAGTCAAAAAGTCAGGAACATCCTGAGCCTGGGGAGAGGCAGAAAAAACAGGAGTGTTGGCATTAACACATTGACAGCCCCAACAGATTTCCAATCCAAAACAGGATTATGAGACTGTAACCAAGGGAAACCCAGTACAACAATGTCATGCAGATTATACAGCACCAAAATTTGCAACTCTCCTGATGATCAGGTTCAACCCTCATTATCACCTGAGTAGAGAACTGGGGTTTATTCTCAGCCAAAGGGGTAGAATCAATCCCCAGTAGGGGAATAGACTTCCGTAGGGGTATCAAGGGAAACCCACAACGTTTAGCAAAATCAAAATCCATCAGGTTAATAGCTGCTCCCGAATCAACAAAAGCCTGAGCAGAAAATGTGGACAGGGAGAAAATCAGGGTAACAGTCAACAGAAATTTAGTCTGAACACTACCCAAGACAACTGAGCGTGCAAAACGTCTTCCCCCTTAGGGCAGACTGAAATAGCATGAGAGGCGTCACCACAGTAGAAACATAACCCATTGCGTTTTTGAAACTCATGACGCTGTGCCCCAGAAGCCACTCTATCACACTGCATGGGCTTAGAAGCTGGTTCACAAGGCAACACTATTCCACGCATACCTCTACGCTCACGCAAACGTCTGTCAATTTGAATCGCTAATGACATAGAATCATTGAGACCAGAGGGGACAGGGAATCCCACCATAACATCCTTTACATTCTCTGACAGACCCTTCCGAAAAAGGGCTGCCAAAGCATCATCATTCCATTTGGTAAGGACTGCCCACTTTCGAAATTTCTGACAGTATAACTCAGCGTCCTCAAGCACCTGATTTAATGCCAACAAGGCTTTTTCAGCTTGATCAGTGACATTAGGCTCATCGTACAATAACCCCAGAGCCTGAAAAAATCCATCAACATCATTCAAAACAGAATCCCCAGGTGTCAGGGAAAAAGCCCAATCCTGAGGATCGCCGCGCAGGAGAGAGATGACAATTTGAACCTGCTGTGCTGCGTTCCCTGAGGACTTAGGTTTTAAGGCAAAAAACAACTTACAGTTATTTTTGAAATTCAGAAATTTAGCTCGATCCCCCAAAAATAAATCTGGCATGGGGATCCTAGGTTCCACAACCGGCAACCTTGCAAGATAGATAGCAATACTCCGAACTTCAGTGGCAAGCTGATCCACACGGCCAGACAACTGTGCAAACTCCATTGAAAGAAAAAAAAATACTCAGCACCCAGAGAAAAAGAGGGAAAGAAAAAAAATATATATATATCTCTGACAACTCTGACAAATTTTTTTTTTTTTTTTTACACTATCTTTCCCTTCTGTGAGTACCATATAATTTTCAGTTTGGCCGGTGATACTGTTATGATTTGGTAGCTGAGGAGAGCAGGCAAAAAAGGCAATACAGCAGAGAGGTTGGAATCTACTGGATTGCAGTACCCTGACTAACCACCACAACTAAAGGCAGCAGTGGAGCGTACCTACGTTGGTCCTAGACACCTCGTCACAGCCTGAGAAGCTAACTACACCTAAAGATAGAAAGAGGAAAACTATCTGCCCTGGAGCAGATCCCCAAAGAACATAGGAAGCCCCCAAACATGTAATGGCGGTTAGACAAGAGGAAATACAGACACAGACAGAAAATAGTATGAGCAAACGTTGGGGCCCAATCTTCCTAGAAAGAAAAGGATAGGAAGGACACTTACTGCAATCCAAAAACCCTAAAAAAATACCAACTCACTAATTGCAAAATCACCTGAGATCACACGACCTCTACCACCTAAATTAGTTCTCTGGTGTAACAAAACTAAGCAGCAGCCACTGAAAAAACTGGAAAAGGCAAATGAACAAATAACAGTGGCTCAGATAAACTGAGAGGAGCACAAGCCCCCAAGGGACCTGGCTGACCTCCACAGAAGTGCAGGACAAAATGCAAAAAGCAAGTACAAAAATAAAAGCAGAAAAAATCTTATCTGTTAGCAGAAGATGCAGGCAAGACACAGCAGGCTTCCAAGTGAACCAGGAACCAAAGTTGAGACAAGAACAATTGATCACCGGCAACCCTGATGGGAGGGAACCTCCCTTATATAAGACCAGTCTGTAACACCTGATTGCCATTCTTCACAATCTTCATTGAATAGTTCAGTACTGTTTGTAACCACCAGAGGGAGCTTCTGTCAGAATTCATTTCTAACACATTCACAACAGGCGACCTTTAGGAAATTTACCACCAGGCACTAACTTAATAGCGCAATCATAGCTCCTGTGAGGAGGTAAGAATGTAGATTTACTTTCACTAAACACATCAGAAAAATCAGTCAAAAAGTCAGGGACATCCTGAGACTGGGGAGAGGCAGAAAAAACAGGAGTGTCAGTATTAACACATTGTCAACCCCAACTGGTCACAGACACAGATTTCCAATCCTAAACAGGATTATGAGTCTGTGACCAATGGAAACCCAGTACAATAATGTCATGCAGATTATGCAACACCAGAAATTTGCAACTCTCCTGATGATCTGGTTCAACCGTCATTATCACCTGAGTAGAAAACTGGGGTTTATTCTCCGCCAAATGGGTAGAATCAATGCCCAGTAAAGGATTAGACTTCCGCAGGGGTATAATGGGCAACCCACAATGTTTAGCAAAGTCAAAATCCATCAGGTTAATAGCTGCTCCTAAATCAACAAAAGCCTGAGCCGAAAATGTGGTCAGGGAGCAAATCAGGGTAACAGTCAACAGAAATTTAGTCTGAACACTACCCAAGACAACTGAGCGCGCGAAACGTCTTCCCCGCTTAGGACAGACGGAAATAGCATGGGAAGCGTCACCACAGTAGAAACATAATCCATTGCGCTTACAAAACTCATGACGCTGAGCCCCAGAAGTCACTCCATCACACTGCATGGGCTCAGGAGCTGGCTCACAAGGCAACACTATCTCACGCATTCCTCTGCGCAAAGACATAGAATCATTGAGACCAGAGGGAACAGGGAATCCCACCATAACATCCTTTACATTTTCTGACAGGCCCTTCCGAAAAAGGGCTGCCAAAGCATCATCATTCCATTTGGTCAGGACTGCCCATTTTCAAAATTTCTGACAGTACAGCTCAGCGTCTTCATGACCCTGATTTAATGCCAACAAGGTCTTTTCAGCTTGATTAGTGACATAAGGTTCATCGTACCATAACCCCAGAGCCTGAAAAAATACATTCAAAACAGGATCCCCAGGTGTCAGTGAAAAAGCCCAATCCTGAGGGTCACCGCGCAGCAGAGAGATGACAATTTGAACCTGCTGTGCTGCATTCCCTGAGGACTAAGGCTTTAAGGCAAAAAACAACTTACAGTTATTTTTGAAATTCAGAAATTTAGACCGATCCCTCAAAAATAAATCTGGCATGAGGATCCTAGGTTCCACAACTATTAACCTAGCAAGATAGGTAGCAATACTCTGAACCTCAGTGGCAAGCTGCTCCACATGGCCAGACAACTGTGCAAACTCCATTGAGAGAAAAAAAAATCCTCCTCAGCACCCAAAGAAATAGAGGGAAAGAAAAAAAAAGTAACAAACTTTTTCCTTTTTACTATTTTTCCCTTCTGTGAGTACCATATAACTTTCAGTCGGGCCGGTAATACTGTTGTGTTACGGTAGCTGAGGAGAAACTGCAAAAAATAGCCAAAGTAGCAATACACCAGAGAGGCTGGAAACTATTGGATTGCAGTAACCTAAACTAACCGCCACGCTAGAAGTAGCCGTGGAGCGTACCTACGGTGATCCTAGACTCCTCGTCACAGCCGGAGAGATAGCTACATCTAAAGGCAGAAAGATGAATGCTATCTGCCCCGGAGCAGAAGCCCCAAAGAAATAGGAAGCCCCCGAACATGTAATGGCAGTTAGACAAGAAGAATACACGGACACAGACAGAAAATAGAATGAGCAAACGCTGGGGCCCAATCTGTCTAGATAGAAAAGCTTAGGAAAGAATTCTGACTGCAACCCAAAAAAACCCTGACAAAAATACCAACACTTCTGATTAACAAAAAACCTGAGATCACACGATCTCTACCGTCTAAATCAGATCTCTGGTGTAACACACAGCAACACAGCAAATAAAAAGTGACAAAGGAACAAAGCAAAAATGCAAACACACAATGAGCACAATTGCAGCGCAAGACCCCAAAAGGGGACCAGGCTGCAGTCTACTGCAAGAAGCAAACCGGCAGTGAAAATCCAACAAAGGAAAAAAAAAAGCAAAACACTTTTCTGAATGAGAGCAGAAAAGCAAGATGTGGTCCAAGCAAGAGCAGGAGGAACAATTGATTACCGGCAAGGCTGCTGGGAACTCAGGTCACTTATATCATACCATTCAGAGCCAGCTGAAGGCCATTCAGCAATCAGTTCATTACCCTCAGCAACCACCGGAGGGAGCCCAGCTCATTAGTCGCTTCCAAGGTATTCACAACATATCTGCTGTTTGTATTACGGACAAATCCATACTGAGAGAGCATCTGTGTGTGACTCCAGAAATAAATACGGAGATTTTAATTTTACCCAAAACCGTATACAGCTGTATGCCCCTCATACAGTGTGTATATGTGCTCTTTGTATTACTGTCAAATCCATAATGAGTGAGCGTCTGAGTCTGACTCCGGAAATATATATGGAGATTTAAATTTTCACCCAAAACCGTATACAGCTGTCCGCTTCTGATACAGTACCGTATATCTGCTCTTTGTAATACTGTCAAATCCATACTGAGTGAGCGTCTGTGTGTGACTCCGGAAATAAATACGGAGATTTAAATTTTCCTCATAACCGTATACAGCTGTCCGCTTCTGATACTGTACTGTTGTGAATTCTCTGGATTCTGAGTTGGTTTCCCTCTGGTGGCTGTTGATATTAATGAACCAGTCTTGACTGACAGAGACCTTTCAGCTGCTGACGATTGGCAATCTGGGAGTTATGACTGGGGGATTTAAGGGAGTAACTTTCCCATGATCCTCGCCGGTGATTAGTTTCTCTTTCTGGTCCAGTTTGGAAGTCAGCTGGTTATTTGCTGTCTCCTGCGAACTTTCAGATAAGTTATTTTCTGCTTGCTTCTGTGGTTTTGCTTTTCTTTGTTTTTGCTGCCCTTCTGAGTGAGGTCAGCCGGGTCCCCCTGCTGGGGCCTGCGCTGGTCTCTGTTTCTCATTTATTTCTGTTCATTTGCTCTGTCCCTGTTATTTTAGTGGCTGTTGGGTAGCTGCTTGTTCACACCAGAGATCTGATATAGCGGGGCGAGATCGTGTGGTCTCAGATTTTTTGGCATCAGAAGTGTTGGAATTTTTCCTAGGGTTTTGTTGGGTTGCAGACAGTATTCTTTCCTGTCCTATCTAGATAGATTTTGGCCAGAGGGCTTGCTTACTCTATTTTCTGCCTGCATTTGTATTTCATCTTGTCTAACCGCCATTATATGTGTGGGGGCTACCTATTCCTTTGGGGCCCTAGTCCAGGGCAGTTAGATTTCCCCTTTCTATCTTTAGGCTTAGCTAACTCCACGGCTGTGTCGAGGCGTCTAGGTCATCGTAGGTATGTCCCACGGCTGCTTCTAGTTGTGCGGTTAGTTTAGGGGTCTGCAACTCATTAGTTCCCAACCTCTCTGGTGTTTGCCTGCCTTGGCTGTTTTTGCTCCTGTCCTCCTCGGCTACCATATCATAACACAGTACCGTATATCTGCTCTTTGTATGACGGTCAAATCCATACTGAGTGAGCGTCTGTGTGTGACTCCGGAAATATATACTGAAATTTAAATTTTCCCTAAAACCGTATATAGCTGTCTGCTTCTGATACAGTACCGTATATCTGCTCTTTGTATTACGGTCAAATCCATACTGAGAGAGTGTCTGTGTGTGACTCCGGAAATAAATGCGGAGATTTAAATTTAACCCAAAATCGTATACAGCTGTATGCTCCTCATACAGTACCATATATCTGCTGGTATTACTGTCAAATCCATACTGAGTAAGCGTCTGTGTGTGATTCCGGAAATAAATACGGAGATTTAAATTTTACCCAAAACCGTATACAGCTGTCCGCTTCTGATACAGTACCGTATATCTGCTCTTTGTATTACGGTCAAATCCATACTGAGTAAGCGTCTGTGTATGACTCCGGAAATATATACGGAGCTTTAAATTTTCCCCTACACCATATACAGCTGTACGTTCCTCATACAGTACCATATATCTGCTGGTCTGTTTGGTACATTTTCCCAAACATGAGGAAGTATGGTGAAAGAGGCCGTGGACGTGGGAGGAGGGGCAGCTGGTACTGATGGTGGTGGTGGTGCATCTGCTGGTAGTGCCAAAAGCACAATAGCACCTAAGCAGGAGGTGTTGAGCCTGCATCATCGTCTGGCTCCAGAAGGCCTGAAAGGCTCCCTTTTCTGGGAGTAGGTAAACCACTTTTAAAGCCGGAGCATCAGGAACAGGTTTTGGCTTACATTGCCGAAACAGCCTCCAGCTCTATCGCCTCCTCTTCTGAAGTTTCAAAAACTGCAAGCACTGAGTCGTCAGTGCAGGCTCCCGGTCAGGGACAACACCTTTCCTTGTGTCCTTCACCCCCACCAAAAATGAAGGATGCGGCAGGCCACACTTCAGATTACTCCATGGAGCTCTTTTCACATTCCATGCCTGGGTTATCAAGTGAAATCCTGAATTCCCCAGTCCAAGATGAATATGACATGGAGTGCACTGATGCACATCCACTGCTATATGATTCTGCTGGTACATTCACCCAGTGCACTGCATTGCCTTCGCAGTCTACTGAGCCAGATTCTGACCCTGATGAAACCCGGGTGCCCCTTCCCGCATACTATAGCACCTTACACGGTGACACAGAGTAAGGTGCAGATGAAATTGAAGAGGAGGTGATGGATGACCCAGTTGTTGACCCGGATTGGCATCCATTGGGGAAGAGGGTGCCGCTGGCAATAGCTCAGAAGAGGAGGAGGATCCACAGCAGGCATCGACATCGTAGCTGCGGTTATCTGGCATGCCCGTAGCAGTCCAAAAACGTGTTAAAAAAACAAAAACTATTGCAGGACAGCTTGGCCAGACGGTCAAATTAGCACAGCGTGCAAGCCCTGAAAATTTTTCCCATAGTAGGAAGAGTGCAATGTGGCACTTTTTTGACCAAAATTCAATTGATGAGGCAAAGGTTATCTGTAAGAAGTGTGGAAGGACCTTTAGCCGAGGGAAAAATCTCGGACATTTGAATACCAGTTGCATGCTTAGACATGTAAACACCATGCACTTGCAAGCGTGGACGGACTACAAAACCTCAGTGGCTTTGAACGCCTACATTGCAAAACTGATCTCATTAGAGATGATGCCCTTCCATTTGGTTGAAAGCGCCACATTCCGAGAGCTCATGGCCTACGCTGTCCCACGCTATGACCTACCCAGTCTGCACTTCTTTTCTAGAAAAGCCATCCCTGCCCTCCACCTGCATGTGAAAGACCTCATTGTCCATGCACTCAAACAATCAGTGAATGGAAAAGTGCACCTCACAACAGATGCATGGACCAGTAGGCATGGCCAGGGCAGTTACATGTGCATCACTGCACACTGGGTTAATGTGGTGTATGCTGGGTTCACAGGGGACAGTGGTGGTGGGACAGTGCTGCCTAGCCCACAGTATAGGCAACAGTTCCTCCAGAATCGAAAGCTCGTCGACAGAGCGCAGTCCCACGAGCACTTCATCCGCAGCTGCCAGTGTTGCACACGTGGTGTCCCAATATCCAACAGCTAGTGGTAAGCATCAGCAGGCTGTTTTAAAGATGATGTCTTTGGGCGACAACAGACACACCCAAATGCAAGAGGTATTCGTGGTGCACACAGCCGAAGTGACGTTGGAGACAGGGGTTTCATGACCATGTTGTGGTCTGATTTCTCGAGTAACGCTCACACAACTGTTAATACTGAATCGATTGCAACAGACAGGAGACAGCAGTTGTCAACTATGGTTAAAAATTACCTCTCCTCCCCTATCGATGTTCTCCCTCACAGTTCATTCCCCTTTGACTACTGGGCCTGTAAACTGGACAACTGGCCTGAACTGGCACAATATGCCTTACAGGAGCTCGCTTGCCCTGCTGGTAGTGTGCTATCAGAAAGCGTCTTCAGTGCTGCTGGATCAATCCTGACAGAAAGAAGGACCCGGCTGTCGACCCAAAACGTTGGTGATCTCACCCTCATTAAAATGAACCATGCCTGGGTTTCAAAGGATTTTGTACCACCATCCCCTGATGACACATAGGTTGCCAGCAAAATGGCCCGCTTTGTCCTCCTCTTCCTCCGACTTCTCCAATTCTTCCATTTGCAGCTGCTAAACGTCCAGCCTACACCTCAACACAGGGTTGGCTCCAGGTTTTCGTGGGCCCCGGGCGAAAGAGTCTCAGTGGGCCCCTTTAACACATACCAAAATTCATGATGCATAGATACGGCAGAGAAATATAGGTATAGTACTATCCCAAAGATTTCACTTACTTCATACATTACATGAGTGATATCTATTGTAAATTCTACAATAGCTCAAAAGACAAACAGTATAGTCATCCATACAGTATTATGGGCACCACATAGTGCTCCATACAGAATAATGAGCTCCATATATTGCTCCATACAGTATTATGGGCACCCCATAGTGCTCCATGCAGAATAATGAGCCCCATATATTGCTTCATACAGTATAATGAGCTCCATATATTGCTTCATACACAATTATGGGCACCATATAGAGCTCCATACAGAATAATGAGCCCCATGTAATGCTCCATATATTATGGGCCCCATGTATGATGCTCCAGTGTATGATGGGCCCCATATATGATGCTCCAATGTATGATGGGTCCCATATATGATACTCCAGTGTATGATGGGTCCAATATATGATACTCCAGTGTATGATGGGTCCCATATATGATACTCCAGTGTATGATGGGCCCCATATGATGGTCTCCACTCTCCATATATTGCGCCAAACATAAAAAAAAATGAACTACTCACCTCTCCTCGCTGGCAGCTGCTCTGCTCGAGTCACCGTCCCCCTGTACTGGCACAGTCACCAGTCTTCCATAGCATGCCGGTGTCCCCGACTGTGAGTGGGCCCCCCCGCCTGCTCAGGGCCCTGGCACTTGCCCTGGTGCGACGGGTGCTGACGCCGGCCCTGCCTCAGCATATGCCAGTTTTTTCACCTCCCTAACTGGGCTGTACCCCCCAAAACTTTAGCCAAATATTCCCCAGTTTTCAATGCGTTACTATTATTATAAAGTAAATTAAGGTTGACAAGCTTAAGTAATAAGAATTGGTGTCGTTGGCATTGAAATGGGCACTGTCCTTCACTCACTGGCGACTTTTATTCCCCATTGACTTGCATTGGCATCGGGTTTCCGACACCGACTCGACTGTTTCCGTTAGTCGGCCGACTTCGTTCGACTCGACTTTTGTAAAAGTCGAGTCTGCCGAAACCCAACTCGACCCTCCCGGAGGTAGAGTCGCTCATCTCTAGCGATCACATGACAAGAGTGAAAATGGGCAGGACTTGTGCAACGTTTCCACCTTGTGTGTGTAAATGCCGAAGTCAGTGATTGACAACAGCAATTATCTGTTTAACTGCTGGGGTGGATCTTGGATCCACCTGAAGCTGTTAGAGGCACATGACAGCTGAAAACGTCAGCTGTCATGTGAGGGGAAAGATGATGGATCAGCGTCGGGGACCGCATCACAGGCAGGGATACAATCTTTTACGTACCTACACATCAAAAGTCACAATGGGGTTAACTATTTTGTGTGATATAACTATCTGGTTTAAGATCTTAAAAATTAAGTTTGAAAATTGCTAATTTTTCACCAAAATTATGATATTTTTACAAATAAAATGCAAAAAATATCAACCTAAATTTACCACTAACATAAAGTACAATATGTCACAAAAAATCTCTCAGAATCTCTGGGACACATTGAAGTGTTCCAGAGGTATTACCACATAAAGTGACACTGGTCAAAACTGAAAAATTTGGCCTCGTCCGTAAGTGAAAACAGGCTTTAGGGTGGAGTGGATAAAGAAGAACGCCCATCAAAATTTGTATCTTCTTAATATGCTACAATCATCATATCATATTATATAATTCTGTGTGCTTATAATTGCTCATTTTGCCCTTTTATCCAGCTAATTATTTTTTTTTCCATTAGGTCTATTACATCACGTGATTAAAAACTGACTAGCTGAATTTTCTAAGCTCTATGTAGAAACAGAAAGTTTATTTTCCCTACATGAATCAGGAGTCACTGCAAACATCCTCTTGTACACAAAAGCATGACTGTATCCTATGTTGTGATACATCTTCTGTACCTTCTAGAGAAAAGATTGTAATCTGTTATTTGATGGTACATACATTTCCATCAGTAAAGAAGTGTTACCTTTTCAAGTTCACACGTGTCCAGATGCTTTCAATTGTACTAACACCATGGTTATGCCAACCCCTGCACCCAGACATCACTTCTACATGAGTAGCCTAAAGTGGTGTCCTATATTGACTCCAAAATTGTAAACTCCAGCTATTAACAATTGTTGTGGACACAAGGGAAGTGTTTAGGGCGTCAGGACTTTACTGTGATACTACCATCTACTACCAATAGAACTACATGTTCTAGTCGGTCCTTCTGCAAAATTTAGAGTTTACTCCATGGCTCACGAGAATATGATGGCTGTAGAATTGACTAGATGGACAACAAAGACACAGGCCGGTCAACAATGATCTAGATCAATGGGAAGGAGGTGAGAAGCGTAAGATAAAAGGCAAGTCATAGATTATGAGAGTCTGGAAAGTTCCTGAACAAATTAAACTGCTTTAGCAAAGGACCTGGAGTGTGGAAAAATAGAGGAGTCAGTAGCTTGGCTTAACCACTCCACAGTATTGCATCCTAGGCTCTGACATAGTAATATGCCTCAAAAATCTAGTAGATATCAACCCTGGAGGTGACATTTCTTATAGATTGGTATATTTCTGTTGGTCGCTTATACAATACCATTAATTCAACACCGTTTTACAGGCAATCATCACTTGGGGTTCACAATCTAAATTCCCTATCAGTATGTCTTTGCAATGTGGGAGGAAACCAGAGAACCTACAGGAAACCCACACATACACGGGGAGAACATACAAACTCTTTTCAAATTGTAAACATCTCTGGTTATCACTGAGACACCACGCTGCCTTTGGATCAAAAATAATGTACAAAATATCCTTAAAAATACATCCTGGGTGTTCAGGTATAAACAAGATGTAATTAAAAGAGGATGTGAACATTTTTTATGGACCGTCAAAATCATTTCTCCTACTAGGACCAAGGAACTCAATTCTGAGCAGAAGGACTGGAGTTTATCCAACAGAATCCACCCCGATCAATAGCCAGTAAGCCAATTGTTATCTCAATGGCTCACCTAGTCCTGCCATGAAATTTTTTCAGGTTTTAACAATACCATCCTGATCAAAATAAACTCTACATATAAAAGAAGAGTAATAACATAAAAATGTTGGACTAATACAGTCAAGAAACTGAAGCAAAAAAAAAACAAATTACTAGACCAATCAACATTTCAGTAATCGTTTTTCAAGTGAAATATACCAATAAATAAAAAAAATCCTTATGATTTTCTATGGAAGAATTGCTGGAGTCCCCATTTTTTATCTATTAAACATGGTATATATGATTAATGATACATGAGATGTCAAAGATGTGCAATGATCTGCTGCCATCTCCTGTTTTCAGGTTGTAATAGTTTACAAGTAGTGACTTTAGCTCGTTCACCTCAACTAAGGGTAAGTTCTGGGAGAGATCTCACCAAAATGTCCTTGATAACTCTTAGTAGGAGTCTACTTGATCAGAAATCCATTTGAAAGCAATAAAAGATCCTTAAAGGGAACTTTGTACCAAGAAAGAGCCATATCTTTAGGTTTAAAATGTGTGTATGCCTTGTAGGAATACTCATTTAGGTTCATTTGTGGAAGAAGTGCTAAAATCAAATCAAGAATCAAGGAATGTCACAAGATCCTGATGATCCATTGTCCAATAGATTCCCTGGGTAGTTCTGCCCCTCAGTTGATTCATAGCGCTGTCTCAATCAAAACAGTGGCACAAATTGAAAACTATCATAGGTAGTGTGCTCTAAATATTATTACTAATATCATTATCAAATTATGTCTTTATCCATATGTTCATACAGGTCAGATACTCTGCAGATATTATATATAGAATTTCCAAACAGATTGTTCATAGAGTATTTTGGACTCAGCAAGGAGAATGAGATTGGTCCAAACCTCAATAACACACTGTGGAAAAAAATCTTCACAAAATGTTTAATGACCTGAAATATGTCATAAATCCATAGCATGTTAAGTTATGCTCTAGACTGCCACCACATATTTCACCTCTTGCAATCGATCAACAAAAATCTGCAAAGAATTTGCAGCAAAATTGCCCTCCAAAATCTTCATAACTCATCTTTAACTCATGTGAATTTTGCATTCGAGTATGATTTTGTGTCACGCCCCGTGTGACAATGGCACAATGTATATCATAGACATTAATGACATGTAAGGGGCATAATCTGCATTGGACATGCATGGTGCATAGCAACTGAGAGAGCAAGCGGTGGATTGGTTATGGAGCTGTGGCAGCAAGACAGGTGAGAGACAAGGTAAAGGCTCAATTACACTGGTTTTTAATACGGAGGAGTGCAATGCAAGAAAGAATCTCATTGCATGTTATTAAATGAGTCAATGGTCATCTGTGAGTTTTTCCTCAGTTTTAGGGTACATACCCATTTGCGAGAAATACAACGGTCAGATTTCCGGACCGAAAAGACGGCCGAGTGCTATGCGAGTGTCATGCGAGTGTAATGCGATTTATGTGCGATTTTGCAATGCAACATCCGTATGACATGCATATGCAATCCGTATGCAACTCAATTTTAACATAAACTTTTACATACAGCAGTTCTCTCTATTGTAAAAGTTCATGTTAAAATTGCATTTTAAAACAAAACTGTGCACATCATTTTAAAACCAAATAATCTTCAAAACAGGCATACACATATATATATATTTAAATTTAAAAACAAATTAATTATATACAGTACTAATTCTCCTAAATTATATACTAAGGCTCCTAACACTATAATAATACCTTAGGTGGAAGATTATAACTGTTAAAAGTGCACAACCACCAACGTGGGGGAGTCTGGGGTGCATATCCTTGCTCTGCCGTTGGAAATAATATACTAGTAGTGGTGCTTGGGCAAGATTACTAGCACTATAGTGCCTACCTGTTATGTTTTGGTAGCTGAGGAGGGCAGGAGCAAAAACCGCAAAGGCAGCCAAACACCAGAGAGGTTGGGATCTAATAGGTTGCAGACCCCTAAACTAACCGCACAACTAGAAGCAGCCGTGGGACGTTCCTACAGTGCCCTAGACGCCTCGTCACAGCCGGAGAGATTAGCTACCCCTGAAGATGGAAAGAGGAAAGGTAACTGCCCCGGAGTAGAGCCCCAAAGAAATAGGAAGCCCCCAAACATATAATGGCAGTTAGACAAGATGAAAACACGAACACAGACAGAAAATAGATTGAGCAAACGCTGGGGCCCAAACTGTCTAGATAGGATAGTACAGGAAAGAATACTGTCTGCAACCCAACAAAACCCTAGGAAAAACTCCAACACTTCTGATTCCAAAAATGCTGAGACCACACGGTCTCGACCACCTATATCAGATCTCTGGTGTGAACACACAGCTACCCAGCAGTAAAAAAATTACAGGAACAGAGCAAATGAACAAATACAAAAAGAGAACAGAGACCAGCAGAAGCCCCCAAAGGGGACCCAGCTGAACTCAAAAGCAAGGCAGCAAAAAACAAGGAAAATCAAACCACAGAAAAAAAAACAGAAAGTAACTTATCTGAATGATAGCAGGAGACAGCAGAAAAGCAAGCTGAATTCCAACCTAGACCAGGAAGCACAATTGATCACCGGCGAGGATCATGGGAGGTCAGCTCACTTATATCAGGCCAGTCCGTCTCACCTGATAACCATTCATCAATTGCAGGTGGTGGACTTTTGCTGTTCAACATAGGTTCAATACCCTCAGCAGCCACCAGAGGGAGCCTCAGCTCCGAAGTTGTCTCCAACACGTTCACAACACCTACCTCAATAAGCATGAAAGTCTCACAAAGAGAATCAAGCTGGCTCGGACGTCGCCCGGATTAACAAGGTCCGCATCAGATGTCGAGGAACCAGGACAATCTGATGATAAATGGGCTACTGGAACAAACCATACATGAACAAAGCAAGAGGACCTGGATCTGAAGAAATGCTACTATAACAGCAGACCAAATGAGAGAGGATATATGAAGTGTCTGAGGAAACTCTGGATGGGTACAAGACCTACATGTCCACTGACTGAGAAAGAACTAGTCACCCAACATGTCAATATCATAAAGAGAAAGCTATTATCACAACTTGAGATGGATCAACTGCACTGCATATCCACCCCACATGAAGAACTGGAAGAACAACATGTGCAACCCCCTGAAAACCCTGATCGAGTCCTGCAACTAGCGGGCACTGCAGCTGATCTTCTGAAACAGAAGCTCTTAGATAAACTAAATCCCACCATTACCAGAGATCGACTGTCAATAAAATTGTGAAACAGGGTGTGGATTTTTATTTCAAATAAACGACTTTATTCTGGGGGTTTTAATTTACAATAATAGACACTTCTTTATAACTAACTTGTGGGCTTGATGTTACCTGACAATACAAGTGTGACATTAAACCCACAAATTTCAACCCCACTTGCCACCACTACAGGGTAACTGGGGAGAGCCGGGCAAAGGGCCTGAATTGGCGCATCTGATAGTTGCGACTTTTCTGGGGCCGCCGCGGGCTGCTATATTTAGGCTGGGGGCAATATCCATGACCCCTTAACAGCCTGAGAATACCAGCCCCTGGCTGTCTGCTTTAGCTTGGCTGGTTGTCAAAAATAGGGGGGAACCCCATGTCATTTTTTTTAAATTTATTTAAATATTTTAAATAAATGTCATGGGGACCCCTCTATTATTGATAACCAGCCGTGATAAATCTGACAGCTAAGGGTTGCAGCTTGCAGCTGTCAGTTTAGCATTGCTGGTTATTAAAAATTGAACAGACTTCATGTCATTTTTTTTAAATTTATTTATTTATTGCTCAGGCGCCGGCTGCTGAATACTCCCATCAACGGCACCTGCGCTCGCTGTTGTTAGCAGCAGGCAGAAGCTGATGGGTGTTGTATTCTCTCTACAGCTGATGCCTTTGTGACTGGTGGTAAATTTTGGCAGTCACAGCTCCTGGCACTCTGACCGGTGGTAATAATCTTACCATTGATTAGAGCTGCCAATGTGCAGATGACAGCGTCAGAAACACCCGATGTTTGAGGTGTTGAACTGAACAGTAGCATGGACATCCTGAAGAAGTCTGTGCCTGAACAGTAATTGTTCACACCAAACAAAGAAAAGGCCAATGCATTGATACCTGTACACACCCATAAGTATCAAAAACACATCTTAATTGTCACAACAAGCACAGACAAAATTAAAAACATACAGTGCCTGCATGCCATGGGAATGATCAATATTAGAATAGAGAGATTCTATATCATAAGTTAACAACAGATCTTGACCCGTCAAGCTAATTCAGGCGATATGCTCCATCATTACATTAATTGCAAAACCAGTAATGTAATCCATGCAATTGTTTGTCCCTGTTAAAAGGTTTACGTGGGACAAACCTCGCAAGAGCTCAGAAGATGGGCACAAAAGCACTTTTTGACCATAAATCTAGCACGTTCAGATCATCAAAAGGGTACGTTTTTGACGCCCGTGGCAGCGCATTTCCTCAATAAACATGGAGGTACACCTGATAATACCCGTCTTCTTGGTTTACAGAATATAATGGGCAGCGAAAGGGGTGGTGATCAATGCAGATTGCTACTACAGCACAAAGCCCGCTGGATTATTCATCTGAATTCAGTTTCACCTGCAAGCCTAAATGAAGAGCTGCTGTACACAGGATTCTTGGGCGGAGAATTCATAGTCCTCATACTACATGACTTATGCAATCTAAGCTACCTATATATAGGAGTAGTACCATATTCTTGACTTCTTGTGGACCATTAGTTTTCGATTGTGGATGATATTTGATCATCTCCATATTGTGCCAACAATCGTTTTGGATCCATCTATAAGGACATTTTTTATTATGTACAGTAATAATGTTGGCTTATAGCTTCATAATGCAACTGTATTGAATCCCTGTATGCATTTTGATAGATATTTCATGAATATTATCACCTCGGACGACACCGGACATATGGCACAACATCATCATATTATTAACGTTATTGCTGGACCGGACTTTTGGTTCAATATTGCCTGCCTCTATAACAAGTCAGATGGGAAAAGGTGCTCTCTCCAGGGTGATCATTGGTTTATGGCTTTGATTATTGAAAATAAAATTATTATTACATGTTTAAAAATAAATATATATTTTTTGTCATATTTTGGGATTTTGATGCTTGCATCTTTATAATTTCCAACACTCAATGTCCTCTGCTCTAGCATTTAACCTAATGGCTCACTTAATATATTTTTTCTCATCTGCCAAAAATATATACAAATATATGTATATACAGTTAGGTCCATAAATATTTGGACAGAGACAACATTTATGTAATTTTGGTTCTAGACATTACCACAATGAATTTTAAACAAAACAATTCAGATGCAGTTGAAGTTCAGACTTTCAGCTTTCATTTGAGGGTATCCACATTAAAATTGGATGAAGGGTTTAGGAGTTTCAGCTCCTTAACATGTGCCACCCTGTTTTTAAAGGGACCAAAAGTAATTGGACAATTGACTCCAAGGCTATTTCATGGACAGGTGTGGGCAATCCCTTCATTATATCATTCTCAATTAAGCAGATAAAAGGGCTGGTGTTGATTTGAGGTGTGGTGTTTGCATTTGGAAGGTTTAGCTGTGAAGGAAAAATGCTGTCAAAGGAGCTCTCCATGCAGGTGAAACAAGCTATCCTTAAGCTGCAAAAAAACAGAAAAAACCCATCCGAGAAATTGCTACAACTTTAGGAGTGGCAAAATCTACAGTTTGGTACATTGTGAGAAAGAAAGAAAGAAGCACTGGTGAACTCATCAATGCAAAAAGACCTGGGTGCCCACGGAAGACAACAGTGATGGATGATCGCAGAATACTCTCCATGGTGAAGAGAAACCCCTTCACAACAGCCAACCAAGTGAACAACACTCTCCAGGAGGTAGGCGTATCAATATCCAAATCTACCATAAAGAGAAGACTGCATGAAATTAAATACAGAGGGTTCACTGCACGGTGCAAGCCACTCATAAGAATCAAGAATAAAAAGGCTAGGCTGGACTTTGCTAAAAAACATCTAAAAAAGCCAGCACAGTTCTGGAAGAACATTCTTTGGACAGATGAAACCAAGATCAACCTCTACTAGAATGATGGAAAGAGAAAAGTATGGCGAAGGCGTGGTACAGCTCATGATCCAAAGCATACCACATCATCTGTAAAACATGGCGGAAGCAGTGTGATGGCTTGGGCATGCATGGCTGCCAGTGGCACTGGGTCACTAGTGTTTATTGATGATGTGACACAGGACAGAAACAGCCGAATTAATTCTGAGGTATTCAGAGCCATACTGTGTGCTCAGATCCAGCCAAATGCAGCCAAACTGATTGTCGTCGTTTCATACTACAGATGGACAATGACCCAAAACATAAAGCCAAAGCAACCCAGGAGTTTATTAAAGCAAAGAAGTGGAATATTCTTGAATGGCCAAGTCAGTCACCTGATCTCAACCCAATTGAGCATGCATTTCACTTGTTAAAGACTAAACTTCAGACAGAAAGGCCCACAAACAAACAACAACTGAAAACCACCGCAGTGAAGGTCTGGCAGAGCATCAAAAAGAAGGAAACACAGGTCTGGTGATGTCCATGAGTTCAAGACTTCAGGCAGTCATTGCCAACAAAGGGTTTTCAACAAAGTACTAGAAATGAACATTTTATTTACAATTATTTAATCTGTCCAATTACTTTTGGTCCCTTTAAAAACAGGGTGGCACATGTTAAGGAGCTGAAACTCCTAAACCCTTCATCCAATTTTAATGTGGATACCCTCAAATGAAAGCTGAAAGTCTGAACTTCAACTGCATCTGATTTGTTTTGTTTCAAATTCATTGTGGTAATGTCTAGAACCAAAATTAGATAAATGTTGTCTCTGTCCAAATATTTATGGACCTAACTGTACATACATGTGCCTGTATGCATATGTATATGTATGTTTTTCTCTTTTGTTATTTAGCCTGTGACTTTTCAGTACGAGGTCAGCATCGCCAAGCGTGTCATCGGATGAGGAGATACACGTCATACGGCACCATACACATGAGATCACTTGAGCATGTCCTGCATACGTAAAATCCACCCAGAGCCGAGGAAAGACGTGATAAGTAGTGTTGAGCGATATTGCTCGATATCTAAAAATATCGTATCGAAATTGTATCGCCGATAGCACTAAATATCGTCGATATCCGATTTCGATACCGGAAGTCCCATTTAAGTCTATGGGAACAAAATATCGCAACAAAAAAAAACCCTTTCTTTCGTTGTAAACACAAAATATACACACATAGAATACATATATATATATATAATACATGTCATTGTGACATATATATATATACATATATTTATAGTTTATACACTTCTACATAGTAAAATCGACTCTAATTCAATTGCCGGGTAAAGACGTGACATACCCCATAGAAGTCGACGGGCTGGGTGCCGAGTACCCTGAAAACCTCTGGCTCTGTGCGACTCAACTTGGGCGTCACAAACAGGATTCTGTAGCTCGCTATAAGCGAGTCCTGTGTGCCTGAATTGCACTGGTTTTGTGCTTGAGAATTGCTAAAATCATCAGAGAATGTATTTGCCATTTTTCCGCCATATCTGCGTCACGACGAGGCACTGGTGAAGAAGAAGGGCGTGCTCTTCGTGGGTGTCACTCACTCAGTGGCGTGAAAACGATGGCCGCCCACTGTAAATGGTACTGCAATGTAACATCGTGCCCCACAGCTCTGGAGTTCCGCCTCCTCATCCTCCTCAGTGTGAGAAGGTCCCGCCTCCCTACAAAAGAGGGGCCCTCTCCAGATATGACACATGTGACTTGGCAGAGATGGCTAATGGACACGACGAGCAGAAGTGGGAAGGGATGGAGCAGTCAGAGCTCTCCCCCACGGAAGCGACCCGATCGCCACGGAATCACGTTGGGCACCCGGACTGTAAACCCTCCTACGCTGCAAGAAGCGGAGGATACCCTGAGAGGCCTGGCCCGGCACCGGGAGGAGGTCGCCAGGATGGAAGCCAGCTGGCGTGCCCTAAAAATAAACTTGGAGCGGCGCCAATCCCTCTTACCTGAAGTGTCTGTACCGGAAGGTGAGGCACCCGTTATAGTAGAGGAGCCCTTGCAATGTGATTCGGTTGACGTTGTCGCAGTGGAGGCACCCGTTCCTGCAAAAACCGCAGCACCGTCAGCAGCACCCCAAATCCCGCTGTCTGCCCCGGTCGCTGAGACAGAAGAAGCGACACCCGTCCTCATGGAGGAGGCCGCGCAGGCACCAGAGCACTACCTGCCTGTACCGGAGCCCCGACTGTCATCTGATTTAGAGCCGTCTGCTTCCTCCGCAGGGGAGCGCCGCCAGGACTGGGGGGCGACAGGAGAGCTGCCGCAAACCGGACACTGTAAGCTGCAGTGGAGTGGTGGAGACATGGAGCAACTGGTGGAGGAGAATTACAATCGGCGTCAGGAGGAAGAGTGGAGACGTTGGGAGAAGGAAGCAGAGCGACAAAGGGAGCAGCAAGAAACCCTAAAACTTCGCCAACGTCACCTGGAGAAGGACCGGGCAGATAAGGACCGGATGAGAAAGGACAAAGGAACCCTGAGTGAGCCGCGGCGTAAGGGTCAGTACGGAACTTTAAATTGAAAGGTGGGTGGGGATTCATCAAGGAGCCTGGACTTTATTTAGAAGTCTTTGTGACCCGGCGGGACATGGAGGCTCACCTCCCAGAAGGATACCCGGGGAGGGACCTGTTGCCAGGAGACTTGGTGACTTACACCCGACACTGGGGTTACAATGGGTGGTACGCCCTAAATGTTACCAGGTGCGACCCCTACTCCCCAGTGTGTCAGGAACCTGTGAGACCCTCGAAGCCTTCAGCCTCCCACATCCAGGCCTCTGCAAAAGTGCCCACCCCACGCCGTAAATCTCCCCAGCCTCCCTCAGTGGTCTCCTCAGCAGCCCCAGCTATGGACATGATAAGTATAGCTGGCCGTACCCGGCGCCTGTTAGGCCCCCTGGGGTTCGTACAGTCCGTGACATAGGGCTCCAGACCCGGAGAGAGATGAAAGAGGTGGCCACACAGACCCAGATAGCGGGTCACGACTTGACTGTACAGGCCACACGTCGTCATCAGGTCCTGGTGGTCCTTGGTGCCTCGGATGTTTGGCAAGCACCAGAAGAGTACCAGGTGGTACCTGGAAGAGGCCAGCCAAAGAAGTCTAAATAACCCGGACAGGGTCCCTGTATGTAAATAAATAGTTAAATTGTTTATGTACCCGGACGGGTGAATGTTCCAAAAAATTTTTTTTAATTTAATAAAAAAAAAAAAAAACACAGTTTTCATTTCTTTTATTACTGTCTCATCCTGCTGCGACGCCATCGATCTCCTGTAAAAAAATGAAAAACAAAAAAAAAAAAGTATACCACCTGACCGACGCAGTCCATATGTCATGTGTGCATTGCCACGAAGATCGTCGCGGTTGCACATTCTGACTTCTCACAGCTGAGTTGCTGTTTCTTTGTGTTTGGCAGTTAGGGAGTTAATTCTGTCTGTGCTCAGTTCTGGGACTGGGTGCAGTTTCTCCCGGCTGCAATTAATTATTTGTTGATTGGTTTCCTTTAAATCTCTGGTTGTCTGTGTTGGGAGTTGCCAGTGAAATTCTTCATGCAGACCACAGATAGGATTGTATCTGTATAGACTTAAGTTAAAGAGCTCCTTAGTTGTTTTAAGCTCACCTTGCTTAGAGTTTAATATCCCAGATCATTTATGTTCCTTCTGTGTTTGAGTGTGTATGCAAGTCTGTGTTTTCTCCAGTCTGTCTAATATGTCTAATCTGTGTATTTAGCAGAGATCAGCCCATATCCCTTTGGTGGTAATCAGATCCTTCTTAGGACTGATTACAGGGTTCAGGGACTGATAGGAGACAGGGTTAGGCTGGAGACTTGGACCTCTGAACCATTATCAGTACCTCCAAGGTGAGGGATTAGTTAGGACCCCAGTTTAGGGTCAGGTTAGACCCCCGGTCCTCCTCTTTCCTGTGACAGTGTATCAAGTCCTCAAGATTAACCCTGAGTTCAACGGATATCGTGTCAGGTAAATCTATTCTATATTTACATGCTGATGTTGCTAATCTATATGTTGTATAGAGTGTTGTTCTTTTAAGAATAGTTTACTGACATCGTACACATATCATAAGACCGCGTGACATTTTCACTGGCCCATAAAATTATTCCCAGTTGCCATGGATCCAGTAGCCCAGCTGGCTCTGCAGTTGCAGGGATTATCCATGGAGCTGACGGACATTAAGTCCAAAGTTTTGTCTCCCTCGGAGCAAACCAGATTTGAACCTAAAGTAGCTCTCCCGGACAGGTTCACTGGTGGGCGAGACAAATTTTTTACCTTCAGGGAAGCATGTAAATTGTATTTTCGGCTTCGGCCTCGATCATCAGGGAGTGAAGAGCAGAGATGTGGGAATTGTTATCTCGCTCCTACAAGGGGACCCTCAATCCTGGGCCTTCTCCCTTCCTCCGGGATCCCCGGCTCTACAGTCAGTAGATCGATTTTTTACTGCCCTGGGTTTGGTATATGATGACCCAGATCGGGTCTCTCTTGCTGAGACAAAATTACGTAAGATACAGCAGGGAGATCGTCCGGCGGAGGAATTTGCTTCTGAGTTCCGTAGATGGGCCACAGATACTCAGTGGAATGACCCAGCTCTTAGAAGCCAGTTTTGTCATGGGCTTTCTGACAAATTAAAGGACGTTTTGGCTCAGTATGATTCTCCTCCATCACTGGAGGCTGCTATGGCCCTAGCTATCCGTACTGATAGACGGCTCCGGGAGAGGTGCGAGGTAACTCCGCCCCTGTTGTTACTCCACCTACTACTAAAGTCCCTTATGTTGAGGTTCCCCTTGTCTGTTCGGAGGAGCCTATGCAGTTGGGGGGACATCATTTCGTAGGAGGGGATTGGCGGTACGCCGCAGGACTAGAAGGTGTTTCTTCTGCGGGAAAGAGGGACATTTTGTTGGGGGATGTCCATCCCGTGCCTTGTTGAGCAAAAAGTCGCCGGAAAACTGTTAATCCCAGGTTGTGTGGTGGACGACAACCTGGGAGTATGTATTTCGTCCGCTAGTTCTTCTCAGTTCCTTGTACCAGTGGAGGTGGTGGTTGGTACGAGAGTGGAGAGATTTTCTGTTCTTCTTGATAGTGGGTCCGGGGCTAATCTGGTTGACGCTCAGTTTGCTCAGGCTCAAGGTATGCATCTGAGTGTATTGGTCAAACCGATCCCTATATTCTCCATTGACGCCAGGCCTCTCGGCCAAGGTAGCTTTGTTCATGAGGTTCATAACATTGACCTTCGGGTAGGGGCAATACATAGGGAACTATTATCTTGTTATGTGTTGGAGGGTCTACCTACTCCTATTGTGTTGGGACTTCCTTGGTTGGTTAAACATAACCCTGTGATTAATTGGCAGTCCAGAGATATAAGCCAATGGGGGTGAGTTTTGCAAAAGTAACTGCATGAACACAGTCATCAGTGCGGTCGTGCCTAGTACTTTGCCTCCTTTTTTGGAGGACTTTGGGGATGTGTTCTCTGAGGAGGGGTGTCAGGAGTTGCCTCCTCATCGCGTGTATGACTGCTCTATTAATTTACTTCCTGATGCTAAGTTACCTAAAGCTAGGTTATATAACCTTTCTGGTCCTGAGAGGCAGGCTATGAAAGATTATATTTCGGAAAGTCTGGCCAAAGGGCATATTAGACCTTCATCTTCCCCAGTGGCCGCGGGGTTCTTCTTTGTGAAGAAAAAAGATGGAGGCCTACGCCCTTGCTTGGATTTCCGCGAACTTAATCGGATTACTGTTCGAGATCCGTATCCACTCCCTCTGATTCCTGATCTCTTCAATCAAATTGTTGGCGCCAAATGGTTCTCTAAATTGGATCTCAGGGGGGCGTATAATCTGATTAGGATAAAAGAGGGGGATGAGTGGAAAACGGCGTTTAACACGCCGGAGGGACATTATGAGAACCTTGTCATGCCTTTTGGTCTGACTACTGCACCAGCAGTATTCCAACATTTTGTTAATGACATTTTTCGTCATCTGGTGGGGCTGTTTGTGGTCGTATATTTGGATGACATTTTAATTTACTCACCAGATCTTGTGTCTCACCAGGAGCATGTGAGACAGGTGTTGCAGATCTTGCGAGACAATAAACTATACGCCAAACTGGAAAAGTGTGTATTCGCCGTACAGGAACTTCAGTTTTTGGGTTTCTTGGTGTCAGCCTCCGGTTTCCGTATGGACCCTGAAAAGGTGAGAGCAGTGCTTGAATGGGATCAGCCAGAGGATCTTAAGGCTCTGCAGCGTTTTCTGGGGTTTGCTAACTACTACCGGAAATTTATTTGTAATTTCTCATCTGTTGTCAAACCTCTCACTGACATGACAAGAAAAGGGACGGATTTTTCTAAATGGTCGGACAAAGCTTGCCAAGCTTTTTCCTCTTTGAAAAAATGTTTTGCTTCGGCACCCGTTCTCATCCAACCAGATGCATCACAGCCGTTCGTTGTGGAGGTGGACGCGTCTGACGTAGGGGTGGGTGCAATATTGTCCCAGGGTCCGTCCCCTGGTAAATGGCATCCGTGCGCTTTCTTTTCTAAAAAATTGTCGTCCGCCGAAAGGAATTATGATATCGGCAATAGGGAACTTTTGGCCATTAAGTTGGCTTTTGAAGAATGGCGTCACTTTTTGGAGGGGGCAGTCCACCGGTCACCGTCATTACTGATCACAAGAACCTGCTGTATTTGGAATCTGCTAAGCGTCTGAATTCCAGACAAGCTCGATGGTCGTTGTTTTTTACCAGGTTTAATTTTGTTGTCACTTATCGCCCTGGATCTAAGAATGTTAAGGCGGATGCCTTGTCTCGCAGTTTCCCAGGGGCCGGGAAAATGGATGACCCGATTCCTATCCTTCAGGAGGGGGTGGTAGTGTCGGCTGTATGTTCTGAGCTTGAGGAGGAGGTGTTAGAGGCTCAGGGGGACGCCCCTGCAGGACCTCCAGGGAGACTGTTTGTCCCAAATCAGTTGAGACAAAAGGTTATTGAGGCACATCATAATTCTGCTTTAGCAGGACATCCAGGGAGTAAGGCTACTTTAGATCTCCTTTCTCGCCGGTTTTGGTGGCCTAACGTTAATAAAGATGTTTTAACTTTTGTCGCGTCCTGTGGGGTTTGTGCTCGCTCTAAGACCCCTCATACCCGTCCGTCTGGGACCCTCTTACCCTTGAAACTTCCGGAGCGTCCATGGACTCATTTGTCTATGGACTTCATCACGGACCTTCCTCAGTCGTCAGGGAAGACTGTCATACTGGTGGTTGTTGACAGGTTCAGTAAGATGGCACATTTCATTGCTCTTCCTGCCCTCCCTAATGCTAAAACTCTGGCGCAGGTGTTCATTGGGGAGATTGTGAGACTTCATGGGTTGCCTTCTGATGTGGTGTCAGATAGGGGGTCTCAGTTTGTGTCCAAGTTTTGGAGGGCATTTTGTTTACGTCGGGGGATGCAATTGTCATTTTCCTCGGCTTTTCATCCGCAGACCAATGGTCAGACAGAGCGTCTGAATCAAAGCCTAGAGACTTATCTTCGGTGTTTTGTCTCAGAGAACCAGGAGGACTGGTCTTCTTTCTTGCCTCTGGCAGAGTTCGCTCTTAACAACAGGCGGAGCGAGTCCACTGGTAAGTCCCCGTTTTTTGGGGCATATGGTTTTCATCCCCAGTTTTGTACATTCAATGGGGGGGGCCCTTCTGGGGTTCCTGAGGAGGAGCGTTTCTCGTCGTCACTTGCTTCAGTGTGGAGAGGTGTATTGAATAATCTGAGTGCTATGGGGAACCGTTATAAACGTATGGCTGATAGGAGGAGAGTTTCTGGTCCAGATCTTAATGTGAACGATCTGGTATGGTTGTCTACCAGGAATATAAAACTTAAAGTTCCCTCCTGGAAGCTGGGCCCAGATTCATCGGGCCGTACAGGATCAGTTCCATAATTAATCCTGTGGCATTTCGTCTGGACCTCCCTCCTACGTTTAAAATCCACAATGTGTTCACAAGTCATTACTTAAGAGGTACGTGGCACCAGTCATACCATCACCTCTACCTCCTCCTCCAGTGGTGGTCAATGGTAACTTGGAGTTTCAAGTGTCAAAGATCATTGACTCACGTCTGAATCGCCGGTCCTTCAGTACTTGGTGCATTGGAAGGGGTATGGTCCAGAGGAGAGGACGTGGGTTCCTGCGTCTGACATTAACGCAGATCGTTTGGTGCGGACCTTCCACAGAACTCACCCGGGCAAACCTGGCCCTGAGGGTCCGGAGGCCCCTCGTAGAAGGGGGGGTACTGTCATGTGTGCATTGCCACGAAGATCGTCGCGGTTGCACATTCTGACTTCTCACAGCTGAGTTGCTGTTTCTTTGTGTTTGGCAGTTAGGGAGTTAATTCTGTCTGTGCTCAGTTCTGGGACTGGGTGCAGTTTCTCCCGGCTGCAATTAATTATTTGTTGATTGGTTTCCTTTAAATCTCTGGTTGTCTGTGTTGGGAGTTGCCAGTGAAATTCTTCATGCAGACCACAGATAGGATTGTATCTGTATAGACTTAAGTTAAAGAGCTCCTTAGTTGTTTTAAGCTCACCTTGCTTAGAGTTTAATATCCCAGATCATTTATGTTCCTTCTGTGTTTGAGTGTGTATGCAAGTCTGTGTTTTCTCCAGTCTGTCTAATATGTCTAATCTGTGTATTTAGCAGAGATCAGCCCGTATTCCTTTGGTGGTAATCAGTATCCTTCTTAGGACTGATTACAGGGTTCAGGGACTGATAGGAGACAGGGTTAGGCTGGAGACTTGGACCTCTGAACCATTATCAGTACCTCCAAGGTGAGGGAATAGTTAGGACCCCAGTTTAGGGTCAGGTTAGACCCCGGTCCACCTCTTTCCTGTGACAGTGTATCAAGTCCTCAAGATTAACCCTGAGTTCAACGGATTTCGTGTCAGGTAAATCTATTCTATATTTACATGCTGATGTTGCTAATCTATATGTTGTATAGAGTGTTGTTCTTTTAAGAATAGTTTACTGACATCGTACACATATCATAAGACCGCGTGACATTATAGTAACGAGTGTCCCACGACGATCCAGCTCTGCTACATCAGAATGACAGGCAGAGCCTGTCATCCCGGCGCAGCTCAGCTGATTACCTGCTTCCCCGGCTGTGACGTCATCGGACTGACTGCTTTACGGCCGGGATTACCCTGCAGTCACTGCAGTTATCGCGAAAAAACTGCATGTGACCGCCAGGGAGAAGATAATGGCGGCCATCAAGCAGTCCAGGACGTGACCGCCGGAGATCTTCTGCCAGGTAAGTGCCGCTGACTCCTGACAGACCCGACCGACGGACACTCACAGTGACAGTGACAAATCCGATTCCGGTATTCGATAAGACGAAAATATCGAAACGAATTATCGAAAGGCCGATACAGCTAATATCGGCCGATAGCCGATATTTGCATTATCATATCGCTCAACACTAGTGATAAGTAACGGGCCATCAGCACGCATGCGCGCAAGCAGGTATGTATAATGAAACAAGCAAAAAAGGGATCGCTGAATGCTGACAGGACCATGAAACATAATAAAAGAAGCAGACCTTCTGTCCACAAAAATTAGTGGGGAAGACAAGACTAATGCGTAAGTTAAAAGAAAAGCACAAGAAATATATAAGATGAAAATATATGAATAAAATAAATATGGATAAAAGTGAAAAAGATGAATGAACCCCAAAGGAAAAATACTATAAAATTATCCAATCAAAATATGCAAGTGACCATGACTATGACCGTAAGAGGTTGAAACACATTGGTTGTTATGGGGACCCCATCCTTCCTTTTCTTTATTCATTTGTATTTTTGATATATACATTTTAATATGTCTTGAATAAAATAATTGCTTTTATTGGATTACACACTGGAGATATTTTTCCTCTTCCATTTTCCATTGTGAACCACGCCTCTGATCGAGGCGGCTCCGTCCGTGGTCAATCAGAGAAACCTGCAGAAGACTGGTGAGCTGACTATTTTCCTTTTCCCCTTTACCTATGCAATTGATCTTAAGACTTATCCCGGCATGGATAGGTGGACACCCACTATTTATAGGCAACACTTTCATTTGATGCCACTCTCCCGGAAGAAGTCACTGCGCCAAAATGCGCATTGGGGCAGCCGCACTACAGGCATCCAGGTAACACCAGGCACATTGACTCACTTTATTACTCTTACTCTGGCTCAGCCTTTTCTATTTTTGTCTTGCATGCAACCCTGTTGGATTGCAACACTATTGAGCTCCCTTTGAGTCTTGTATACATAACCTTATGGTATCCATAGGATTGTTTGTTTTGCACTATGCACTTGCACTTTTTGAGCCTTATATGATCCCTTTATTCTGCCTGTGTGTTTGCCTGTTTTCATTGTGATTCCACCATTTGGCTTACCACTATCACTATTCTATTTTGACATTTTTCATGTTTTTAATTATGTACTCTAATAATTTTTTCATTTTTTACATTGGCTCTTTGGTGCTATTATTCTTTGTATGATTTCACATGTTGGGGCATTGAACCTTTTGCACTAATCCTTTCACCCTCATATATCAGTCACTGTGCAAATATATTTATTTAGGGTGCTCTGCCTTTACTTAGGTTTTTGTGAAATATCATATACACTTTAAACTTTTATATATATCATATCATATACACTTTAACATTTAATAGCCCTCTGTGTCTGTACTGTTACATACATTGGCTGTTAACTGGTTCATGCAGAATTACATGAACACCCGATTCTTACACTATGGCTGGTCCGAACAATGAAAGCAATTGTTACCATCCACCTTTTGTGTCTCCCCTTTTTCCTCATAGATTGTAAGCTTGCGAGCAGGGCCCTCATTCCTCTTGGTATCTACTTTGATCTGTGTTTATTGTTATGCTGTAATGTCTATTGTCTGTACAAGTCCCCTCTATAATGTAAAGTGTTGCGGAATATGTTGGCGCTATAGAAATAAAAATTATTATTATTATTATTATAAATTGACAATTAGTGGATATTTTCACAAACTTAAAATATGGAGATAGAAGAGTAGCATTGTATGAAAATTCTTTTTATAAAGGACGCAATGTCATACTGAACAACACTTACACAGCTATAGGATCAGTTAAAGGGAATCTGTCACCAGAAAAATCACACTACTAAACTGCAGATATTGGTTTAATCTTCAGCCTAATAGCTTTATTAACCTGCCTGGTGCTTGCACTTACCTGCATGCTGTGGGGAGAAAATTAACTTCATTCCTCCCAGCAGCGTTCAGTTTCAGTCATGGGTACGGTTCCAGTCCTGGTTTCATCACCACTATGAGTATAGAGAGTGGCGGCTGTAACCACGCCGTTGGCCCTAACTGACACTCGCTCTGCATTGAGGCCAGCTGTCAGTCAGGGCTGGGGGTGTGGTAATCTCAGAGCAGTGACTGAACCAGCGTTGCCCCCTGTTTGAAACCAAAATGCTCCCAGGGGGAATAAAGTTAATTTTCTCCCTGCAGCGAGTAGGTAATTATGCTTTTTACCTGCAGATTAACTCCATATCTGCAGGTAATAGTATTTTTTTCTGGTGATGGGTTCCATTTAAGACATTTAAACCAACAGAGTTCCACTGTAATTTGCACTGCTGTAGAAATAAGACCATGGATACAACTCTCTATGTTGTAATTCATGTTAATTACTGAATTGGCCAAGCATTTCCCCAATCCCATAAAACTACAATAAAGGAAATCTCATCTACTTCTAAATGTTGGTACTGGCTTTATGTGTCTATGTACCGCAGGCTACTAAATACATCATCGATATATCAGCACCACCGTGTGGGTCAACTGTAAATTAATAATGCATTGAGGTAAACACAGAGATTTTGCTATGTGCACAAATATTGTTAATTTTGAGCCTTTTTTAAGTATAATAATAGACTGTTTGTATGGACTGTATGCTATGTTAATGTCAGCAGTCATGTCATGTGACCGATTTAAAGCTATTCTCCAGAATGAACAGTTATTATGGATCCTCTAAAGTATAATTGACAATATTAATTAGTGTTAAATTCATCTAGCCTTCATTCCATGTACACTTCTTTTGATCCGTTGCTTTGAAATAAAGTGGGTGAGCAGATGCTGATGAGTGAAATTTCTAACTGTAGCACCCTCATAGACTGTGATGATATCAGCTGGCATCATCAAATGCCTATATTAATGCTTCTTTTATATTGCCATAGGAGGTACGTCCATTGTCGGACCTATTAGCAATGTGATTGTTCGTATGCTACGAGTCACATGTCATTCGTTCTTCTGCACGTTTATACACCTTGCTGATTTTAAAGATAACTTCTTAGAACACACCTATGTTGCATGAATATCTATGTGATCATTAAAGATTAGTGAATCAATTTAATGCAAATCTAATTTGTGTTAAAATTTTATGAATTAGCAGAACTTGGCTAATTAGAACAAGTTGAGATTCACTTTACAAAAATTGTATAGAATGGCCATTGCCATTTTACACATTAAGGCAGAATAAACTAAGGAAAAAAATGTGAGTGAGCATTTACCCTGTAGAATGTAAGAAAATAAATACTAATGAGTCGCCCGCCAGGGCCGTGGGGTACTCGGTACCAAGCCTATTGACTTCTATGGGGGATGTCACGGTAGCCACGACTCGGTCCGTGGCCCTGGCCGCTCACCAAAAAGGGGATTTATTTACAGGGGATAATGTTAGTGATTTGTGACGCCACCTGTGGTGCCCGGTCAGGGTGACCAGCGCTGCAGCTCACGTCCTCTGGAAGTGATGGTATTTTGCAGCCAGTTGGCAAACCTCCCACAGGTGAGTTTATAGTCTTCCAGGGCAGCTAGATGTTGTAGTGTAGAAATGGTGCTTGTGAATGTAGCAGAGAGGAATGTGCGTCACTGGAATAATTCTAGGAGACAGTCCAGATGCAATTTCAGGGTTTTTACTCACAGTCTGTTGCATACAGTACATATGCCCACCTGGCACTGTGTCCTGCGGGCAAGGGGTACAGTATCTCCCAGGTGGATCGGTCGCACTTCCCAAGACACCCTTTCAGTGTGTTCCTTTCCTGGCCTTCTCTCTCTGTGCTTGTTCCACTCCTCTCTTCCTAGCACCTCACCACATAGTCCCTCAGTCCCGAAGCTGCGGATCCTGTTGGGTAACAGATTAATTCTGTGCGTCCTTGGCCCTATATAGCTTCCTTCCTGGAGATGCCGTTGGCAGTTGGCAGCATGACCCACAAAGTGATCTACGCCGTCGGCTTACTAGCAGGGCCGAAGCTTTCCCACCAGTCTAGGGGCCGTTCCCTGATGGCCTGGTCCTTCCTATCCGGATAGGGCCACGGATGGGATAATCACTGTCCGTGCTCTTGGACCCCTTCTCATGCGCTCCAGAAGCTCCTCAGTCTGCTTCTTTCTATCAGAGGACGAGCTCCTAAAAGCTAGCTCTCCTCTCCACCACTCACTCCTAAGAGTGCTCAGCTCTCTAAACTTCTCTTCTCCTCTTACTGCTGCCTAATCTCCACCCACCCATACACCCCTTGCTAACCAGCCTGGTATGAGACCATCCTCCCTTAGGGTACGTCCATATGACCAGCTGATATGGTGTGTGTTGGATGCAGGTGTTGGGAGTCTAAGGGGGTGCTCCCTCCTTACCTGGGAGTGGGGTGTCACACCCCTGGATGAGATGCAACACCTCTGTGGTGACTGAACTCTTAGAGGCGCCACACTAATACTACATGTAAATAGCATAATGTACTTAGTTAACACTAATTTAATCAAAACAGAGTCAAATTCATCCCACCGTGACAAGGTGCTGCATCACACTGTTGACTCATGTTTAGTCTGTGATCTATTAGCTTACCCAAGTCTTTTTCACATGTGTTGTTGCTAACCACTATTCATCACATTCTGAATATGCTTTTTTCATTGTTCTTGACCAGATTCAGGACTTTGCATTTCTCCCTGTTAAAAAAAGATTCTTCTCATTAATGCCCAGAGTTCCAGTTTGTTTAGATCTTTTTGAATCTTCTCTCTCTCTTCTCTAGTATTAGCTATCACTCCTAGCTTTGTGTCATCAGCAAATTTAATCAGGTTACCCTCAATTCCTTCATCTAAATCATTGATAAAGATGTTGAACAACCAAGGGCCCACAATAGAGCCCTGTGGAACCCCACTTGAGACATTCTTCCAACTGGATGTGCAGCCATTTATACCCACTAAGACAGTTATGAATCAACCTAACATTTGCCTTGTCCTTTCCATAGTTGGACATTTTTTCAATAAGAATGGTATGACATACTTTGTCAAATGAATGCTGTTGGAGAGACCAGAGCAAATAGGGTCTTGTCCAATGCAAAGCGAATTGATATAATCAAATTCTACTTACCAGATGGAGCTTTTGATAAAGCATATAAAGTTATCCGCTGCAGCAGATCCACAGGTCAGCAAGTGACCATGCTGTAGATGAATGAACGGGTTAATGTGGATATAATCTGCGCTGCTGAATAATTGTCGGTCCAGACGTATATCACATAAAGAATGGTGGTTTATTCAACGCATTTCAAAGTCTAAGTGACTTCTTCATCAGGAAATACCACATGAATTCAGAGTCAGAACAAGGATACTGTCTTATATACTGTATATATATATACAGAATTTCAAATAACGGCACCAATGGGATCACCTGACAAACTGACTTTGTAAAATGCTTTGCTGAAGTCAAGATATACTATATCTACTGCGTTTCCCTTATCCACCCAGTCAGTGATTCTGTCATAGAAGGAAATTACGGTAATTTGACATGACTTATTAGTTACATACACATGCTGGCTCTGGTTAATCACTTCGTTCTCATCCATGTACTTGCATACATATTGTTTAATAATTTGTTCAAAGATCTTTCCTGGTATAGAAGTGAGGTTGATGGCCCTATTCTTCCCCTTTTGAAGATAGGAACAACAGTCTTCTGGGACTTCTCCTGTTCTCCAAGAATTTTCAAAGATTATGGAGAGTGGTGCAATAATTTCCTCTGCTATCTCCTTCTGTACACGAGGGTGTAATTCATGTGGACCTGTAGACTTGAATTCATTTATGCTAGCTAAGTGTTCCCTCCCCATCTCTCTGTTTATAGATAGTGTGGATTATTTTATTCCTTCGATGGCATCATCAAGATCAGTTGATGTTACATTTGCTTTCTAAGATAACACAGGTGCAAAAAGGAATTCAAAAGTTCGGTCTTCTCAACATCATTTTTACCACTTTACAATTTTCATCCTGTAAAATTCTATAGCATCTTTAACTTTTCTTTTACTTTTGACATACTCCCAAAATCCTTTCTTATTGCTTTTGACATCTCTTGCCAGCCTTAATTTATTGGGCTCAATTCATTTACATACTACAGGGTAAATGCTCTTTTTGTTTTTTTGCTTATGTCTAAAATAGCACTGGCCAGTCCATGTTATTTACATGTACTATTACTATTTACTTATTTATTACTACAGGGTATATGCTAATTTTGCTTCTTTCTTGACTTTTTTCTGTGAAATGGCTACAGTGATTGCATGTATACTAACTTATGCTCCCTCTCATTTTTTGGGTTTTAAAATGAAGAAGATTGCAACATCCAGTGAAGGATGGCATGAGCTGGGCTCCCGCATAATGCCTTGTAGCTATTTAGGCTGGGTTCACATTAGCGTTCGAGTCCACAGCGTGGTGCTGCGGACTTCTTTGCCTACTTCCAAATGTGTCCTGCGTACCTATCTTTAACATTGGGACATGCGTTGTATGCGGATGTGTCTGCATGCGGCGTTTTGACATGCCCTCAGAATGAAACATTTTGCATTTTCTTGCGTACGGCGGGCACGTGAAAACGCCGCATGCGGACGCATCCGCATACAACGCATGTTCCTGCGTATTCAATGTTAAAGATAGGCACGCAGGACGCATGCCGAAGTAAGTGGAGCCATATGGAAGTAGGCGGAGCTTTAAGGAAAGAAGTCCGTAGCATTACTCTGCGGACTCGAATGTTAATGTGAACCCAGCCTCAGACAACATAATAATACGCAAGCAATCAGGAGCGACTTTCATAGCCTGTATAAAAGCAGAAGCAGGAAATGTAGCAGCCATATTATGGTGAATCTGAATATGGTGAAGACATTGCAGCTCATTGCTTAGCAAAAGAATTAACAGTTAAAGGCCATTAAATAATTAAGAAAGTGTAGAGGTAGTGTGTGACAGCATGTAAGTGAAGAAGATTAGTGTGTGAGGAAAAGAGATTTGTGTCATGCACATCTTTTTAGGGCAATTAGTGGCTTTGGAGTCCAATCCGTCAGCCATGTATATAATTTCCTGGTAAAATTTAACATTGCTGGTGAACTTGAATTTGGACAGATTCGTTTTTCTCTTGTGACCATGTAAGTTTATAAAGAATGTGATAAAGGTGTCCTTATAATCAAAAGCATCCATGTGAGTGCAATAAAATCTGCCTAAAACCTGATGTATTATTTTCCTGTATAATGAATGATATATCCAAATACTAAAACAGAGAAGACTAAAGGGTTTCACGTTGCACATTTTTTGGCTGCTCATAGTTAATGAACCACAGCTCGCTCCCTCGTTAGATGTAGCCTCGGTAGAGTTTCCATGGATACTGGAGGAAAAAAAACTGCGAGGAAGATTTCTTTCCTCATAAACAAATTCTGGAAGGTACTTAAGGGAAACAAGCTGTATCATTTCAGATGCTCTGTGAGACTAATATATAACCACCTCTTACGGGTAATGGAAAATACGATGAATGACTGATAAGATTTGATATTATTGTTTTACTGTTTAGGTTTCGACATTTCAGTCCATTGTGACTATCACAGGAAATCAGTGAAATGTGGCAGCAATCAGCCGCACAGCATAGGGCAGCTTGGGAGAGCAATTAGGCTTTTACTTATGATTTGACTGATCTATTTCCTAATTTTTTTTTTACATCCACAGACAAAAAGCTTTTGTTCATTATTCAGCAAAAATAAAATTACTGTTATCGCTTGCTGAACAACTGGGATGAACTCACCAATGCACTAAAGAAATTATCGCAATAACATAATTGTTTTGCTTGATTGATTGCAAATCAATTAAGGCAAAAGCCTGGCTATACATAGGGAAGATCTTTTGAGCACGGTCAGATATGCAAGAAAGTGGGATCAAGTGGATGTTATGGGGGATTGTAGAAGAGAAGATCAGTCCAGGTTGGACCCATCCAATTTATAACTAAGCGGCAAGAATCTGTGAAGGGCTCCCTTCTTCATGTTAAGTAGACTGTTATCATATAGAAGGGTGAGAAACTGCCTTGGGTGATGAAAAAGGGCAAACAAACTATGGACCCTTCTATGCATTCTGGCCAAAAGGAGATCTGCTATTGAAGGTGAAGTACCCAACAATGTCTACTAAACTATGAAGCTCAGCAGCATGACGCAACATTGATTATAACTGTCAACTGCTTGATCAGATATTAGCATATCTGTACAAGTGACAAATATGGGATCCCCACCAATCTGACCTAGGGACCTTACCTATGGAGAGGTCATCATCAATATGCAAGCCTGATCAATTGCTTTAATTAAATGATGTGGACATTAACTTTTAGTTTTACCTTTGGTAAACCTTCCATATACTAGTAAACTGCCCGTACAAAATGAGATTAAATCCAGTTTACCCTCAGAGACATCTTGGTGGTGTTCGGAGCTCGGAAAATACTGTGTCAAAGCATGAAGCAAGCAGAAAGTAGGAGGATTTGGCTCAATAGACTAAACAGATTTTTATTCTCAAAAAGTGCTTGAAAGAGGACACACAAAGCCAGCAGTATAGGTTAGATGTAACACAACATCGATGCGTTTTGGGTTGTGAGATCCCACTCTGTGTATTGGGATCCCGCATTCCAGATGTTTGGACCAAAGGAGCATAAAGGACCCTTCTAATCACTTTTGCTCACAAGTTTTATTTAGAGAAATCATCTGTGTTATGCTGCCATTTTTTCTTAAAAGCGCAGCCCCAGACTGGTGAGAGGCCTGCATGACATATTATAGAAATGTGAACATTGTAGATTCAGACTGGAGGCAGCAAAACCATAAGGGACACACATGGAAACAAGGAGTAAAGAAACAAGTGTGAAAAAAAATCTGAATATAAATTGTGGTGGATCGGCTCACTCGGCTGAACATGGAGGTAGTCAATGGAAACTGCGCCTTTAAGGATACACTTGGTTTATATAGTACATCATGAACCAAGGTTTTAGCACAAAAATAAACATGGCCTTCTGGGCAAAACAGAAAAGCAAAGCAAAACGCTAGCACTCTAGCATTTTGCTGCATTTTTATGTTAGTTTTCAGCAGCTTTGAAGGGTATGTTCCCATGGTCAGTAAACGCTGCGAGTTGATCGCTTCCTACCTCCGCAGCTTCAAACCCGCAGCAGCAAGAGGTTACAGCATAGTGGATGGAATTTCATGAATTTCCAACTCCACTGTGTCCTGAGATGCCTCTGGCTTCCCTGCTGATATGCACTTGCAGCGCGTCTTTCCAGACTGCAGCATGTCAATTTATGTAGCGGAGACTCTCCGTCTCCACTGCGTAAATTACCTATTCACTATCAATAGATGCGGTAAAACCACATTATCTTCTTAGTAACATGCATATTAAGTGCGAGAATGGATTGCTCGCCAGAGCAGTGGGGTACTCGGTACCGGGCCGCTTCTTAAAGGGGAAGTGTCACAGCGGCTGTGACCCGTTCCGTGGCCCTGGGTGTTAGGGATTGAGTTCCAGTTTCTGCACAATTGGAATCTAGAGCCATTCCCGCTGCTGTCCCCCATCCCTCTCCTGCCGTGGTGGAGCCTGCTCAGCAGAAACATCGGTCTCAGCGTCTCGCCCAGTCTAATTCTGTGCAGAGGATGACTGCTGCCTCTCCAGGTCCTGCTATTATAACCAGTGCAGGTCAGCGGTGAACAGACATATTTGGGACTAAGTCCTGTGCGTTTAATTCTGAGCATGCCCAGGGTAAGATCTCCCATTGGAGATCAGGGTCACATGCTCTGGCACTGCAGCGACTCCCATTGGTCCTCCAGGAAGGTCCTGAAGCTGCTCGAGTTCTGGGGCAGGCTTCCATTGGTCCTTTCTGGAAGGTCCTGTAGTTGTTGCTGCTATAAAAAGCTTGCATGACCGCACGGCCGTGCGCTAGTATCAAACTTGTTACGTGCTTTGCGCCAGTGTGGTCATGTATGCATGTGGTTAGGTCTCGGCTGAAAAACGCCACTAGAATACCGGCACCTCTGGTGATGAGATTGTATGCACGTGTTCAGGGCTCGGCTGAAAGATGCCATTAGAATTCCGGCTACTCCGGTGAGGAGATGTTGCTTGTGTTCTGATTGCATGACCACAGACTGCAATCCACTTAGCAGTCATCGGTGTCTCCTGTGAGGCTAACAGGACACAGACGCTATTACAGCGGCTCTGTGAAGTAATAGAGTCCGCTTATATCGCCATATAGCGCCACAGCATTTTAGTTTAGCGGCTTTGTGGAATAACAGAGTTCGCTCATATCGCCATATAGTGCTACAGCATTCACATCTGTGACTGTGCGTGATAACAGAGTTCGCTCATACCGCCTATTACGCCATCTTACTAGCAGCAGGCTCTGCCTGCACAGTGGACCCCGAGCTGTGAACGCACCTCTCTATAATATCTATTAGGTGCGTTCCGCAGGCCCTTAACACTGGGCGTCCAATAAAAGGGGTATATTTACAAGGGATAATAGAGTTTGTGATAAGGTGTTTGTGATGCTACCTGTGGTTTCTGGTCAGAGGTGACCAGTGCTGCAGTGCAGATCCTCTGGGACTGATGGTGTGATGCAGCAGAGTTGGTATAGCTCTCCACAGGCAGAGCTATGTCCCAAGGCAGATATAATATAAGGTGGATGGTAAAGATGTAGTATTTGGCAAGGGATGTAGCAGTGTTGAGTGGGTGTTGCAGGAAGAACTTGAGAGGACACAGTCAGATGCAGTTTCCAAAGCTTTACTCACAGTTCTGCAGGCAAAGTGTCCAGGGCTCAGGTTACAGATGGTGCTGGAGTCGGTCAGCCTGAAAGCAATTTGGAATCTCCTATTCAGGTAGGATGTGAGGCTACCTTCTAGTGCTATTCTCTGAGGTACTTGCTGTTGTAAACTCTGTTCAAGTTCCTCTCTC
>JARQOD010000001.1:967061322-967106617 GCA_033576555.1 Oophaga sylvatica | reverse complement strand
CATTTGTTTTTTTTTTGACTCTCCTTGGCCGACTCTCCTCTTTTCCCGACTGTCTGTGGCAGACTGTGTTCCAAGAAATCGTAAGAAATAAAGGCATTTTAGCAACTATACAAAAGAGATAACAATTTGACAATATACTTACATCACTCTCAACTTCAGCCTGGCAAACTCTCCGGTAAACCTGGCACTGTCTCCTCCAAGAAATCTCAAAGCTTAAAAACACTGATACCCACAAAAAAGAAATTACTTGCGTGGCCGTTTTTTAAATCCTCTTGATACGAAAATGCACAAACTACAGAATAATTCAACTCCTGTTTCAACCCCCAAAAAAAATAAAAATAAAAAACAAACCCCTCTTTCAACTTTACATACCTACCCACAAAACCTTTGTATACACCCCATTGTCGTTGTATGCACCCCATTGGCTTTGTATACCTTTGTATACACCCCATTGTCGTTGTATGCACCACATTGGCTTTGTATACATTTGTATACACCCCATTGTCGTTGTATGCACCCCATTGGCTTTGCATACCTTTGTATACACCCCATTGTCGTTGTATGCACCCCATTGGCTTTGTATAACTTTGTATACACCCCATTGTCGTTGTATGCACCCCATTGGCTTTGTATACCTTTGTATACACCCCATTGTCGTTGTATGCACCCCATTGGCTTTGTATACCTTTGTATACACCCCATTGTCGTTGTATGCACCCCATTGGCTTTGTATACCTTAGTATACACCCCATTGTCGTTGTATGCACCACATTGGCTTTGTATACATTTGTATACACCCCATTGTCGTTGTATGCACCCCATTGGCTTTGCATACCTTTGTATACACCCCATTGTCGTTGTATGCACCCCATTGGCTTTGTATAACTTTGTATACACCCCATTGTCGTTGTATGCACCCCATTGGCTTTGTATACCTTTGTATACACCCCATTGTCGTTGTATGCACCCCATTGGCTTTGTATACCTTTGTATACACCCCATTGTCGTTGTATGCACCCCATTGGCTTTGTATACCTTTGTATACACCACAATACCTTTGTAACACATTAACTTTGTATAAACCCTTTAAATTTTAAATCCACATTTGAAAAGCAATACACCCCTGTGCGTTATAACAATAATAAAAAAAAAAGGAAATTATACTACGGACATTTTTTTTAAACAGTTTTTATTGATTTTTTTTTTTCTTTAAAGTATGAGCTACAATGCTCTTTATTTAAAATAAAGTTGCATTACATGAATAAAAAACATGACAAAATAACACGCAGAAACACATGCAAGCGCACACACACAAAAATAATTGTACATCATGAAAACTAAACATGTTGTAAAAATAACTACAGTGTGTAAAAGAAATTAAGAATGCAGGAAACACACTCAAGCATGCATGAATGCACACACACAAAAATACTTTTACATCATGAAAACTATACATGTTGTAAAAATAACTACAGTGTGTAAGAAATTAAGAATGCAGAAATCACACTCTCAAGCATGCATGAATGCACACACACACACACACGCACACAAAAATACTAGTACATCATGAAAAGTAAAACATGTTGCAAAAAAAACTACAGTGTGAAATAAAATAAGAATGCAGGACACACACTCAAACATGCTGCAATCACATATGATGGCATTATACTGGCTGGCAGGATTCAGCTGGGCTATCAACCAGTCTTTCAGGCAGGATTCTTGTGGTTTGCTTGCAGGGTCTTCACGCTTGCTTGCAGGGTCTTCAGGTCTATAGTAGGGGTTTATAGCAGGGTCTTCAGGCTTGCTTGTCTTGATGTCTTGCTGCTTTGTCTTCATGTGTGGCAATGAGGCATACCTGGCTTGTTTATATAGGTTTTGGCCTGTCAGGAGATGTATCCAACTTGGAGCATGCTCAGTCCAAAACGGCGGATCCGTCGTGTGAATCCGTCAAATGACAGTTGTGGGCGGATTCGCCACTCATAGGCGCCCATTGTGAAATTTTGTTGGATGTGACGGATCCGTCAAGATCCGCCACAATACGCCATTTCGACACAGACAAAAAACGTTACAATGTCTGTCCAATCGAGACAGCGGACACCAAATAGCGGATGCAGCGGACGACCATCCGCCGCGATCCGCCAATAATACAAGTCTATGGGAAAACAGCGGATCCGCCAAATTCAAAAATTGGCGGATTTTGACTGACGTCGTACGACTGAAGTGTGAAAGAGGCCTAAGTGCAGCAACTATATCTTTAGCAAGGGACTAACAATAAAGGACTCTGATTAGTTAAACTGTGCACACACAGGCCCGGATAACTGCTCTCTCCCTTCAATCACAACTGATCCTGAGCTATGTAATGGCGTCAGTGTGCCTAGCATGGCAGTGCCTGTCCTTTTATAACCTCTGATGAGGTAATGCGGTCAGCAATCACAGTTATGCAACTACCAAGATGGCTATGGTATTACAGTGATTGTCAGGCAATTCCCGCATGTTTATTCACTGTGTAACAGGCGGCAAACATATGGAACGGCGATTCGAGCTTCAAATCCGAGCACCAGCCAATGCTCGTCGAGTGCACATCCAAGCACCCAGATACCAGAGTGATATCGAAGTAACACCAAGCACATTCGCTCACCCCTATCATTTATGTTTTGGCCATCAGCTTTTTCACTAATTTTTTTAACTCCTATCGGGAAACCTATGAGCATAAAAAAATGCCAAGCTGCGTTTTGACAAGTGACCTCCTGAATATGAACAACCTTTCCTATAGGCATTAGGATTATGTCTCCAGACACCTTCACAACACATCAAACGGCAATAATGCTCCGCAGAACACGAATTTCCAGAATGATTTTATTTAAATTTCATCTTTTACATCAGACATTTATGATACATCAGGTCCTTCGCCAAATTCACCCAGCATTACAATCATGGTTACCAAGGAGTCCTTAGTAGATACAAGCAATTTGATTTGCGCTGTCCTGGTCTGCTGGCCAGGCAGGTGCTCCATTGCTGCAGGTCTTCATTTATGCCTGTTGCATCCTCGGCCAGCATCCTGGGTACCTTGGGCATTTACTGGGCTTCTTACGTTATAATATCAAACACAATGACAAGTAAGCACCAGAGGCACTCAAGATGCCATTCTGAGAATGGTCTAGAAGCAAAAGTGAAGACCAGCTGCCACGGAGAACCAGCCATCATCTTGAGAATTTACTGGGCCTCTGACATCATAATGCCTGACAAACATAAAGTCTGACAAAATAGGAACCATATTAGATGGTGGTGCTGGATTTTGCAATGTGCTGAGTAAAGTTTTCCACATTTCTGCCTTGATAACTATCCCTTCCGAGGTGCTGCCAGTGTCCAAGCTGCATTGGTGACTTCATCCTCCTCTGCCTTGTGCTTCCACTGAGCCCCCGTTGTCAGGTGAAGATACCATCAGTAATGCATCTACCAGCGTGCGCTAGTATTTCCTCAATTTCTGATGTCGCTCTAGTGACGGAAGTAAGGGTGACACATTGTGCTTGTGTGTAGCCCAGCTGCGCTTGGTGCCACATATTACCCAGGAGGATGCATGAAAGGTAATTCACAATCACCCGATATTCATTCACACTTCACATTTCCCTATAGTGCCACCAGAGGGAGCCCTTAAGAGTATATAAGGGTGTGTAGAGATGCAGCAGTTAGTTGATTTCCTGTCAGCGCAGACCCCGTTCCTCTGAAGTGTTGCAGCCTGTGCCTGAACCGTCCCCAGGTCTGGAGAACGACCAGAGGATGCAGAGAATGGAAGAAGTGGATGCGGTGCTGAGAGATATAGCCGACACCGCACAGAGGTGGGGCGATGGAGCAAAGTTGGCGTGCCCTGAAACAGCGGCTGCTGTGGGACCCACTGCTCTCCCCTCAAGATGCGCAAATGCCACCCGCGCCACCACTGGACCCAGCGGCTAATGAAGAACCGGAGGCCGGCCCCAAAAGAGCTGATCCTGACTCCGCCGAGGACGCGGCGGGTGGGAAGGAGGCTGAGGAGGCCCTGCCCGGACCAGAATGCCAGCCAGGCCTGGAACCAGAGGCCGCAGCGGAATGCAGTCCCCCGGTAGGGACGACGGAAGGAATCCTGCTAGATGCAGTGGAGATTGATTGGGAGGAGATGGAGTACCTGGACGACGTGGAATACGCCGCCCAGAAGGAGAACGAGTGGCGACGCCGGGAGTATGAGCAGCGGCAGCAGCAAGAGGTGCAGCAGCTTCGCCAGAGGTACCGGAGCAGAATCTTGCGGACAAGGAGATCATCCGGCGAGACAAAGGTACGCTCCTGGAGCCGCGGCGCCAGGGGAAGGTGTGTGCCTCTATGTTCCGAGGAGGATGGGGGTTCATACGCGAGCCCGGGCTCTCTCAGAAGATCTTCGTTCATTGCTGTGATGTAGAGTCTAACCTGCTAAAAGGGGATGTTGTCACCTACACGCGGCACTGGGGTCTTAAGGGGTGGTATGCCCTGAATGTCTCTCGAATCAGCGACCCAGTCCCTGAAGCCGGCAACGCACCCCGCGTCTTAGCGTCCCAAGCCCCAGCCACATCAGCGCCCGGCCGCGCACCTGTGTTCTACCCTGCGTCCCATTCTGCCACGCTAAAGAGCGCAATGATTGCAAATGCGCCCTCTACTGAGCCACTCCATGCACCTGCGTTCCATTCTGCAACGCTAAAGAGCGCAGCGACTGCAAGTGCGTTCTCAACTGAGCTAGACCGCACATCTACGTCACCATTGGAAACGCTGCAGAGCCTAAGTTTAGAAGAGGCACCTGTCAGGCCTCCAGGAAATCGCAGAGTTGAAGGGAGGACTGTGGCTACTCACACACTGGTAGCAGGACACGATCTCTTGGTGATGCGTTCCAGAGCGCACCGCGTGCTTCCAGCCCCGGGTGTGGAAGGTGCAACCATATTCAAAGAAGAACAGTAGGACCCAGACAGGGTTTACTGAACTGTAGAAAGTTTGCAGAGAATTGCAATTTATTGAGAATGTTGTATGATGATAATGTTTACATGCTGAAGTAGTATACCACAGTTGGGTAATGTGATAGTGATATGTGAAATGCTATTTTGAAGGACTGCATGCTGAGGACTCTTGCATCACAGAACTGTTATGTAAATAGTTGGCACTCGGTGCCCCATCTTGGTTTTACGTAAAGCCATTCTACCTCTGAAGAAAAACCCGTATGGTGTGGCCTTGAGTGAGGTCTGCAGCAAAGAAGTCCTGCAGCCCACCCAGGACCACCGTGGGAGGTTTGGTACGGGTCCTCCACAAGAATCCTGTATTTATTGTGTGAAAGCATTTGATATTTTTCTATTTGCCATTTGTACACATTGTAACGTTTGAAGTGCCCTTACCTCCCGCAAGGGATGAGTTATGTTTTGTTGATGTTATGTATAAAAATTGTTTTCTTTTTCAGCCCGGGAGTGCTGATATTAACTAGGGGGGATGTGTAGCCCAGCTGCGCTTGGTGCCACATATTACCCAGGAGGATGCATGAAAGGTAATTCACAATCACCCGATATTCATTCACACTTCACATTTCCCTATAGTGCCACCAGAGGGAGCCCTTTAGAGTATATAAGGGTGTGGAGAGATGCAGCAGTTAGTTGATTTCCTTTCAGAGCAGAGCTCAGATTACACTAGTCTGTGTCAGAGCGTGTTGAAGAGCTGAGAGGAAAGTTACCTCAGATCGTGCTGATAGTTCCTTAGGAAAGTGGAAGGACTCTCGGAGTGTGCACAGATCAGTCTGACGGAATGTCCTGATAGCTACTTCGGACAGAGCCTAAGAAGGAAGTGAAGGAAAGGGAACTGCAGTATTTGTAATACCGAGTCAACTGAGGTACTGTTAGAGAGCGAGTGTGCGACGCTTGGAGAGCGGTGAAGAGAAGAAAGCTGACACCTACTGCTGCCTGTGCTTATGTTAAAGGTGTGAGTAGGACGACAGGCAAGTGGAAAAAGGGAAAGAGAGAGTGACTGAGGAGAAATGCAACAATAGCTTACCTCCACTCTGCACCACCAGACACCGGGTCCTAGCTTGCTAGTACCTTCACGGCTAGTGGGAAAAACCGGAGACCCTGCTGGACTACAGGTCACAGAGGGGCCCAACAGTGCTGATACGTAACCGGGTCAGGAAGAACAGGAGTCTAGCAGGATGCTGCAGATAGAGACTTAGTTCTGTCCAAAGAAGGCTCCACCACGATGTCAGCCGGGCGTAGCTGTTTCACACGGAGTTAGGCTTTGTTTCATGCAAGTCAGAAACTCACACATATAAAGACGTAAGGAGGCCCTACACCTACTCAGTGATTACTGGACGTGCATCCTCCACCTGAGCAGCTTCCCGGGACGTGCCTGCAAATACACCAGTAAAGGTACAGAAAGAGACTGTCTTGTGTGTGTCTGCCTCATTGTCCTGCACCCCTGCACCGCCATATATCTCGAGGGATCAGTCTCGCCTGTGGGAGACTTAACACCTTGCTGCCCAATAAAAACCCCTCAGAGGATTCACCCTGCAGCGCTGGTCACCCTGACCAGGAACCACAGGTGGAGTCACGAACATTCTACAATCCCCTGTAAATATCCCCCTTTAGTGAGCGCCCAGGGCAACGGACCGAGCTGTGCTACCCGTGACATCCCCCAGTGAAGTGAACAGGCTCGGTGCCGAGTACCCCAAAGCCCTGCTACGTGCGACTCACTTGTAGCGGGGATCAAGCAGGGTGGCCACACAGTAATCAGCACTTGTAACAATCACTCAGACTCAGAAGTCATTGTGCAGGCAGAGCAGCAAGTATCGCCTCATGTGTACCAGGCTGCCCAGCGACAACAACAAGCTGTCCTCGGTCGGAGGTGTGTGGTTTGGGTCATCTGCATCCCCCCAACCACGCTCCAGAGATGCCCGTGTCCTGGTTTTAGTGCCACCCTGCTGTGAACATGGTGGTTCATCATCCTCCAAATCTGTCCCCTGGATGGACATTTGTGTACCTGGCTGCTTTTGATACAGAAACCCATCCTCCAAGATGTGTAGAAACGTGGCCTGATAATGGTGTTAATGGTCCGTTTCTCCACCTGTACCACCACCTGATCCATCATCACCTGAAGCTTTGCTTTTCTAGTAGGCAAAGAAGTGGTATAGCCTAACACCAAGATATATGGCTGAAAAGGTCAAACCATGACCCGAAAATAAAGGCCTAGCAATGAAATATAATTAACAGGACCATAAAGTGATACAAGGACCTAAAAACTAACAGGTACAGTATAAGATGCAGTGCCAGCACCCATTATTTTCGGGTAATGGTTTGACCTTTTCAACCATATATCTTGGTGTTAGGCTATGACCCTCTCTGCGGCTATTTTTTGGCCTTTTAACCTGAATTAGGGCTAGATTCTCCCACCCTTGTTAATGGATGCTTGCCCACATCGTTTGTCCACACGATCGAGGGTGTCTCTGTCTTGACCATATGAGGGCTGCACACTATGTTGGTGTCCCATTGATTAGGGGTCTTTCCAACATACTTAATTCATTTTGGCACTGATGAGATACTTACCATTGTGATCAACAATTGTATGGATTATAATATTAGGGGTTTCCCATCATCCTTATGACCATCATCCTTATGGATTACTGGTCACCTACAACATATTTTGTTCCATATTGGATTGTTTGCTCCATTTTGGGGCTCTCTTAGCCCACTTTTTATGGGTGGGCTTTAAACATCATCCACTCTGATAAATGAGGAATTTTCCTGGGTCTATGTATTGCCTTTTCTTCTCAAGTCACCTTGTATGTATTCCCTGTTTTATTGGGTTCTAAATAATAAAAATGCTTTTGTCTACTATGCATCCTTTCATGTTCTCCTGATTATGGATGAAATGCACGAACCAGTGTGTATGGGTGTTGATTGTTTATGTTTCCCCCATGTGTCTTCTCTGTTCATCATGTCCATGTTCCCGGGAGCAGTGCGCCGGCTGATATATTGTTACTGAGGCACAGCGCATGCGCGCGCTCGTATTCATGGGCTTCTGATACAATGACGGATGCGTGTCGGTGCACGCACCATGCGTTCCATCTAACGAAGGCGCGATGTGCTCAGTGTTGCAGAGACGTCTGCACACAATCTCCCTTAACTCCGCCACTTCCGTTTTGGCTGTGATCACGCGGCTTACAGCTGCAGGTCCTTCTGTACAGATTATACAGGTATTTATAGCTGGATTGGTAACACTGTCGGTACTTTCCCTGATGAAGCCGTACTTGTTACGGCGGAACGCGTGGGACCATTCTTAGAATCGCCGTCCTGATCCCTGCCTATCCATTTGCCCCTTCATTATGAGGGTCTTTTCAGGGTAACTTTCTTACATCATGTTTGAGCTAGAAAGATATGCTGTGACTTATTCTTAGTCCAGCTTGCATGTCTATTTCTGGCTCTCTGGTTGGGCATTTATGGTTTAATTTTTCATCTTGGCGCCTATATTGTGCACATTAGAATTTTTGTGTCCATACAGGGTCTGCTATTATACATGTTTAGAGCTTGTATTTTGTATTCACATTCTAGCATCTTATGTATTGTATAAGCCATACTGTATTATTCATGTTCAGTACCCTACCAATTTCCTGTGGCAGGTTTCTAGGACGGGTTTCATCATGGTTTTAATTATGTTTTAACTCTATCATTTTTTTGTGTGCCAATAAAGATTTTGCATTTTTTCACAATTATATTGATTTTGGTGTAGTGTGCGTTTCATATGGTAGTTCTTTTTCTTCTCTTTTACAATTGGCTTATTCTACCGATTCGCACCTCCCTAACCATATTAGATATTTGGTGCGCCCATCTTTTTTGTATATGATATAAATGCTGTGTCAACACACCAGCTTGTAGCAGAGGAAGTCGTTTCATTTGGGAGCGTAGCAGACACAGATCGACCATGCCATCTCTCTCTCCCTGCAGCAGCTACATCACCAGCAACACGTCCACATCTCCTATTTGATGCTATTCTCATTGTTTCCAATCCCAAAAATTGGAGAGTATTACACGGCTTGTACACAGAGAGAGTGGCCACAAATTACACTGCTTTCAGAGTACGTCCCAAAACATAAATAAAAAAAAAGAAGTGTCAGATACCTCCTCTTACTCCGCCTTTTTCGCATAAACCACCACCTCCTCCTCAACCTCTTCTCCACTTGGAACTCAGTCTCCTGGTTCAAGATTATATTTTTTCTTTTTTTTTTGTTATATGTTAAGTAATTTTCCTATCCAGATTTGTTTCCAGGACAATTGTCCTGCTCTTAGCACCATTTGACTTCCTTTTGCTGCCCCCTAGCCCTAATGGTCACTATTTTACAGCAACAAAGTTTGGGTTCCCATTGACTTCTATTGGATTTGAGTTAGAGGTCAAGTTCCATCCCCACCCGAACATTCACGGGTCCACTCGTCACGACTCAGGATATCAAGCTAAGAATGGTGCGGACGCAAAAGTGTAGACCAGCTGCCATGGAGAACAGGACAGCATCCTGGATCTAGACTGAGCAAATCGAATTACTCATCTCTAATTCAACATATATGAGTTCAGACTAAATTGGCAGAGTCACTGAGAAGATGGGTATCTACAACTAGTGTAGTCACAACTTAGGACCAGGGGCACTCATTATGGATGGAAGAAAGGTGATTCCACCAGCTACGAGGAAATGGTTCTTTATAGTTAGAGCAGTGAGACTGTGCAATGCCGACCACAAGAGGTAGTAATGGCCGACACTATGACAGCTTTTATATAAGGGCTGGACGATTTCCTCAATACACATAACATTGTTGGTTATAGTTCATTTAGTGACAAAATAGACAATTGGTGGAGAAAGGTTTAACCTGATGGACCTAGGTCTATTTTCAACCTATGTAACTGTGTTTTGGGTGTGAGATGAGGAGGTCCCAGACATATTGCTATACGGTTGCAGACGCCCAGGATCCATCTTCGCAGCATCTCCACTACATGTAGACTGGATAACAACATTTTTGTAGCGATGATGATAACACTGGGTGACCATGGTGGACACTTATGTTTTGTACTTGGACGTCTAATGTACAAGATGAAGTTTTTATAAAGAATTATGAAAACATGAACAATCCGATGTGCGTTACTGCAGTTTAATATGCTGAATTTTTAAAAAGATGCCAAGCTCATTCAGACATCAATTTTTTCACACATGAGAAAAACGGAACGATTATTTTAATCAGACTTAATTGGTCCGAGTGTCATCAGTTTTCCTTTTACGTGGAGAAAAGAAGAAAAAAAAGTTTCTCCCATGTAACAGTCCTCATGAAACCATTGACTTGCATTGCTGATTTGGATTCATCATTCAGACCAAAATCGGACATTTCTCAGCGATTTTGCACGAACAAGTCAGTCCGCGGAAAATGTGAATGGCCCCATAGACTATCACAGATACAAGTCAATCAATCAAAAACACGGATGTGTGAATGAGCTCTTACTCTGACTTTTACATTGACTGTAGCGGCAGCAATCGATGTGAACGCTTCGCTGATCTGCATGCAGCTACGGTTTCAGTCACTCTGTGTATGCAAAATGTGAACCCTGCCCATACCGTAAGAAGAGAGCCTCGGACTTCGGAGCACATAAATGCTTTCACTCAGCAGCGATAAACTAACTACAGCTGACAGGTTTCAGACTAAATGAGCATTTTGAAGCATGGATTTACTTTGCATCAAAAATGTATGTCTTATAATTTGTCAATCTCCTTCTGTATTAATCTTGGGAGTTTAACAAAAGCTTCTGCTCACAGATGTGATTTGTGAGATTGGCAGAAAAAAAAGGCTAGACATAACTCAGCAGTAAAACGGAGCAAAGTGGCAGATGGGCACCGATTACATAGGAGGAAAATATGCTTTATAAAATCAGAGCAAATATAAAGCTCCTCCACCCTCCCTACTGAGGCTTATTCTCTTTTGTCCTGATAATCCCTTTGTCCTCACTAGTGGTTTAGTTGCTTGAAAAATTATTATTTTCTTATATTGCTTTCCACGTACTGACTTTCAGCTGTTTTACAGTAGGTTTCGGAAAGTTTTCAGACCCATTTAAATTTTTCACTCTTTGTTTCATTGCAGCCATTTGGTAAATGCAAAAAAAGTTCATTTTTTCCTCATTAATGTACACTCTGCACCCCATGTTTACTGAAAAAAACAGAATGTAGAAATTTTTGCAAATTTATTAAAGTATTCAGACCCTTTGCTCAGACACTCATGCACACACATGCTGACCATTTCCTTGTGATCCTTGAGATGGTTCTACTCCTTCATTGGAGTCCAGCTGTGTTTAATTAACTGATAGGACTTGATTTGTAAAGGAGCACACCTATCTATATAAGACCTCACAGCTCACAGTGCATGTCAAACCAAATGAGAATCATGAGGTCAAAGGAATTGGCCAAGGAGCTCAGAGACAAAATTGTGGCAAGGCACAGATCTGGCCAAGGTTACAAAAGAATTTCTGCAGTACTCAAGGTTCCTAAGAGCACAGTGGCCTCAATAATCCTTAAATGGAAGAAGTTTGGGACCACCAGAAGTCTTCCTAGACCTGGCTGTCCGGCCAATTTGAGCAATCGTGGGAGAAGAGCCTTGGTGAGAGCGGTAAATAAGAACCCCAAGATCACTGTGGCTGAGCTACACAGATGCAGTAGGGAGATGGGAGAAAGTTCCACAAAGTCAACTATCACTGCAGCCCTCCACCAGTCGGGCCTTTATGCAAGACATATTAAAGCCCACATAGAGTTTGCTAAAAGAACACATGAAGGACTCCCAGACTATGAGAAATAAGATTCTCTGGTCGGATGAGATGAAGATAGAAATTTTTGGTGATAATTCTAAGCGGTATGAGTGAAGAAAACCAGGCACTGCTCATCACCTGCCCAATACAATCCCAACAGTGAAACATGGTGGTGGCAGCATCATGCTATGGGGTGTTTTTCAGCTGCAGGGGCAGGATGACAGGTTGCAATTGAAGGAAACATGAATGCGGCCAAGTACAGAGATATCTTGGATGAAAACCTCTTCCAGAGTGCTCTGGACCTCAGACTTGGCCGAAGGTACACCTTCCAACAAGACAATCACCCCCAAGCACACAGCTAAAATAATAAAGGAGTGGCTTCAGAACAATCTGTGACCATTCTTGACTGGCCCAGCCAGAGCCCTGACCTAAACCCAATTGAGCATCTCTGGAGAGACCTGAAAATGGCTGTTCACCAACGTTCACCATCCAACCTAACGGAACTGGAGAGGATCTGCAAGGAAGAATGGCAGAGGATCCCAAATCCAGGGGAGAAAAACGTGTTCCATCATTCCCATTAAAACTCATGGGTGTACTAGCTCAAAAGGTGCTTCTACTCAATACTGAATACTTATGACGATGTGATATTTCAGTTTTTCTTTTTTAATAAATTTGCAAAAATTTCTACATTTCTGTTTTTATCAGTCAAGATGGGGTGCAGAGTGTACATTAATGAGAAAAAAATGTACATTTTTGCATTTACCAAATGGCTGCAATGAAACAAAAAGTGAAAAATATAAAGGGGTCCGAATACTTTCCGAACCCACTGTATGTGCAGCAGACAATATAGGCAAGCAAAGCTGCAATGTTATGGTGGGGTCTTCCAAGTGAGGCCGAAAGCTATGCCCACCTGTGTATTATTGTGTCTATGATGTTCTCTCTCGTGGAGTTGTTCACTTTTCCTGTCTTTTCCATCTGGCCTGATCCAACATGAAAACTTCTTCTAGCCATGACTCCTCTGTAGAGATTACAACAAAGACACATGTGACTTCTCACAATTCTTGCTCGTCTCCATCTATTCTCAACGTGCACAAACTACTCAACCCAATGCTTAGCTGCTGCCATATGTGTCCCTATTACTGCACCTGCTATTTGGAACAATAAGGGTACTTTCAAACATCAGGGTTTTTCCGGCAGGCAGGATCCGGCGTCGCGCCGGAACCGGCATAAATTGTGTAAAACTGATGAAACTGATCCGTTTCATCAGTTTTGCATCCGTTTCTTTATCCGTTTTACGACGGATCCGGTTTTTAAAAACGCCCCTGGGAGGCTCCCAAATGTGATTGGCTACTGAAAACCTATATATACAGTGTTCCTACAGCCATCTTTGACAGGTTGTAGAGGAGCAAGTGCAGGTTGTAGAGAAGAGCAAGTGGCTGGCAAAGATGGAAGGCGTGACAGCAAACATTCTGAAGATTAATGTGGATTTCACAGTGGAGGCGAATCGTTTGAAAGCGATTGTTCTGGAGGAGTGAGAGAGACAGCAGCGCATCATGCGTCAGCGCCAACGACGTTTGTGGATCCACCCCATCACAGACCAGAGAATGACACGTAGGGTGTATTCTACACTATACATGGAGCTACGAGGAATCCCTGAGAAAGTTTTCTCATATGTTCGGATGAAAATGGAGAACTTTCATGTATTGGTGGAACGAATTGGACACTCATCAGAAGTGACACATATTGCTGCTTCTCCATTTCACCGGCGGAGCATCTGATGGTGACTCTTCGGTAAGCCATATTTATTTTATCTCCTCCTAAAGCACACTTGTAACCGTAATGTTGTTGCTGGTAGTTTGAAATAATTATTTTTCTAGTATTTCCAACTGTTAAAGCTGACTTATAACTGTTATTTTTTGGAAGTGCATTTGAGCAGCAGGGTGATTTGCTGCTGAAGGAGAAGAAAAAAAAAACCAAAAACTCTCTTTAAATCTTCTGCTTCAGCGAGTGTGAGCGAGCTGAGTGTGACCGATGCGCAAGTGCGAACGGTGGTAAGTGTGACTTGAGATTCAGTGACTTTGGATTCAGGGAGTTTCCAAGGGAGGAATTACTGAATTGCTGTATGTATATTTTATTAATACTTTTTATTTATTTTTACTTATCTTTGCTGTCTGGTGAAATCCCCATTAGAATTGTTGCTCCACTATTGCCAATGCCATCCAGTGTACATCTTGCCACATGTATGCAGTCCTTGAACAGCCGGTCGAGGGTGCATACTGCTGCGTGAGATGTGAGCACGTTGTGCATTTGGAAGCCCAAATCTTGGATCTAAATGTGCATCTGGCAACACTGAGATCCATAGACAATATGGAAAGGAGTCTTCTGCTCACTGAGCAGACGCTCAATGGGATAGATGAGGGGGGGATGCTAGGGTGGAGCTGCAGGACACTGAAGTAGGAAGCTGGGTGACAGTTAGAAAGCGGGGTAGAGGGAAGAGCGCCAGGGAGGCTAGTCCTGATCTGGCACACCCCAATAAGTTTGCAAAGTTGGCAGATGAGGGGGTTGTCAGTACAGGGGTAGCACTGCTGCAGCCAGGCATGTCCTCTGAAAGCCGGGGGAGTGTCTGCTCCAGTAAGGGGGCAATTAGGAGAGCAGGGCAGGCCAGACAGGTGCAGGTAGTGGGGGACTCAATTATTAGGGGAACAGATAGGGCAATCTGTCACAAAGACAGGGATCGTCGAACAGTGTGCTGCTTACCTGGCGCTCGAGTCCGACACATCGCTGATCGGGTTGACAGATTACTGGGAGGGGCTGGTGAGGACCCAGCGGTCATGGTGCACATTGGCACAAATGACAAAGTTAGAGGTAGGTGGAAGGTCCTTAAAGACGATTTCAGGGAATTAGGCTGCAAGCTTAAAGCAAGGACCTCCAATGTGGTATTTTCTGAAATACTGCCGGTACCACGTGCCACACCAGAGAGGCAACGGGAGATTAGGGAGGTTAATAAGTGGCTCAAGAATTGGTGTAGGAAGGAGGGGTTTGGGTTCCTGGAGAACTGGGCCGACTTCTCAGTAGGCTACAGGTTCTATGTTAGGGACGGGCTGCACCTCAATGGGGAGGGTGCAGCTGTGCTGGGGGAGAAAATGGCTAGAAGGTTGGAGGAGTCTTTAAACTAGGGACTAGGGGGGAGGGTATTCATTTTATAGGAGGAGAAGGCAGTGCAGATAGAGACCTGGGCACAAATAATGAAATTGGGGGTGGGGGTGGCATGGGGGGTGGGTTAGAACAGTTAATATTAAGAAAGAATAGAGATACAGAGATACATAAAGTGCATGTATACTAATGCCAGAAGCCTCCCCAACAAAATGGAGGAATTAGAATTAATTTTGTTGGAACATAATTATGACATGGTGGGGATATCTGAGACTTGGCTGGATGAGAGCCACGACTGGGCGGTTAATTTACAGGGCTATAGTCTGTTTAGGAATGACCGTAAAAATAAGCGAGGTGGGGGTGTGTGTTTATATGTAAAATCATCCTTAAAACCCATCCTGCGTGATATCTGTGAATCTAATGAAGATGTAGAGTCTCTGTGGGTGGAGATTAGGGGAGGGGGGAAAAATAATAAATTACTGATAGGGGTTTGTTATAAGTCTCCTAAAATAATGGAAGCAACAGAGAACATCCTCGTAAAGCAAATAGATGAAGCAGCAACTCAAGGAGAAGTCATTATTATGGGGGACTTCAACTACCTTGAAATACATTGGGGAACAGAAACCTGCAGTTCCAGCAAAGGTAATAGGTTTTTGGCAACTATGAGAGACAATTACCTTTCACAACTAGTTCAGGACCCAACAAGAGGGGGGCACTGCTAGACCTAATATTAACCAACAGGCCAGACCGCATATCAAATATAAGGGTTGGGGGTCACTTGGGTAATAGTGATCACAAAATAATAAGCTTTCATGTATCCTTTAATAAGATGTGTAATCGAGGGGTTACAAGGACACTAAACTTCAGGAAGGCAAATTTCCAACGGATGAGAGATGATCTTGGTGCAATACACTGGGACGATATCCTGAGACATAAAAATACACAAAGAAAATGGGAGACATTTATTAGTATCCTGAATAGGACCTGTGCACAGTATATACACTATGGGAATAAACATGCTAGAATTAGGAGGAAACCACTATGGCTAAATAGAGCTGTAAGGGGCGCAATAAGGGACAAAAAGAAAGCGTTTAGGGAATTAAAGCAAGTAGGTAGTGAAGAGGCATTAAATAAATACAGAAGACTGAATAAATTCTGTAAAAAGCAAATCAAGACAGCAAAGATTGAGGCAGAGAGACTCATTGCCAGAGAAAGTAAAAATAATCCCAAAATATTCTTTAACTACATAAATAGCAAGAAACTAAAAAATGATAGTGTTGGTCCCCTTAAAAATAGTCTGGGTGAAATGGTGGATGAGGATGAGGAAAAAGCCAATATGCTAAATGACTTTTTTTCAACTGTATTTACACAAGAAAATCCCATGACAGATAACATGATCAGTGATAAAAAAAATTTCTCCATTAAATGTCACCTGCTTAACTCAGCAGGAAGTACGGCGGCGTCTAAAAATCACTAAAGTTGACAAATCCCCGGGCCCGGATGGGATACACCCCCGAGTACTGCAGGAATTAAGTACAGTTATAGATAGACCGTTATTTTTAATCTTTAAAGATTCCATAATAACTGGGTCTGTACCACAGGACTGGCGTATAGCAAATGTGGTGCCAATATTCAAAAAGGGGGCAAAAACTGAACCTGGAAATTATAGGCCAGTGAGCTTAACATCTACTGTGGGTAAAATCCTGGAGGGTTTTTTAAGGGATACTATATTGGAGTATCTGAAGCTGAATAACCTCATGACACAGTATCAGCATGGGTTTACGAGGGACCGTTCTTGTCAGACTAATCTGATAAGCTTTTATGAAGGGGTAAGTTCAGGACTGGACCAAGGGAATGCAGTGGACGTGGTGTTCATGGACTTCTCAAAAGCTTTTGATACAGTGCCACACAAAAGGTTGATACATAAAATGAGAACAATGGGGATAGGGGAAAATATGTGTAAGTGGGTTAAGAACTGGCTCATGGATAGAAAACAAAGGGTGGTTATTAATGGAGCACACTCGGACTGGGTCACGGTTAGCAGTGGGGTACCACAGGGGTCAGTATTGGGGCCGCTTCTCTTTAACATATTTATTAATGACCTTGTAGGGGGCATACAGAGTAGTATTTCAATATTTGCAGATGACACTAAACTCTGCAGGGTAATAAATACAGAGTAGGATAATTTTATATTACAGGAGGATTTATGTAAACTAGAAGCTTGGGCTGATAAATGGCAAATGAGCTTTAATGGGGATAAATGTAAGGTCATGCACTTGGGTAGAACAAATAAGATGTATAATTATGTGCTTAATTGTAAAACACTGGGTGTCATGTATAGTGTACAGTTCCTATAGCGTCTTGTGCTTGGGTGCGAGGAAAACACAGGAGACATAGGTTGAAATGAAATGACTTGTATTACTTCATACAAGCATGCTGAAAAGTTCACACAGTTTGCAGGAACAGCGACAGGAGACACAGCAGGCCAGAGTAACTTCAAGCACTACAATAAATCTCCAAAGCAGGTTCAGGATCTCTTCTCTGTACCGTAATTCCTCTGCAAACATGGATTCACCAAACAGCAGGTTTCCAGAGTCCAAAAGTGTTCCAAGGTTCCTCAGTAGGGAATAGCTGGAGTACAAGTCCAAGGTTTCCAGGAGTCAGGTCACAGACTGACTGAGGCTTGATTCAGGAGCACTGATTGTTCAGCTGAGGCTGCTTAAGAAGCAAGAGGGAAGAATCAGGGCGGGAACATGAAAACTGGAAACTCCATATTAACTGAGGGCAAGAGCTGCAGAAAGACAGAAAGCAAAATGGCCGACGGAAAACTGAGTTTCAAGGAACATGTCAACAGAGACAAAGAACCTTACATTACTCCCCCCTTAGGGACAACCTCCGGATGACCTCAGACCAGGCTTGTCAGGGTACCTCTGATGAAACTGGCGGAGCAGGCGAGGAGCATTTACATTATTGACTGGTTCCCATGAGTTGTCCTCCACTGGGTAGCCCTGCCATTTAATCAAATATTGCAACTGATTTCTGTACAACCTGGAATCTAGAATCCTTTCCACCATAAATTCTTCCTGACCATCGACCAGCACTGGGTCAGGGCAAGGAGAAGAACGTCCAGGAAACGTATTGGGTGTTGCAGCCTTTAGTAGGGATACATGAAAGACAGGGTGGATTCTCATAGTTCTGGGCAGTTGAAGACGACAAGCAACAGCACTTATAATCTTATTGATCTTATAAGGTCCAATGTACTTATGTCCCAATTTAGACGATGGAATCTTAATTTAAGATTTCTGGTTGACAGCCAGACCAAATCTCCTACCTTGAAAGCTGGTGCAGGTTTACGAAATTTATCTGCTGCTTTCTTGTACCTTTCCTGAGCCAATTCTAGATTTTCCTTTAGAAGATCCATATTCTTTTGTAAAGAAGTGATTCTTTCAGCCACTGCCGGCAAGGGCGTATCTATGGGAAATCGAGGAAGAATGTTAGGATGATAACCTAGATTGGAGTAAAATGGAGACTGCTTAGTGGAGGCGCTCTGAGAGTTGTTATAAGAGAACTCAGCCAGTGGAAGTAGATCCACCCAATCATCCTGTAGGTGGCAGATAAAAAGCGGAGATACTGCTCCAGGGTCTGATTGGTTCGTTCTGTCTGTCCATTAGTCTGGGGATGAAAAGCAGAAGAAAGGTTTACTTTAATGTCCAATGCTGCACAGAAATTTTGCCAAAACCTTGAAGTGAATTGCACCCCTCGATCCGAAATGACCTCATCCGGTACTCCATGTAAGCGAAAACACATTCTTAATCATCAAGTCTGATGTCTGTTTTGCAGTGGGTAAGCCGACACAAGGGATAAAATGAGCTGCCTTTGTTAGACGGTCAACCACCACTAGAATGGTGTTCTTCCCTTGAGAGGTTGGTAACTCCACAATGAAGTCCATAGAAATGGATCCCCACGGGCGGGACGGGGTGGGAAGAGGTTGTAACAGACCAGTTGGTGAGGAGCGAGGTGTTTTGCATCTTGCACAGACTTCACATGAAGTGACATAGTTTAAGACATCTTTCCTGTAAGTGGGCCACCAAAAGAAACGAGAAAGAAATTCTTGTGTCTTTAGAATTCCCCTATGCCCGGCTATCTTGGAATCGTGGATGAGTTGCAATACTCTCAATCTGACTGTTTCAGGTATATACAGACGTTGTCCCTGAATCCACACACCATTCTTAAAGACAAGACTTACGTCCCTTGGGGTTGAGCCAACAAAGAATCCGCATGGTATGCTTCCTTGATGTCCTTAAGTAGGTCTTGATTATGAATCACTCCCAGGAATCTAGAGTCAGGAAGAATAGTCTTAGGAGGAGTAAGTGGACGTGTCTCTGCTGAATGAATCCTAGAGAGTGCATCAGCCTTTCCATTGCGCGATCCTGGTCTATAAGAAATGACAAAATTAAATTGGTTTAGGAAAAGATTCCAGCGAGCCTGGCGAGGAGTCAGGCACTTAGCCGACCTGATAAATTCAAGGTTACGATGGTCTGTCAGGACGACTATTTGCTGTGCAGCTCCCTGAAGAAGGTGTCTCCATTCCTTGAAGGCGGCAATAATGGCCAACAATTCTCTATTGCCCACATCGTAGTTCCTCTCAGCCGAAGACAACTGCTGGGAAAAGAAGGCACAGGGATGCAAGACATTCTTCTCACCTGTTCTCTGAGAGAGTATAGCTCCAACGGCACAGTCTGAAGCATCCACCTCTATTATGAAGGCAAGCTCGGGGTTGGGATGTACTAAGATAGGTGCGGTGGTAAATTTATCCTTTAAACAGGAAAATGCTTCCTGAGCTTGCGGGGTCCAGGAGAACCTAGACTGTTTCCGGGTAAGTTGAGTGATAGGTGACACTACCTCAGAAAAATTCTTAATGAAACGTCTATAGAAGTTGGCAAACCCGATGAAACGCTGCACCTCCTTCACATTTCTAGGAATTGGCCAATCCTTGATGGCTTGGGTCTTGCTTCCATCCATACTAATCCCTTGCGTAGATAGTACATACCCCAGAAATTGAATTTCGGTCCTATGGAATTCACATTTTTCAAGTTTGATGTAGAGATGGTTTTGTCTTAGGCGTTCTAAGACCATTCTCACATGTCCATGATGTTCCTCTGTGGAGTTAGAAAAAATTAGAATATCATCCAGATAAATCACCACAAATGTATCTAGGAGATCCTGAAGATATCATTCACGAAGTGTTGGAAAGTGGCTGGGGCGGTACTCAGACCAAAAGGCATAACTAGATATTCAAAGTGTCCATAGCGTGACCTGAAAGCAGTCTTCCATTCATCCCCAGGTCTAATACGGACCAAGTTATAGGCCCCACGGAGATCCAGTTTAGAGAAAATTTTGGCATGCCGCACTCTCTCCAACAACTCAGGGATTAAAGGCAATGGATAACGGTTTCTAATAGTAACCTTATTGAGTTCCCTATAGTCTATGCAGGGTCTCAGAGATCCATCTTTCTTCTTCACAAAGAAGATGGGTGCACCTGCGGGAGATGAAGAGGGGCGTATGAAGCCCTTGGCTAAATTTTCGTCTATATAATCCTTCAGAGCTTTTAGCTCGGGCCCCGCTAGGGGGTAGATCTTACCAAAAGGTATCTCGGCTCCAGGCAATAATTCAATTGGACAATCATATGGACGGTGAGGAGGAAGCTGATCAGCATTCTTCTTGTCACATAAATCCACATAGTCCTGGTATACAGCTGGTAGTTCAGGGACTGACATGGTTCCTTTAGGAACAGAGCAAGCTGAAACTCCTTGACTCATCTGTTTCTCCGGAAAGTGTAATTCCTTGGTCTCCCAGTTAATCGTAGGATTCTGCGCCTGCAGCCATGGTAGCCCTAGAATAATGGGAAAGTGGGGAGAAGAGATAAGCAAAAAAACATTTTCTCCTGATGATCTTTACCCATAAGGACCCTCAAAGGCTCTGTTTCTTGATCCACTGGTCCAGAAGTCAGTAGAGAGCCATCCACAGTCTCCATCTGTACTGGAGTAGCCTTCTTCACTGAACGTATCCCCTGTTTCAGAGCAAAGGAGATATCCATAAAATTTCCACTTGCTCCTGAGTCGATCATAGCAGAGCTAGACACCCAGACTGAGTCAACCCAGAGTTTGATGGAAAGGAAGCAATGAGAATTGTTTCTTTTACAACTCAGCTGGGACACCGCTGAGGAAACTTGAAAAATTGCAGCGTTTATACCGTCATCGTCCCCAGAACTAACAGAGTTAAAGTCCGAGAAATCAAGATCTCTTGCAGCAGATCTCTCTGGAGCCTGAGGCTCGGACATGACAGAGCTCCTCTCGCAACACTCACAGTGAATGACTGCTGCAGTAGTCTTACGAGAACGGCTGGGGCAGTTTATAATGAAGTGCCCTGACTTACCACAGTAGAAACATAGATTTTCCTTTATACGATGTTCTTTGCGTGCATCACTAACCCGTCTTTGTAAAGAGTCCACCTGCATGGGTTCAGGTTCTGGTTCCCTTGTGATCCTACTCAAAGGTTCCTTAGCTGAGGAGGGAGGTAGTAAAAGGTTAGTGCGATTATTTTCGAACATCTCTCTTGTCTGCGTTCAGTCAGACGAGCATCAATACGGATACAATAGTTAATAAAGTCACCTAACGCAGTGGGAGGGTCGGCACGAGCAAGTTCATCCTTAATCAGTGGAGACAACCCTTTCCGAAAAATAGATTTTTTAGCGGAAGTGTCCCAAGTGGTATCAAGAGCCCATCTCCTGAAATCCAGGGCATATTCGGCTACTGAACGCTTACCTTGGCGCAAAGTTAACATGGCTGCTTCAGCTGTTGCACCTCGATTGGGGTCATCAAACACCTGCCCCATGGCTGAAATAAAAGCATCAAGGTGATTCAAACAATCATCCTCAGTCTCAATCAGAGGGTTTGCCCACATCAAAGCCTTATTGGTAAGCAACATGATTATAGTAAGCACTTTGGATCGTTCAGTGGGAAATTGTGAAGCATGTGCAGAGAAAAATAAATTGCATTGATTAATAAATCCCCTGAATTTCTCACGTTCACCGCCAAAACGAAAAGGAGGTAATTTGGGGATCCCAGAACTCGGGGTTATGGCAGGAGCCTGGGCTCGTTCCTCTAGAGCCTCAATCCTGGCTCGCAATTCCTGGGTAGTCTGTCCAAACACTTGCAAATTATGATTAGTGAGGTCCTGTAGGCTTGCAAAACGGGTCTTTAAAGTCTGTACATCTGAAAGGATTGTATCAGTCACTCCGCAAAGTTCCTTTATGAGGGCCTCCATCTTCCAGATCTTTTAAGGCAGAAGTGCTGGAAGGAGAAGAGGAAAGGAAAAAAAAACAAACAAAAAAAACAATAGTGTTTACCTGTGGTAACACTCCAGAGTAAAATTTTAAGGGAATGCGCTCACCTGGAATGGTTGTGAGAAGTCACAACCACTGTCATCACATAAGGTATTAAACGGACATCTGATATCCACAGTCACAGCAGACACGGCTTTCCCAGACCCAGCAGACACTAAATATTGGCTCCTGAATCTTGTCATGTATAGTGTACAGTTCCTATAGCGTCTTGTGCTTGGGTGCGAGGAAAACACAGGAGACATAGGTTGAAATGAAATGACTTGTATTACTTCATACAAGCATGCTGAAAAGTTCACACAGTTTGCAGGAACAGCGACAGGAGACACAGCAGGCCAGAGTAACTTCAAGCACTACAATAAATCTCCAAAGCAGGTTCAGGATCTCTTCTCTGTACCGTAATTCCTCTGCAAACATGGATTCACCAAACAGCAGGTTTCCAGAGTCCAAAAGTGTTCCAAGGTTCCTCAGTAGGGAATAGCTGGAGTACAAGTCCAAGGTTTCCAGGAGTCAGGTCACAGACTGACTGAGGCTTGATTCAGGAGCACTGATTGTTCAGCTGAGGCTGCTTAAGAAGCAAGAGGGAAGAATCAGGGCAGGAACATGAAAACTGGAAACTCCATATTAACTGAGGGCAAGAGCTGCAGAAAGACAGAAAGCAAAATGGCCGACGGAAAACTGAGTTTCAAGGAACATGTCAACAGAGACAAAGAACCTTACACTGGGCAAAACTGTCACTGAAAAAGACCTGGGTGTATGGGTGGACGACAAACTCACATTTAGTGGCCAATGTCAGGCAGCTGCTGCCAAGGCAAATAAAATAATGGGATGCATTAAAAGAGGCATAGATGCTCATGAGGAGAACATAATTTTACCTCTATACAAGTCACTGGTGCGACCACACTTAGAATACTGTGTGCAGTTCTGTTCTCCGGTGTATAAGAAAGACATAGCTGAACTGGAGCGGGTGCAGGGAAGAGCGACCAAGGTTATTAGAGAACTGGGGGGTCTGCAATACCAAGATAGGTTATTACACTTGGGGTTATTTAGTTTGGAAAAACAAGGCTTAGGGGTGATCTTATTACAATGTATAAATATATGAGGGGACAGTACAAAGACCTTTCTAATGATCTTTTTACTCTTAGACCTGTGACGGGGACAAGGGGGCATCCTCTACGTCTGGAGGAAAGAAGGTTTAGCCATAAACACAGACGCAGATTCTTTACTGTAAGAGCAGTGAGACTATGGAACTCTCTGCGTCTTATGTTGTAATGATGATTCCTTACTAAAATTTAAGAAGGGACTGGATGCCTTTCTTGAAAAGTATAATATTACAGGCTATATTCACTAGTTTCCTAGATACAGCGTTGATCCAGGGAGCTAGTCTGATTGCCGTATGTGGAGTCGGGAAGGAATTTTTTCCCCCAATGTGAAGCTTACTGTTTGCCACTTGGGTTTTTTTTGCATTCCTCTGGATCAACATGTTAGGGCAGGTTAGGATAGGATATGGGTTGAACTAGATGGACTTAAAGTCTTCCTTCAACCTTAATAACTATGTTACTATGTTATTGCTGTTATTTTGAACTCATTTGTCACCTTTTTTTTTTTCACAGATTCCTTGCGCTGCTGGCTGCTCTGCTGGATCTGCGGCTGCTTGATGCTCTCTTGCTGGCCCTGCTCTGTGGCTGGATGCTCTGCGGCTGGCTCCTCTGTGGCTGGTTCCTGTGGCTGGATGCTCTGTGGTTGGCTGGCTGCATGGTAATGGATGAGGGCCCCAATGGCATTGTTTATATGTTTCCTGGGGGTTAGCCAATTAGTTCTGAGCATGCTCAGTCGTAAAAACCGGATCCGGCCACTGGATCCTTCTTTTTCCGGATCCGGCGCATTCCGGCGCCCATAGACTTCCATTGTAGCAAAAAGCCGGAAGCGTCGTATCCAGCGTTGTCCGGTTTATTGCCACAGACAAAAAACGTTACTGTAGACGTTTTTTTTTCCAGATGCCGGAATGAAAATTTTCGGCAGATCCGGCAAAAAACTGAAGAAACGTGATGCCATGCGGCGCGATCCGGCACTAATACAAGTCAATGGGAAAAAAACAGATCCGGCGGTAGATTACGCCGGATCCGGTTTTTCAAAAAATAGTCGGATCATGCCTGATGGAAAAAACCTGATGTGTGAAAGTAGCCTAACCATGCTCCTCTTACTGCCCTACATAATAATGCCCACCACTGTGCCCCTGATAAAATAATAATGCTCCTTTTTTCCATCTGGTTGCCATTGCCCCCTAGAAAATATTAATGCAAAGTGAAAATCTCTACAAAATAATGTCCACATTTGGCCCCTAGAAAGTAATAATGCCCATTGTGCACCTTTGAGACTGTCACAATACCCTGAGTGCCCCTATAAGAATAAAGATTAAGTGCCAATTAACATTAAATTATATCCGCTGAGACCCCAATGTACAGCTGCTCTATACACAGTATGATGAACCCACAGCTCCCCTATACACAATAAAAAGGGCAAACAGCTGCCCTATACACAGTATAATGGGCCAACAGGCCCCTATATACACTATAATGCCCCCACAGCTTCCATATATACAGTATGCTGGGCCACAGCTTCGGTATAGACAGTATGATGGGCTAAATCTCCCCTATACACAATATAAAGGGCAAACAGCTGCCCTATACAAAGTATAATGCCCCAAAGCTCCCTTGTACACAGTATGATGGACTCACAGCTCCCCAATTCACAACATAATGCCCCCCCACAGCTTCCCTATACACAGTATGGTGGGCCCACAGCTCCTCTATACACTGTATAATGTGCTCACAGCTCCCGTACACAGTCTGGTGGACCCACAGCTCCCTGTACATCATATATCACCAGTTCTCCCCCAATACGCAGTAGCCTCATAGTGTATGACTGCCTCCACGGTAGGCCCAAACTGTATAATGGCAGCTCTCACTTTAGAATTGCCCTCACAGTTTATGAGGACCCCCACAGATGTCCCTACACAATATAAGAGCCCCCACAATGTATGAGGATCCCCTAAAGTAGTCACCACACCATATGAGGCACCTCATGGTAGGCCCCAAACTGTATAATAGCCCACACATTAGCTCCCTGTGACGACACATAGCATTTAAGCGTAATTATACCATAAATCTATTTTCAGTAGCCCAGGAGACATAGGCTATTGTTTGAATGATGACTACTGAATGTGCTTTTCTTCAGTGGGTCAAAAAATCCTAGACTGTTGTCATATGAGTCTTAAAGTTGACTATTAAAATTGGTGAATGGCTGCTGTTTACCTCTTATATTAGCTTCTACAGTTTATTGTATTGCTATCTTTGGATGACAGGGATGCAGGGTCTTTGAACAATTGATGTTTGCTAATATGTTGATTACCCATTTTACCCGACCATGTAGATTGTTGACATGCAAAACAGTGAAGGACAAACTATGCAGATCGATTAAATACTCCATTGAGAGTTAAACTCATCCCACCTCTTCTCTGACCTGTGGATGATGACCTGTACCACAGATGTAGGTATAAAAAGGATGTTGATCCTTCTGCAGAGATAAGACTCAATAAAACAAAAGCCAGGACACCATGGCACCATCAAGACAGGTTATAGAGAACTACAGACAAGGCACCATGACACCACCAAGGTGAACACAGATTTGACATTCTACAGGATGCCAGCTTAAGGGACCTCAGCACTGGCTGGAGTAATACAGATCTGCTCCTTTGACCATCAGTGAACCCATGGAGACGCTTGGAGAAGCCACGATTGGGACCCTCGGGTCACCTGGACCATAGATAGGATTGGAATAGCCAGGATTGGGACCCACCGGTCACCTGGCCCAATGAAAACATTCAGAGAGGTCAGGTTGTGACCTGGCCACTTGCCTCAATGGACTGTCAGCTTCCTAAGCTTGTAGTTATCGCCTCTCTGTGGGTGCCCGCCAAAAGCTCAAAGCTGCTCTAATCCCAGCGAGTCAGCAGAAGGGTGAAACTCTATAATTTGCACTATCTTGGGTATTTTGCTGGGACTGTTCTATATGTTAGTGTCTGGTGGTGGTTCAATAAAGTATCACCACACTGTTTTACCCTTGTCCTGTGTTGTTTGAGTAGTATTCTGCCCACGGGAATGGAGAGCGGGCCCTGGTCCATGCAGTCTCAGGCAAGTGGACGATAGCACCCACTAAGGCTGCTTTCACACATCAGGTTTTTTCCACCAGGCAGGATCCGGCATCGCGCCGGATGGACGGATCCAGCGGAAACGGATGGAAAACTGATGAAACGGATCCGTTTTTCCACCGGATCCGTTTAGCGGATCCGGCAAAAAAACGGATCAGTTTCAGCAGTTTTCCATCCGTTTCGTCTGTTTTTTTATCCGTTTTACGACGGATCTGGTTTTTAAAAATGCCCATGGGAGGTTCCTAAACGATGATGTTTCCTGGGGCTGGCCAATTGGATCTGAGCATGCTCAGACTTAAAAACCAGCTCCGGTGACCGGATCCGTCTTTTTCCGGATCCGGCGTATATAGACTTCCATTGTAGCAAAAAACCGGAAGCGCCGCATCCGGCGTTGTCCGGTTATTCGCCGCAGACAAAAAACGTTGCTGAAGACGTTTTTTCCAGACTCAGGAATTAAAAAAACGGCAAAAAACTGAAGAAAAGGGAGGCTATGCGGCGCGATCCGGCGCTAATACAAGTCAATGGAGAAAAAAACGGATCAGGCAGCAGATTTCGCCGGATCATGCCTGACGGAAAAAAATTGATGTGTGAAAGTAGCCTAACACCCCATGTCTCCACACTCACACACTGTATATTGGGCGACGCATTAGCCCTCAAACAGTATAATGGCCCCGCATTAGCCCCTGATCTGTAAGATAGCTCTTGCATTAGCCCCCAATCTGCATAATGGCTCCTGCATTAGCCCTCAAACAGTAAAATGGCTCATGCATTAGTCCCCAAACTGTATAATGGCACTCACATTGGCCCCCAAGCTGTATAATGGACCCCGCATTAGCTCATAAATATAATGCCTCCCAAGCTGTATAATCACTCTTAGGCCGGCGTCACACTGGCGACAAAATCGGACGACTGCAATGCGATGAAAAATCGCATTGCAGTCGGACCTATGTTGATCTATGGAGCAGCTCCCAGTATCAGATTTTTTGTGGTCCGTTTTAATCGTCCGAGTGCAATCGCAGCATGCTGCGATTGTCACCGATTGTCGGTCGACAATCGCCAATGCAAGTCTATGGGAGCGATGAAAAATCGGATTACAAACGGACCGCATGTGTGACTTGCGATGAAATCGCATCGGTGTCCTTTAGAAAAGCCGGCAATTCATCCCCGGCTATACTGTAAAATCACACTGACAGCTTTAATAAAGAATAGAAAGAATAGATATACACACATAGAATACATATATATATATATATATGTAATTGTGACATGTATATATATATATATATATATTTATATTTCCTAGACTTCTACATACTGTAATAGCCGCAAATTCAATTGCCGGCTTCTGTGAAATCACAGAAGCCGACATGAAAAGATACATTGTTTCCACACAGTTAACCATGTCATTTCCTGTATTTTGATATTTGTTTAGAACTTACAATTACATGAGTGTATTTGTGCAAAATTTCAGACATGTAGGGGTTAATTAAAGGTGTAATTTCGTTGAAAAAAAATGCGTGGGCTCCCGCTGTATTTTCTCCACCAGACAGACAAAGCAAAGCGAGTGGGGGCAGATAATAACAGCCTAGGGAGGGTACATTTTTTGTGCCCCCCCTGGCTACTAACATCTGCCCCCAGACACCCCAGAAAGGGCAAATCTATAATTAGATTCGCCCTTTCTGGCACTTTGCCCGTCTATTCCCATTGCCCTGTAGCGGTGGCGAATGGGTTAATAATCTCACCTTACTGTCACCTTAGTATTGAAAGGTGACCTTAAGGCAGGTTAATAATTGAGAGCTGTCAATTAGACAACTATCAATTATTAATCCTATTGTATGAAAGAAAAATCAAACACACACAGTTTAATAAAAAATAAGTTTAATTAAATAATCACACAGTTTTTTACCATATTTTATTTTCCTGCTAAAACCATTTCCTGTAATAAAAATAAAATAAAAAAGCAAAATTATACTTACCAATCCGATGTACAGTCAGGTCCCACGCTGTAATCCATCAGAAAGGGTTAAGAGGTTACAGTTAGCAGGGAGATAATTCTGTCTACTAGCTCTAACCCCATGAATGAATAAGTTCCTCTCCCAGCGAAAGTAGAGGAATAGATTCATGAATGGAGCTTAATTGATTTATTGGCAATTTAACTTTAGTGACCTGACGTAAAGGGAAAGTGGACACAATCAATTAAGCTTCATTCATGAAACACATCCTCTCCTGTCGCCAGGAGAGGAACTTATTCATTCAGGAGCTTTGAGCTGAGCATGCAGGATTACTTGCACTGCTTGGCTCAAAGCTAGTTAACCCTTTGTGAAGGATTACAGCGTGGGACGTGACAGATCGGCGGAATAGGTAAGAATAATGTTTTTTTATTTTTTTATCTTTATTTTAGGAGATCAATGGGTTCGCACGGATTAAGTGTAAAATAAAATATGGTCAAAAAAATGTGTTTTTATTTCATTAAAATTAATTTTTATTAATGTGTATGTGTTTTTTTAATTTACTTCAATAGGATTAATAATTGATAGTTGTCTAATTGACAGCTCTCAATTATTAACCTGCCTTAAGGTCACCTTTCAATACTAAGGTGACAGTAAGGTGAGATTATTAACCCATTCGCCACCGCTACAGGGCAATGGGAATAGACGGGCAAAGTGCCAGAAAGGGCGAATCTAATTATAGATTTGCCCTTTCTGGGGTGTCTGGGGGCAGATGTTAGTAGCCAGGGGGGGCACAAAAAATGTACCCTCCCTAGGCTGTTATCTGCCCCCACTCGCTTTGCTTTGTCTGTCTGGTGGAGAAAATACAGCGGGAGCCCACGCATTTTTTTTTCAACGAAATTACATCTTTAATTAACCCCTACATGTCTGAAATTTTGCACAAATACACTCATGTAATTGTAAGTTCTAAACAAATATCAAAATACAGGAAATGACATGGTTAACTGTGTGGAAACAATGTATCATTTCATGTCGGCTTCTGTGATTTCACAGAAGCCGGCAATTGAATTTGCGGCTATAACAGTATGTAGAAGTCTAGGAACTATAAATATATGTATATATATATGTCACAATGACATGTATATATATATATATATATATATATATATATATGTGTTCTATGTGTATATATCTATTCTTTTTTTTGTGATTGAAATACTATTCTTTTGGATCCATTATATGTCAGTTTTGCAAGCCTGCGAGAAAATCTCGCAAGTCGGATGAAAATCGGATGTTACAAGGTACACACACATGCGACTAAATCGCATCTTTGAAGGAAAATCGGATGCCAGAAGGATGTGTGATGTTTGCATTTTGATCCGACAATCGACCGTCTAAAACGGACCGATTTTTTGTCGTTGTGTGTGACGCCGGCCTTACACTTTATGAGGGCCTCCCCATAGTAGTCTTTACAATGTATTAGGGCCCTCTCCACTGTCTTAGGGTCCCACATACTGTATGAGAGTCCCCCATTGTTTCTGATGCTCCACAATTACACAAGTTTTAATTAAAATAAAAAAAATCATATACTGACCTAATCCAGGTTCCTGATGAGTTCACCTACAAGGCTTGGGTGGACCAAGGTGCTGTCATAGCACCGAAGCATATATAGGACGTCAGAGTCCCAGTGTGGAGTGATGACATCATTGTGCCGGGACTCTGACATCCTATGTATTCACTGGCTCCTAGGCCAGCACATCATCTTACCATTCTGTAGACCGCAGGCTTAAAGCGACTTATGGTCTACATACTGCAGAGTGGTAGTGCAGGAGGATCATGTCTCCCTGCTCTATCATAGAGCTTAACTATATACTTAAGGGTAGCAGTATCTCCGGGCTGGCCCCTCTGAGCTCAGGGCCTGGGGCAACCACCCCTTTGGAAGCTAAGGTACTGATTTAAACCAAAGTCTCAAAGTCAGATGTTGATAAGATGACTTGTTCTGTGTGGAATCTGCAATGTGCTTCCCTCCTTCTCTGCTCACAGTCCTCGCCTCCATTGCATCACAATTTAGAGCAACTGCAGAGCTCCTGACTCAGTCGTTCAAAGCACAGACCAGAAAGCCCTGTGATCTGTGCTTTGAATGGACTGTAGCAGGAAGAAAAGAGCTGGAGGTCACATAGCCACGTTCTGGAACAGAGCAAATGTTTAAGAGCAAGTAAATTAAGATGGTTCTTCGTCTTTTACAGGTCATAAAATGCATTAATACTTTCTGTGTGCCCGAAAAAAACCCTTTTAAGTGCAAATTTATGTCTGCAATCTCACAAAGCAGTCCAGCGGCTTCAAACTGCTGAGAGTTATGTCCACCAATCTCAATACTTGTACCTTTACTAAAAATTTTCGCATGTAGCGGCACAGAAAGCTTATGGTTCCTACAACACTCTACATAGTCACAGAATCATACAATTATGAAGTTACAATGCCACAAAAGTTAGCACTATCGCTTAGAAAAATATTTAGACTTGAGAGTTCTCAGTGGTTGATACCTTTTAATGGCTAACTGAAAAGATGGTAACAAATTGCAAGCTTTCGAGACTACTCAGGTCTCTTCATCAGGCATAGACTAATACAACATCTGAAGAATCACATATTTATGCACAAAATAGCACAGAAAAAATGCAATAGGTAGGACAAGTGACATGAAGCAGAACTGTCATTATGGCAGAGGGATTAATCCCTCTGCCATAATGACAGTTCTGCTTCATGTCACTTGTCCTACCTATTGCATTTTTTCTGTGCTATTTTGTGCATAAATATGTGATTCTTCAGATGTTGTATTAGTCTATGCCTGATGAAGAGACCTGAGTAGTCTCGAAAGCTTGCAATTTGTTACCATCTTTTCAGTTAGCCATTAAAAGGTATCAACCACTGAGGACTCTCAAGTCTAAATATTTTTCTATCTACTGGCTAACACGGTACGAAGATACACATCTTTCCTATATCACTATCGCTTAGTAACCCTAAGGCTATGTGCACACATTGCAGATTTGTTGGAGATCCGTAGCTGTTTTTCCGCAAGGAAATGTTGTAAATATGCAATAGATTATGTTAATCAATGGCATTCCTGAATTGGTGTGCACACGCTACGGAAAATTCCATCCTTATATGCAGCGTTTTATTTTCCGCAGCATGTCAATTCTTTTTGCGGATCTGCAGCGTTTTGGCACCCATAGACTTCCATTGAGTCAGTCAAATTCGCAGCAAAACCGCAGGTGTAAAAAGGTTCGCGAATTTGCTGCGGATATGCCGGCAAAAACGCTGCAGAAAAGGAAATGATGTCAGAAGGAGGAAAAGTGTGAGGGCGGAAAATATGCGTGAGCGGAGAATATGTGTGTGTCTGTCTGCGAGTGTGGTAACGCTACCGCCGGTACTGTTGGTCACAGCGCTGCGGGATCATGCTGGCAGATGTCAGCGTGATTTCGCAGCTGACTGTGACCCGCAGCGGTGACCTACGGTAAAAAAGCAGGCGTGGGCCGATGAGATAACTACTCCCATCAGACTATGCCGCTGATGGCAGAGTAGTCTCATCTGCCGATGCCTGTGCTCAGTTAAAAAAAAAAAAATTAAATTACATACATATTCACATAAAGACTCATTATACTCACCTTACACCAAATCCCCGATGCCCTCGTCTCCTAGAAACTAATGTAAAATAATAAACATATACTCCCTGTCTGCAGTAGTCCAGGTAATCCGAGTGTCCCACGGTGATCTCACATGTAGAACAGTCACATCGGGAGATGTGACTGCTCTACCCGGCTTCCGGTGATACACTGACAGGAGGTGATCGCTCTTGCAGTGTCTCAGCTGTTCCGCTCCGAAGCGTGGGAAAGTTCTCATACAGCGGTAGTGCCGTGAGAGCACCGGAGTTCATAAACTCCGGTGACCTCACTCACGGCAGTGCAGTGACAGTGCAGTGATACACTGCAGGAGTGATTGCCTCCTGTCAGTGTATCACGGAAGGCTGGGTAGAGTAGTCACATCTCCCGATGTGACTGTTCTACAGGTGAGATCGTCGTGAGACACTCGGTAAATGGACTACATCAGACAGGCAGTATTATATATTGGTTTATTATTTTTCTTTTATTTATTTATTATTTTATTTATTTTTATTTTCTGGCCTCCCCTCTAGCACTCTGGCACCACTCCAGTCCATCCTACACTCTGCTGCACGACTAATCCACCTGTCTCCCCGCTATTCCCCAGCCTCCCCCCTATGCCAGGCCCTTCACTGGCTCCCTATTGCCCAGAGGCTCCAGTTCAAAACCTTAACCATGACATACAAAGCCATCCACAACCTTTCTCCCCCATACATCTGTGACATGGTCTCCCGCTACCTACCCACACGCAACCTTCGTGTAAGGTTCTGTATATCTGTTTCAGAAACTCAGTTTGTTCGTCGGCCATTTTGCTTTCTGTTTTGCTGCAGCTATCTTGCCCTCAGTTAAAATGGAGTTTTCCAGCTTGCATGTTCCCGCCCTGATTCTCTCTGTTTGCTTCTTAAACAGCCACACCTGAGCAATCAGTGCTTCAGAATCTGGCCTGCAGTGAACCTGTGTTCTGACTCCTGAAGCCTTGGACTTTGTACTCCAGCCATTTCTACTGAGAAACTCTGGAGCTCTTGTGGACTCTGAACTCTGCTCTTGAAAGCCTCACGGTTGCATGGACTTGCGGTAACATAGAAGAAGATCTGAATCTGTTGTGGAGAGTTATTGATGAACTTAGATTACTTTGGCCTGCTGTGTCTCCTGCTTCTGTGTTTGCAACCTGTGTGTTTATTTTTGCCAATTTGTATGAAGCAATACAAGACTTTCTTTTTCAACCTGTGTCTCAAGTATTTTCATCGCACCCAAGCACAAGACGCTATATGAACTGTATCACATACATTACAAGATTCTGAAGCCAAACGTTAGTGTCTGCTGGGTCTGGAAAGGCTTGTCTGCTGTACTGTGGATATCGGATGTCCGGTTGTACTTTCTGTGATAACAGTGGTTGTGACTTCTCACAACCATTCCAGGTGAGCAATTCCCTTAAGTTTTTTTTTCTGCAGAGTTATCACAGGTAAACACTATTGTTTTTTTTTTTCTCTTCTCTTTTGTCTGCTGAAACTCTGGATATCAGATGTCTGGTTGAAAGCTTTCTGTGATGATAGTGGTTGTGACTTCTCACAACCATTCCAGGTGAGCAGTTCCCTTAAAGTTTTTTCTTTCTTCAGTGTTGCCACAGGTGAACACTATTGTTTTTTTTTCTCTCCTCTTCTTCCAGTATCCTGTCTTAAAAGATCTGGAAAATGGAGGCCCGCATAAAGGAACTTTGTGGAGTGACTGATAGTATCCTTGCAGATTTGCAGAATATAAAGACCCGTCTTACAAATCTTCAGGACCTAAATAATCACAATTTGCAAGTGGTTGGACAGACTACTCAGGATTTGCGAGCCAGGATTGAGGTTCTGGAGGGGCAAGTCCAGGCTCCTGCCATGGCCCCGAGTTCTGGGATTCCCAAGTTGCCCCCTTTTCGTTTTGGTGGTGAACGTGAAAAATTCAGGGGATTTGTTAATCAATGTAATCTTTTTTTTTCTGCACATGCTTCACAATTTCCTACTGAACGATCTAAGGTGCTTACTATAGTTATGTTGCTTACCAACAAGGCTTTGATATGGGCAAACCCTCTGATTGAGACTGAGGATGATTGTTTGAATCACCTTGATGACTTTATTTCAGCCATGGGGCAGGTGTTTGATGACCCCAATCGAGGTGCAACAGCTGAAGCAGCCATGTTAGCTTTGCGCCAAGGTAAGCACTCAGTAGCTGAATATGCCTTGGATTTCAGGAGATGGGCCCTTGATACCACCTGGGACAATTCCGCCAAAAAATCTATTTTTCGAAAGGGGTTATCCCCACTAATTAAGGATGAACTTGCTCGTGCCGACCCTCCCACTGCGTTAGGTGACTTTATTAACTACTGCATCCGTATTGATACTCGTTTAACTGAACGCAGGCAAGAGAGATGGTTCGAAAGCAATCGTACTAACCTTTTCCTACCTTCCTCTCCAGCTAAGGAACCTTTGAATAGGATTACACGGGAACCTGAACCTGAACCTATGCAGGTAGACTCTTTGCTACGACGGGTTAGTGATGCACGCAAGGAACATCGTTTTAAGGAGAATCTATGTTTTTACTGTGGTAAGTCAGGGCACTTTATTATTAACTGTCCCAGCCGTTCTCGCAAGACTACTGCAGCACTCATTCATTGTGAGTGTTGCGAGAGGGGATCTGTCAGGTCCGAGCCTCAGGCTCCAGAGATAGCTGCCGCAGCAGATCTTGATTTCTCGGACTTAAACTCCGTTACTTCTGAGGACGTTGACTGTGTAAATGCTGCCATCTTTCAAGTTTCCTCAGCGGTGTCCCAGCTGAGTTGTAAGAAAAACAATTCTCACTGTTTTCTTTCCATCAAACTCTGGGTTGACTCAGCCTGGGTGTCTAGCTCTGCCATGATCGACTCAGGTGCAAGTGGAAATTTTATGGATGTCTCCTTTGCTCTAAAACAGGGAATACGTTCAGTGAAGAAGGCTGCTCCCGTACAGATGGAAACTGTGGATGGCTCCCTGCTGACCTCTGGACCAGTGGATCAGGAAACAGAGCCTTTAAAGGTTCTTATGGGTAAAGATCATCAAGAGAAACTGTCCTTTATGCTTATCTCTTCTCCTCACTTTCCCATTATTCTAGGGCTACCATGGCTGCAGGCTCAGAATCCTACCATTAACTGGGAGACCAAGGAATTACACTTCCCAGAGAAACAGATGAGTCAAAAAATTTCAGCTTGCTCTGTTCCTAAAGGAACCATGTCAGTCCCTGAATTACCAGCTGTATACCAGGACTATGTGGATTTATGTGACAAGAAGAACGCTGACCAGCTTCCTCCTCACCGTCCATATGATTGTCCAATTGAATTATTGCCTGGAGCAGAGATACCTTTTGGTAAGATCTACCCCCTGGCGGGGCCCGAGCTGAAGGCTTTAAAAGAATACATAGACGAAAATCTAGCCAAGGGCTTCATACGCCCCTCTTCATCTCCTGCAGGGGCACCCATATTCTTTGTAAAGAAGAAAGATGGATCCCTGAGACCATGCGTAGACTATAGGGAACTTAATAAGGTTACTATTAGAAACCGTTATCCATTGCCTTTAATCCCTGAGTTATTGGAGAGAGTGCGACATGCTAAAATTTTTTCTAAACTAGATCTTCGTGGGGCCTATAACTTAGTCCGTATTAGACCTGGGGATGAATGGAAGACTGCATTCAGGTCACGCTATGGACACTTTGAATATCTGGTTATGCCTTTTGGTCTGAGTACCGCCCCAGCCACTTTCCAACACTTGGTGAATGACATCTTCAGGGATCTCCTAGATACATTCGTGGTAATTTATTTGGATGATATTTTAATTTTTTCTAACTCCACAGAGGAACATCATGGACATGTGAGAATGGTCTTGGAACGTCTAAGACAAAATCATCTTTACATCAAGCTTGAAAAGTGTGAATTCCATAAGACCGAAATTCAATTTCTGGGGTATGTACTGTCTACACAAGGAATTAGTATGGATGGAAGTAAAACCCAAGCCATCAATGATTGGCCAAGTCCTAGAAATGTGAAGGAGGTACAGCGCTTCATCGGGTTTGCAAACTTCTATAGACGTTTCATTAGAAATTTCTCTGAGGTAGTGTCACCTATCACCCAACTTACCCGGAAAGAGTCTAAGTTCTCCTGGACTCCCCAAGCCCAGGAAGCATTTTCCCGTCTAAAAGATAAATTTACCACTGCACCTATTCTAGTACATCCCAACCCAGAGCTTGCCTTCATAATAGAGGTGGATGCTTCAGACTGTGCCGTGGGAGCTATACTCTCTCAGAGAACAGGTGAGAAGAATGTCTTGCATCCCTGTGCCTTCTTTTCCCAGCAGTTGTCTTCGGCTGAGAAGAACTACGATGTGGGCAATAGAGAGTTGTTGGCCATTGTTGCCGCCTTCAAAGAATGGAGACACCTTCTGCAAGGAGCTGCACAGCAAATAGTCGTTCTGACAGATCATCGTAATCTTGAGTTTATCAGGTCGGCTAAGTGCCTGACTCCTCGCCAGGCTCGCTGGAATCTTTTCTTAAACCAATTTAATTTTATTATTTCTTATAGACCAGGATCGCGCAATGGAAAGGCTGATGCACTCTCTAGGATTTACTCAGCAGAGACACGTCCAATTACTCCTCCTAAGACTATTCTTCCTGACTCTAGATTCCTAGGAGTGATTCATCATCAAGACCTAATTAAAGACATCAAGGAAGCATACCATGCGGATTCTTTTTTGGCTCAACCCCCAAGGGACGTAAGTCTTGTCTTTAAGAATGGTGTGTGGATTCTGGGACAACGTCTGTATATACCTGAAACAGTCAGATTGAGAGTATTGCAACTCATTCATGATTCCAAAATAGCCGGGCATAGAGGAATTCTAAAGACACAGGAATTTCTTTCTCGTTTCTTTTGGTGGCCCACTTGTAGGAAGGATGTTTTGGATTATGTCACTTCGTGTGAGGTTTGTGCAAGATGCAAAACACCTCGCTCTTCACCAACTGGTCTGTTACAGCCTCTTCCCACCCCGTCCCGCCCGTGGGGATCCATTTCTATGGACTTCATTGTCGAATTACCAACCTCTCAAGGGAAGAACACTATTCTAGTGGTGGTTGATCGTTTAACAAAGGCAGCTCATTTTATCCCTTGTGTCGGCTTACCCACTGCAAAACAGACATCAGATTTGATGATTAAAGATGTGTTTCGTTTACATGGAGTACCGGATGAGGTTATTTCGGATCGAGGGGTGCAATTCACTTCTAGGTTTTGGCAAAATTTCTGTGCAGCATTGGACATTAAAGTAAACCTTTCTTCTGCTTTTCATCCCCAGACTAATGGACAAACCGAACGAACCAATCAGACCCTGGAGCAGTATCTCCGCTGTTTTATCTGCCACCTACAGGATGATTGGGTGGATCTACTTCCATTGGCTGAGTTCTCTTACAACAACTCTCAGAGTGCCTCCACTAAACAGTCTCCTTTTTTCTCTAATTTAGGTTATCATCCTAATATTCTACCACGATTTCCCATAGAGACGCCTTTGCCAGCAGTGGCTGAAAGAGTCACGACTTTACAGAAGAATATGGATCTTCTAAAGGAGAATCTGGAATCGGCTCAGGAAAGGTACAAAAAGGCAGCAGATAAATTTCGTAAACCTGCACCAGTTTTTAAGGTAGGAGACCTGGTCTGGCTGTCAACCAGAAATCTTAAGTTAAGGATTCCATCATCTAAGTTGGGACATAAGTACATTGGACCCTATAAAATCAGTAAGATTATAAGTGCCGTTGCTTGTCGTCTTCAATTGCCCAGAACTATGAGAATCCACCCTGTCTTTCATGTATCCCTACTAAAGGCTGCAACACCCAATACGTTTCCTGGACGTTCTTCTCCTTGCCCTGACCCAGTGCTAGTCGATGGTCAGGAAGAATTTGTGGTGGAAAGGATTTTAGATTCCAGGTTGTATAGAAATCAGTTACAATATCTGATCAAATGGCAGGGCTACCCAGTGGAGGACAACTCATGGGAGCCAGTCAATAACGTTAATGCTCCTCGCTTGCTCCGTCAGTTTCATCAGAGGTACCCACACAAGCCTGGTCTGAGGTCATCCGGAGATTGCCCCTAAGGGGGGAGTAATGTAAGGTTCTGTATATCTGTTTCAGAAACTCAGTTTGTTCGTCGGCCATTTTGCTTTCTGTTTTGCTGCAGCTATCTTGCCCTCAGTTAAAATGGAGTTTTCCAGCTTGCATGTTCCCGCCCTGATTCTCTCTGTTTGCTTCTTAAACAGCCACACCTGAGCAATCAGTGCTTCAGAATCTGGCCTGCAGTGAACCTGTGTTCTGACTCCTGAAGCCTTGGACTTTGTACTCCAGCCATTTCTACTGAGAAACTCTGGAGCTCTTGTGGACTCTGAACTCTGCTCTTGAAAGCCTCACGGTTGCATGGACTTGCGGTAACATAGAAGAAGATCTGAATCTGTTGTGGAGAGTTATTGATGAACTTAGATTACTTTGGCCTGCTGTGTCTCCTGCTTCTGTGTTTGCAACCTGTGTGTTTATTTTTGCCAATTTGTATGAAGCAATACAAGACTTTCTTTTTCAACCTGTGTCTCAAGTATTTTCATCGCACCCAAGCACAAGACGCTATATGAACTGTATCACATACATTACACTTCGATCCTCTCAAGATCTCCTTCTCAACTCCCCCCTCATCTCTTCTTCCCACAACCGCATACAAGACTTCTCCCGGGCTTCCCCCATACTCTGGAACTCCCTGCCGCAAAACATCAGACTTTCACCAACAACGGAGACCTTCAAGAAAAACCTGAAGACCCACCTGTTCCAACAAGCCTACAACCTACAATGATCCTCAGTCTACTGAACCATCGTACGACCAGCTCTACCCTTTCCTAGTGTATTCTCACCCATCCCTGCAGTCTGTGAGCCCTCGCGGGCAGGGTCCTCTCTCCTTCTGTACTTGTGTGTCCCTTGTCCAGCACATGTTTACTGTACCTGTCTATATTTTTCCCCTTTTCATATGTAAAGCGCCATGGAATAAATGGCACTATATAAATGTATAATAATAATAATTACAGTAGAATGAAGGCTTCGCTGGAATTAGGCGTTTAAATAAAAATGGAAAACTGTGTTCAGTCTTATTTCAAATAAATGACTTTATTCTGGCTGTCTTTATTTACCATATAATTATAGGATTAGTAATGGATAGTTGTCTGTTGTGATACGGTAACCGAGGAGGATAAGAGAGAAATAGGCTAAGCAACCAGACACCCAGAGAGGTTGGTAACTTAGGGGATTGCAGACCCCTAAACTGACAACACAACTAGAATTAGCCGTGGAACTTACCTACGGTGCCCTAGACGCCTCGACACAGCCAAAGAGTTAACTAAGCCTAAAGAGAGAAAGGTGAAAGCTAAACTGCCCCAGAGTAGAGCCCCAAAGGAATAGATAGCCCCCAAACATATATTGCCGTTGAGACAGATGAAGTACAAAACACAGGCAGAAAATAGAGTGAGCAAATGCTGGGGCCCGAACTGTCTGGATAGAACAGGACAGGAAAGGATACTGTCTGCAATCCCGCAAAAACCCTAAGAAAAACTCCAACACATCTGATATGCAAAAATACTGAGGCCACACGACCTGTCCCCCACTAAATCAGAACTCTGGTGTGAACTGGACGCAAAACAACAGATACTGAAATAACGGGACTAGAAATACAGAAAAGACTGACATAAGCTGTGGCAAATGAAAACAGAGTCCAGCACAGGTCCCAGCAGGGAACCCGGCTAAACTCACACCAGCAAGGTAGAGAACAGAGAAAATCAAAATGCCACAGAGTAAAACAGCCAAAAAACTTATCTGAAAGATGCAGGACAAAGCAGGGAGCAAGCAGACTTCAGAAGGCTCAGGAAGAAACCCAAAATCACCAGCAACAACTAAGGGAAGGCTGATCACTTAAATCTCTCCAGTCTGTAACACCTAATCTCCAATCATCCTCTTCAGGTGATTGACTTCTCTCAGCCAGGCCAGCTCTATTACCAGCAGCAACCACCAGAGTGAGCTCAAACTCAGAAGCCAGATCAAAAGTGTTCACAACAGTTGTCTTATAGACACTTCTCCGTTACTAATCCATGGTCTTGATGTCACCAGACAATACAAAGGTGACATCAACCCCACAAATATTACCCCACTTGCCACCGCCACAGGGCAAGTGGGAAGAGCGAGGCCAAGTGCCAGAATTTTTGCATCTATAAGATGAGCCATTACTGGGGCGGCTGAGAGCTAATATTTTTAGCCTGGGGCGGCTAAGAGCTGATGTTTTCAGCCTGGGGGGGTGCCAATATACATGGCCCCTTCCCAGGCTATTAATATCAGCCCGCAGCTGTCTACCTAGCCTTTGCTGGTTCGATTTTATAGGGGGACCCCATGTCAATTTTTTTTCTGGGGTTCCCCTGTAAACTAGCCAGTATAGGCTAAGCAAACATCTGTGAGCTGATATTAATAGCCTGGGAACCTTTATAGCTATTGGCTCCTTCCAAGAATATTAACATCAGCCCTCAGCTTTCCTTCTGCTGGTTATGAAAATTATGCGGGAGCCCACACAATTTTTTTTTTTAAATTTGCTGAAAAATAAACAGATATTGCATTTCACTCAGATTTCGTGCGTGTCTTTTATTTTACTCTTCATGTATCATTATATTAATGAGGGTATCTGGCTGACACCTGTTCATTACTAAACCTCGGGTTTGGTATTACATAATACATGTAGTAAAAGTAGATTTAGAGCAGCACAAAAGGCAATAAATGTAGAGTCCAGTTTCGTTTTATATATATATATATATATACAGCTCTGGCAAAAATTAAGAGACCACTGCAAAATTTTCAGTTTAATAAATAGCCTTAATGAAAAACATACCCAATTATCAGTTAGTACTCAATTAATATAGCCAAATAATGGGCATAATGCATGGATATAAATATATGGACAATCGCTGAATTAATATTAACATAGGAGAACAAAAACGATCAAAACGTCCAAGGTGAGATACAAAATATTTTATTAATCATGAATATATAAAAAAGCAGGGAAACATAAGTGACAAAGTCTCATGCCAATAAGCACTGATGGGATAACAGGACACACATAGGTGAACAGCTGGTCAGTTGGAAAAATTACTAATAAATGCAAAATATCATGTATGTAGATGGTGACCAGCACAGTCTTAAAGATGTTAATATCACTGCAAAATTGCATGTAGCAGTCAAAATGTCCCAGAATGGAAATATTAACTCCATGTTTGTGAATAAAAATTATTTACTTCAAAATAAGATGGAGTATGAAGGACAAAAAATACTACCCAAACAAATGGAACATCACAGAATTGTAACTGAATCCATAAAGTAGCGGTATACCTGTTTGAGATAGAAGACTGACACCAAGTGCGTCCACCCCGACGCGCGTTTCGGCTACTGTGCCTTCATCAAGGGGTGAAAAGGAAGTGAGAGTGAGGGGTATAAAAAACAGCCTGCCACCAATCACGTATGAGCTACACATCTGTTCCCTAATGGTAACCAGGTAATGATATCACTTAAAAATCAGCAAAAACAAACATGTCATAGTCCTAATAATTGTCTACATGCCCAAATCAATGGATGAAAATAGCTGCCGCTTGAAATAATTCCACTGCCCAAAGTTGCGATGCATATTATCAGAGATATAGAATCGTCATAAGAGCGCGCTGTGAGAGGCCTCTGATGACGCGCTCGTCACCACGACAACCAAGGATGCCCGGCGGCGTCGGCATCATGTGCCAGATGACGTCACATAACGTGACCGGTCACCATGACACAGAGAGACGCCGACCGCCGGACATGCCAGAGTCCCGGCGAAGAGCGCGTGCCGGCCGTAAGTATGACGAAACTGTGATGGTATGAAAAGTGAGTATATATACAACATTTATATATTTAAAGTAGATGAAACGTCAACTTGGAAGCAGTAGAAGATAACAAGCTAAATATACCAACGATATTAACAGCAATGGAAAGGAAACATATATATAACATGGAACAACTGCATTGAAAATGAAAATAATATAAAATGAAATTAATATAACAAACAAAGATGATGTGGGGCATAGGTAATGACGATGGATGGTTTGCTGATAGAAGTGGATGGTTGGCTCAATGAAATCAAGATGTCATAGCCTTGGTTAAACATTCTCCAAGGGTAGTAACATGAAGGTGGAAGAGAGCTAGAAAGGATAAAACACATAAAAAATTAAAATCAACCCACATATGCTTAAACCAGAAGATCAGTCATAACCATGAGAAATATTATAAAAAAGAAGCAAAACTTAAAGTTTCATTGAGACCCTTAGGATGGACTGTATCCAGAACCCAGATCCATCTGGTTTCTTTTTGAGACAATTTCTGGCTGAGATTGCCACCACGAATACCAGGAATTAACATGTCAATGCCCTTTACTCTAAGTAGAGAACTGTCACAATTATGATGTAATTTGAAGTGACGAGGTAGAGTCCTAAGTGTGGATGGATCCTCGTGGCCGGCCGCCGCCTGAATGCCCAAAACATGTTCCGCGCGTGCGCACTTTTAATTGACGAGTTGTCATGCCAATGTAAATAAGCTTGCAGGGACATGTGGCAAAGTATATCACATACCGGGAATTACATGAAATATTTTTTCGAATCTCATAAGTCCTTGTTCCTGCAGAGTTAGAAAAGGTGGCACTGCGGTCAATGTTAGGGCAGGCGACGCACCGTCCACACGGAAAACATCCACACCTAGGACGTCCAGCCTGGAAAATGACATGGTCTGTCTCCACATGGTAATGACTATGTACTAATTGGTCTTTAAGATTCAAGGATCGTCTGAATGTGATACTGGGTCTATCAGAAACAATTCGATTAAGTATGGGGTCCGTCTGGAGGATAGGCCATGCCTTTTGAAGACAATTCCTCATACGAGTGGCCTGAGAATGGAAGCCCGTTATGAATCTAACAGTCGTAGAAGGATTAGTTGGTTTCACTCTGTTATATAATAGAGAGTGGCGGGTAGAATGTTTGGCCCGGTTGTAGGCCCTTTTTAAGACCCGTCTGCTATAACCTCTATCTTTAAATCGTTGAAATAATTCGTGAGCCTCATTTTCAAATTCTTGGTCACTCGAACAAATCCTGCGAATACGCAAGAATTGTCCTGTTGGAATTGAGTTGATCAAAGGTTTGGGATGGGCGGAGGTAGCATGCAAGAGCATATTGGTGGAAGTTTCTTTTCTATGAACACCAGTCTGTAAGACATCATTGATGTCTCTTGTTACTGTAACATCAAGGAAGTCAATCTTATTGACGTCAGAATTGGACGTGATGAGAATATTTTTATCATTATGATTAATATCAGACAAAAAGTTATTCAAGGAAATCAAATCGCCCTGCCAGATCAAAAATATGTCATCAATGTACCGCACCCAAAAGGGGATGCGGTCCATTGATGACATACGATCCGGCAAGGAAAGGTCCCTCTCCCACAGCCCCAGGAACAGGTTGGCGTAGGATGGCGCAAAGGAAGCTCCCATGGCTGTACCCTGGAGCTGCAGGTAGAAGGACCCTTTAAAAGTAAAAAAATTATGTGTCAAAGAGAATTCCAGGAGCTCTAAGACAAGTTGGATAATATCCACAGGTAAATTTGACATGTCCAAGAAGTATTTAGTAGCAGAGATGCCATCTGAATGTTTGATATTGGTATAAAGGGATTCAACATCCCCAGTTACCAATAATGTGTTGGAACCAACATGGAGACCCCTTGATGAAGGCACAGTAGCCGAAACGCGCGTCGGGGTGGACGCACTTGGTGTCAGTCTTCTATCTCAAACAGGTATACCGCTACTTTATGGATTCAGTTACAATTCTGTGATGTTCCATTTGTTTGGGTAGTATTTTTTGTCCTTCATACTCCATCTTATTTGAAGTAAATAATTTTTATTCACAAACATGGAGTTAATATTTCCATTCTGGGACATTTTGACTGCTACATGCAATTTTGCAGTGATATTAACATCTTTAAGACTGTGCTGGTCACCATCTACATACATGATATTTTGCATTTATTAGTAATTTTTCCAACTGACCAGCTGTTCACCTATGTGTGTCCTGTTATCCCATCAGTGCTTATTGGCATGAGACTTTGTCACTTATGTTTCCCTGCTTTTTTATATATTCATGATTAATAAAATATTTTGTATCTCACCTTGGACGTTTTGATCGTTTTTGTTCTCCTATGTTAATATTAATTCAGCGATTGTCCATATATTTATATCCATGCATTATGCCCATTATTTGGCTATATTAATTGAGTACTAACTGATAATTGGGTATGTTTTTCATTAAGGCTATTTATTATTTGTTTGCTGTGTCCTGCACAGGTCTTTTTTCCTTTTTGGATATGGATTTTCGAGCCAAAGATAAGACATGGCTCGGTCAGATTGAGCAGGTATTTGGGACAAGTGGCAACAATTCTCAGCCACCAGTTGATCAGTCCATTGATAACCAGGCCCTTGATATTGAAAAATGGCTGATAAAAAGAACTCGTTTATGGTGGAATCGGGCCTTCCTGGAGAAGTATCTAACATGCAAAATGATTCCTAGAGGTTTGCGAATAAGAGTAATCCCCACCTTCCCAGTGGAGGATTGTGATTTTTATAAAACATGGGAAGAGGCATGCAACACATGCTCCTACACCTTTATGCAATTATTGGTGGATTTAAATGCCAAAACAATTTCAAATCTTGATAAATTGATAGATGATGCGGAACGTGAATTTAAGTCCAAATGTCCAGCTGATAAGATTGCTGGCTATGACTCTCGCATTGAGAAAAGTCTGGACGTATGTGTTAAGAGGATTCAGGAAACTCAAACATCCAAATTCCAACGTGACATGAGAGACTATTCTAATAAGAATGTATATCTCTGGCGGAAATCTAACGCTCAGACCGCCAAGTTGTCAGGAGCCCCGTCTATGAGTTCACTCTCCAACATTAGTGATTCATCTGAATGGTCTGTCTCCTCCATGACGACACGATCAGGACAAA
>JARQOD010000001.1:967007187-967061222 GCA_033576555.1 Oophaga sylvatica | reverse complement strand
GCGCGGGGTAGGTCGAGACCCTGTGAAGGGGGAAAAATCATCCATGGGACTTAAATCTTTTTTCCCTGTTTTTAAACAACCCCCCTTTAAAAATATACAGCGCCAAAATAAAAAAACCTTTTTTCCCTTAAACCGCTTTTGGTAGCATTAACCCGGAGGGGGTAAGTGACACCAGGCACTATCAGCTTTTCCCCTTTTACACTCGGCCCGAAGACGGAAATACTTAGAGGCCCAGTTTCCTCCCTAAGGGTTTTCCCGCTTTCCACGAAAAGGAAATTATTCTCCCTTCTTTCACCCCAAACCCATCTAACAAAAAGAGAGAAAATTCTATTTTAGATGTTAGAAGATGCTGCTGCAATTTTTGGCAGCACTGACCCTGGAAAAAAAAACAATCATTGTTTGTCTCTTTTAAAGGGAATTACAAAGGCCGTAGAAAAAAAAAAAAAGAGTCTTTGGCCAGTGGTTTGGGAAGCAATTTTTTGGCATACACCCGAGGGGCAAGCCCCACCTGAGAGGCTGGGCGCATTCCCCGGGGCTGTGGCGACTTTCTGGGCGAAAGGGCAGAAGTCTGATTGCCCGTTTTAAAGGGCGCTACGTGGTCTTCTACACACGTTTTCCTCATTATAGATTAGTTTGGGGTGTTTCCCCTCAGACCTTTCTTTGGACAAAGGGGTGCTGCGGGCAGTAGTCCCCCCTAAATAGTTTTTACCTCTGTAATTCTTCTGTGGCTGTCAGGGGATTCGAAAAAAGTTAAGTTACTTCCCGTTAAGGGAAATTTTTCGAGTCCATGACAGCCCCTTAATTCCCACCAGTTTTATGTGCACTTCCCCCCTTTTGTGTCACATGTAATAAACAATTGATTAATTTTTACTGTGTGATGCAGAAATTTTTTGTGTATCCTTTAACCTTGTGCCCTCTTTTGCTTGTATTCAACGAGTGTGGGAGAGGTGCCCCCTTTTATATTGTTGGTTTCCCTGTTCCAAAGGGGGCGGACCCCCCTTCTCGTAGTGTGTCATGGACTTCGAAAAATCCGTTCGGTAAGAAATTTTGATTTTTTCAATCATTTGACAGTGTTTTGAGGAGCCATGTCCCATCTTCAGAGGAGATTCAAACGGATAAAAATTGAAGTGGCCACTTTAAGAAGCTTTTCTCATGATTGCATACACCTGGCTATGAAGTTCAAAGCTCAATGAGGTTACAAAACCAAAAAAAGTACTTTAGTAAGTCAGTAAAAAGTAGGTAGGAGTATTTAAAACAAGAAAATGATAGGGTGGCCATACTTATGCACCTGTCAAATTTTGTTTGAATGCAGATTGCACATGTTCTGCTAGTACAATAAACCTCATTTCAAGGCAGAAACATTACTGTGTCCAATAGTTATTAGATATATCAAACTGAAATAGCTGTTGCAAAAACACCAATTTTTATAAAACATTAAGCTTAAGATTAATAGGGGTGCCCAAACTTTTTCATATAACTGTATATTGCCTCTTCTGTAAAAGCCCCTTTAAAGCTATGGATACTTTTGTAATTTATTTTGGTTTACTACCCAAGTGCAACATTGGCCAACTTCTAAGTACGGTAACTTTTAAAATTGTCTCTTCATTTTAGTGTTGTAGAGTCTGTGCAGCTCCTGTACATAGCTGGCGCTTCTGTTGTCAGCTCAGCCCTGTTTTCTTAAGCTCTTTCTGATGTCTTCCGCCCTTCTGTAGAGATACCAGCACGGAGGAGGTTGTAAACGGCATAGTAAATTTGTAAGAGTCTGCTGGAGGAGACAGGATCACACAGGCTTTATAGAGAAAGGGCCGTCGCTACAGAATCTGCAGAGTGTGTCGAAAGCCGGGGTCTATACAGTGACATGGGCTACCATTATAGAAGGGGTAATCTGTGCTGATACGTAAGAGCTAGAGAAGGCTGCAGCGTCCTGGGCACACACCCCTCGCACCCCAACTACAGGAATCATTTGGTTTCGGTGTTTCTCATTCGTTCATTCACTCTCTTTAATTCAGGAGTCTGGTAAGGAGCGAATGGAAGAAGTAAGTACAGTACTTGTGTTCACCGCATGCCCTGGGTTCTGTGCTGAGCTTGTCGCTGTAGGGCTACTGACACGGCTGCCATCAGGTTGCAGTGGTTTGCTGCTAATTGAGTGCAGTTGTCCCATTAATGGATAGACGTGGGGTGAAGTAGACCTTTTCTCCTGGCGTCATACAGGGAAAGAAAAAAAGATACAGAGGTCAACATGATAAAGGTGATGGAAAGTGAGCAGAGCTGTGGCGAAACCTGAGTGCTGGTTCTGCTAGGAAGATGACTGAACTGGCTCCTGTTACAGTGAATCTGTCAGCAGGTTTTTGCTGTGCAATCTGATGCAGGAGATGGAGTCTGAAACACAGAGTTCAGGGATGTGTCACTTGTCAAAGTGCGTGCTGTGGTTTACTTACTGTGAAGGATTTATCACTAGAGATGGGCGAATCCGAGCAGTAAAGTTCGGATAAGACCCCCCCCCTTCCCCCGAATACCTGATGTTTGTCACGCTGTTATGTGCATGACTGCCCGGCAAACCCCACTTCTGATCGGCGGTGGAATCGGGATCGCCAGTCAGACAGCCGCAGCTCCCACACTGCCAAATGCCTCCTATCCATTACTAATCTTATAGTTATATGGTAAATAAAGACACAGCCAGAATAATGTCTTATATTAGAAATAAAACAAAACACACTCTTACTTTTCTATTTAGAAATAACAAAAAGTTATACTCGCCTAACACCCATTCCATTGAATCCCTTGTCTCCTGTAAAAAAAACAACAATATTCCTCACTTGTTCGTTCTGTCCCATGTCGCTAATACTCCCAGTAGCTGCTCCTGCTCTCACTGTTATTAGCAGCAGGTGCTGGCTGATGGGAGCAGTAGTCCTATTCATCCCATCCACTGACGCCGGTGACCAGAGGTAAACTTTTATACCGCTGATCACAGCTGCACGCTCACGCTGTCTTTTAACAGTGTAGGAAGTGGAACTACGGCTCTATGACCGGCGTTGATTTTACCGCCGATCAGAAGCGTTGTTTGCCGCGCTGTCATGAACATTACAGCATGGCAAACACTGGATATTTGTGCCCCCCATTCAAGTGAATGGGGTCCAGGTACTGTTCTGGGTACCTGAACTTTTTGTATCTGTTCAACCGAACCCAAAACATCCAGGTGTCCGCCCATCTCTATTTATCACGAAGCGTTTAACATCAGTCTGGCAGCTAAGCGGCTCACTGACACAATGGCTTCTCAGAAATGATGCCACAGAATGGTCTGGCAGGATGATGCTTTAGAATATGTGCACACGTGGAGTATTTGCATCAGATTTTTCTGCGCCAGCTACCAGTGTCTTAGCAGGAGCCGAGCAAAATACTATATTAGATATGCATGATGTACATTATTCAGAAGAAACAGGTTTGGAGTTTGTTTTGTGCAAATTCTCATTACTTGGCCCTGATTCTGGCCTTGTACGTGTCACTGTATATCTGTATGGCAGTTCTCTGGTTATATGGAGGTTGTGTACACATTGCATTCTACTGGTCATTACCCAGAGCTGTGGGATATCCGGTGTTCTGCACGTCCCTCGCTTTCTACAGAGGCGTTTGACAGCTGAGACTAATATGTTGCTTTTGTGGAATAATGGCTTTCACTAATGACTTTTCTACAATATAATTTTGTATGTATCTGCACGGACTAAGCTAAAATGCCACAATGACCATGATGGTGTGTGTATATATATGTGTGTGTGTGTGTGTGTGTGTGTTGTATATGTATATGTATTATATATAAAATAATCAACATAGGGCATAGCGGGGCTGGGCATATTTAACAGTTCACATGGAAATAAAATTTATCGGAAAACAAATATTGTATTAAAATTTATAATAACCGGGGAAGGGGGAAAGGGAAATAATGCATTGTCATACAATCAATCCTTAAAATACATAGAACAGATAGATATTTGTCAGATCAAAAACATAGCCAGAGATATTACACAAATATAAACTAGAAATACAAACCAATGCCCTTATGGAAATAGTTCTATCCAACGGTTCCATTTACTAGCAAATTTTTTTAAAGCAGTTTTTTTTTAAATAGCAATTTTATTTTCATAATATTTATGTAAAGAAGTTTTATTAATTAAATCTTGTAATGAGGGAATATTAGGGGACTTCCAAAAAGAGCAATATTAACTAAAAAAAAGTGAAGAATAAGTTGTCCTATGGATGGAGCAAACTGATCAATGCCCAGAGAGAGTTAAGTCCAATTGAGGGGTTAAAATAAAATCATTAATATTTAAAATTTGACCAACTAAGGACTCAACCTCTATCCATAAGGCTATGTGCACACGTTGAGGATTCTTAGCGTTTTTGCCGCGGCAAAAACACTTACCCAACGCAACTCATTCTATCCTATGGGATTCCGCAATGATGTGCACATGTTGCGCTTTTTTCCACGGTGCAACCGCACCGCGGAAAAAAAAAGCCGCATGCTCATTCTTTTTGCGGAATCGCGGTGATTCCGCCGCCATAGGAATGCATTGAACCGCCTACTTTCCACATGTGGCTATGCGCAAAGTAAGCGGTTCATGTGCGGATGGTACCCAGGGTCTGGAGGAAAGGAGACTCTCCGCCAGGCCCTGGGTACCATATCCTTGTAAAAACAATAATTAAAATAAAAAAATAATGATATTCTCACCTTCTGGCGGCCCCCGCAGCCTTCCCGCCTCTCAGCGACACTCCCGGCCAATCCCGTTCGCAGTAATGCATTGCGAGAATCACCCCAGATGACGTGGCGGTCTCGCGTGATGCTACGTCATCTGGGGTCATTGTCGCTATGCATTACTGGGAACGGGATTGGCCGGGAGCGTCGATGAGAGGCGGGAAGGCTGCGGGGGCCGCCGGAAGGTGAGAATATCACGATTTATTATTATTATTTTTTTTTTTTATTATTTTTACATTAGATCTTTTTACTATTGATGCGGCATCAATAGTAAACAGTTGGTCACACTTGTCAAACACGTTGTTTGACTCGTGTGACCAACCTGTCAATCAGTTTTCCAAGCGATGCTACAGATTGCTTGTAAAACGCTAGCATTCTGCAAGCTAATTACGCTTACAAAAAGCTAGTTTCTGGCGGGAATACGCATGCCTATAAAATGCGTTTTTCCCACGGCAGGGAGGTGCGGGATTGCCGCGGAAATTACCGCGGCAATTCCGCAACGTGTGCACTTAGCCTAATGGTCTAATCTTTGGACATGACCAGTAAATGTGAAATAGAGAACCAATCTGTCCACATTCTCTCCAACATTTGGGGAGTTGTCTGAGTTGATCTTGGCTAATCTTGAGGGAGTATAGTACCATCGTGATAATAGTTTATAAAACGACTCTTGGAGAGTCATTGAAATAGTGGAAGAGTACGTTGTTATAATCGCCTTTTCCCAATGGTCTATGTCTACTGAAAGGTGGAGGTCCTCTTCCCATTTAATCATGTAAGGAGATTTACAAAAGGTTTGATCCAAGTTAAACCATTTATAAGGGTATTGAATGCTCCAAAAAATATTATGACCTAAATTTTTTAACGTAAGGACAAGAATATAGCTACTATAATACTGCCCCTATATACAAGAATATAACTACTATAATACTGCCCCTATATACAAGAAATACTACTATAATACTGCCCCTATATACAAGAATATAACTACTATAATACTACCCCCATGTAAAAGAATATAACTACTATAATACTGCCCCTATATACAAGAATATAACTACTGTAATACTGCCCCCTGTGTACAAGAATATAACTACTATAATACTGCCCCTATGTACAAGAATACAACTACTATAATACTGCTGCTATGTACAAGAATATAACTACTATAATACTGCTCCTATATGTACAAGAATATAACTACTATAATACTGCTCCTATGTACAAGAATATAACTACTATAATACTGCCCCTATGTACAAGAATATAACTACTATAATACTGCTCCTATGTACAAGAATACAAATACTATAATACTGCCCCTTTGTACAATAATATAACTACTATAATACTGCCCCTATGTACAATAATAGAATCATAGAATGGTAGAGTTGGAAGGGACCTCCTGGGCCATCTGGTCCAACCCCCTGCTCAAAGCAGGATTCTCTAAATCATCCCAGACAGATGTCTGTCCAGCCTCTGTTTGAAGATTTCCATTGATGGAGAACTTACCACCTCTCGTGGCAGCCTGTTCCACTCATTGATCACCCTAACTGTCAAAAAGTTTTTTCTAATATCTAATTTGTGTCTCCTCACATTCAGTTTCATCCCATTGCTTCTAGTCTTTCCTTGTGCAAATGAGAATAAAGATGATCCTTCTACAATGTGACAGCCCTTGAGATATTTGTAGACAGCTATTAAGTCTCCTCTCAGTCTTCTTTTTTGCAAGCTAAACATTCCCAAATCCTGCAACCGTTCCTCATAGGACATGGTTTGCAGACCGGTCACCATTCTAGTGGCTCTTCTCTGAACTTGCTCCACTTTGTTGATGTCTTTTTTAAAATGTGGTGCCCAAATCTGGACACAGTATTCCAGATGAGGTCTGACTAAAGAGGAGTAGAGGGCAATAATGACCTCACGTGATCTAGACTGTATGCTTCTGTTGATACATCCTAGAATTGTATTTGCCTTTTTTGCTGCTGCATCACACTGTTGACTCATGTTCAGTCTGTGATCAATTAGTATACCCAAGTCTTTTTCACATGTGCTGTTACTTAGCCCTTTTCCTCCCATTTTGTATATGCTTTTTCATTTTTGTTGCCCAGATGTAGTACTTTGCATTTTTCCCTGTTAAAAACCATTCTGTTAGTTGCTGCCCACTGCTCCAGTTTATTTATATCTTTTTGAATCCTCTCTCTCTCTCTTCTCTAGTATTAGCTACCCCTCCTAGCTTTGTGTCATCAGCAAATTTGATCAGTTTACCCTCAATTCCTTCATCTAAATCATTGATAAAGATGTTGAACAATACAGGGCCCAAAACAGAGCCTTGTGGTACCCTACTTGAGACATTCTTCCAACTGGATGTGCAGCCATTTATGACCACTCTTTGAGTCCGATCACTAAGCCAGTTATGAATCCACCTAACAGTTGCCTTGTCCATTCCATACTTAGTCATTTTTTCAATAAGGATTGTGTGAGATACTTTGTCAAATGCTTTGCTGAAGTCAAGATATACTGTATCTACAGCATTTCCCTGATCCACACAGTCAGTGATTCTGTCATAGAAGGAAATTAAGTTAGTCTGACATGACTTATTAGTTACAAACCCATGCTGACTCTGTTTAATCACTTCATTCTTATGCAGGTACTTACATACATGTTCTTTAATAATTTGTTCAAAGATCTTTCCTGGTATAGAAATCAGACTCACCGGCCTGTAGTTCCCTGGGTCCACCTTCTTCCCCTTTTTGAAGATAGGAACAACATTTGCTCTTCTCCAGTCTTCTGGGACTTCTCCTGTTCTCCAAGAATTTTCAAAGATTATGGACAGTGGTTCAAGAATTTCTTCTGCTATCTCCATCAGTACTCTGGGGTGTAATTCATCTGGACCTGGAGACTTGAATTCATTTAGGTCAGCTAAGTGTTTCCTCACTGTCTTTCTGTTTATAGATATCCTGGATTCTTCTATTCCTTTAATAGGACAGTGAAGATCAGTTGATGTTACATTTCCTTTCTGAGAGAAAACAGATGCAAAATAGGAATTTAAAAGTTCAGCCTTCTCAACATCCTTTCTTACCATTTCATCATTTTCATCCTGTAAAAATCCTATAGCATCTTTGACTTTTTTTTTTTACTTTTGACGTATCCCCAAAATCCTTTTTTGTTGCTTTTGACATCTCTTGCAAGCCTTAATTCATTGTCAGCTTTAGATAATCTGATTTGTGCCCTGCAGGTTCTGCAGATGGCATTATATTCTTCTTTAGATATGCCTCCCTCTTTCCATTTGATAAACATTTCTTTCTTCCTCTTTAGCATGTGTTTAAGTTCTGTGTTCATCCATCCTGGTTTCCTTAAATGCTTCCCACCATTCTTCCCTCTTTTCGGAATTGTTAACGATTGTGCTTTGAGAATCTAATTTTTCAAGATTTCCCATTCTTCCTGGACATTTTTGTCCTTAAGGATATCCAGCCATTGGATCCCTCCAATTCTCTTTCTGAGTCCCTTAAAATCTGCCTTTCTGAAATCTAACCTTGACGTCTGAGTCTTCATAGGTCTTCATCCTCTTGTTATCCAAAATTCTAAAATAGCATGGTCACTACCTCCTAGGGTCCCAGCCACTCTTACCTCCTCAACCATTTCCTCCCTGTTTATAAGGATTAGATCCAAGGTAGTTGTTTTCTCCCCTACCTTTTGAAAGATAAAGTTGTCAGCAAGAGAGGATAAGAATTTCCTTGACCTGTTAGTTTTGCCTGAGAGAGATTCCCAACAATTGTCTGGATAGTTGAAATTTCCCATGACCACTATGTCATATTTTTTGGAGAACTTGGCCATTTGATGCATAAAGAGTTCATCCATATCTTCAGCTTGCATAGGTGGCCTGTAGTAAATGCCTACAATGGTGTCCTTCCCATTGTTCTGTCCTTGTATTCTTACCCAAACAGTTTCCACAGAACTCCCAGTCTCTGAAGCTTCAATCTCTGTGCAGATATACGCTTTTCTAACATACAATGCGACACCTCCTCCTCGTTTATCAAGTCTGTTTCTTGCAAAAAAGTTGTATCCTTCTAGCCTTGTATTCCAATCATGTGTATCGTCCCACCAATTTTCAGTGATTCCAATGACATCATACTTCTCCTGCATTAGTAGTTCCAATTCTCCTTGTTTGTTGCCCATGCTTTGTGCATTTGTATAAAAACAATTTAGTTTGTGATTGGTTTCTCTTCCTCCAATATTTTTATTTAGATTTTTTTGTCTTTGTTCTTCCCCTTCACTTCTAATAGCCGAGTTCTCAATAGCATTTGTCAGGTGTATGGCTTTTTCTGGCGTTTTGCTTCCCTTCCCACATTGTTCTAGTTTAAAGCTCTCCTGATGAGTGTAGCAAGGCGACTTCCAAATACATGTTTTCCAGTCTTCGTAAGGTGCACCCCATCTCTAGCAAGTAGTCCATCGTATAGGTAATTCACTCCGTGATCCAGAAATCCAAATCCTTGCTGACGGCACCATCGACGTTCACCTGCAGAATCTTATTCCACCTCCTTGTTCCATGGCCATCCACTGGAAGGATGGAAGAGAAGACCACCTGCGCACCAAGTTCTTTCACTTTCTTGCCTAAGTTTTCAAAGTCACTGCAGATGGTTTCCAGGCAGGGTGGATTGATTTAAATCACGCCGATTTAAATCAACGATTTAAATCATGATTTAAATCAAATGATTTTTTTCTATTTAAATCAGATCGATTTAAATCGTGATTTTAATCATGATTTAAATCAAAAGATTTTTTTAATATAAATCACGATTAAAATCTAAAACTTTCAATCATTGTTCAATTAACTCCACACTTCTAGCTTGGTTTCAGTTTCTTTTTCCATTCATTGACATGCCCAAACTTGTTGGATAGTCAGTCAGCAGTACTTGGCTGTAGTAACAATCAAACTTCAGAAGTGATCTACGTGAGCCATGGCAGGTCGTAAGAGAGACCCTATTTGGGTTCATTTTGTTGAGATGCCAGCAGAGCTTGGAAAGAAAGGTGGGAGAGCAAAGTGCAAATACTGTCAAAAGGATATCCAAGGACTTGTTTGCCGTTTGAAATCACATTATGAAAACTGCAACCAGAAGGGAAATGAAGATGTTGATAGTGATACAACTAATGTCAATGAACCCCCACAGCTTCTTATGCACCAGGACCCTAGCACTAGTGGTAAGTCTGGCAATTTATAACCTATTTTAACAGACGTTTTACTGGGATGGTTAAAGTCTATGAAAAGAAAAATTTCTAGCACTAGTTCTGGAGTATAGAATTTAAATTTATGTTAAGGCAATATTTCACAGAAGATTAACGTTAAGTAAAAATAAAAGAGTGTGTATACACCTATTTTTTTTTTTTTTTATTGTAGGCTACAATTCACTTTTGAAGTCTGCCAAATTGACCATTTTTTTAAAAAAAAAAAAAACATTTTTAAAACTTTTGTGACATAATTTTTTTCAGTTGCTCTGATATTACTAGTATTACAGCAACTTCACCGGAAACTTGAGTAGCATAACTTTTGAGACAGCCCTTATAGGACGAGGACCATTACATTGTTCAAAAAGTTTGTTTCAAAATATTTTCGTTATATTTCTTCAAATACGCAGTCGAATTATATTTTTAATTACTGTGGGTCAAATATGGCTTGTGCTGCACGTGACAATCAATATCTGGGTACAACTTCAACAAAGCAGCCCAACAAAAAACTTTGCGTGCAAAGTGTAGAAAAATTCCTCTTAAAGACTACGACGAGCCAGAAAGAACATTTTGATGAATTAATTGCTAAATTCATATTTGCAACCAATTCTTCTTTCCGACTAGTTGAACACCCATTGTTTGTACAAATGATCGAAGGAATAAGACCAGGCTACAAACCACCAAGTAGATTTGATATCTCAGGAAAACATCTTCAGGCTGTATACGACAAAGAAAGAGCGGCTTGTACAAAATATTTGAAAGACAAAGTTGTTAACATGAGCTTGGATGGGTGGAGCAACATCCGCAACGACCCCATAATTTGCACTTGTGTCACAACAGAAGATGGTGAAACTTACCTTACAGACACAATCGACACATCTGGAAATTCACATACTGCTGAATATTTACGTGAACTCAATTCACCAATGCCAAGAACAGTTTGGATGTAAAGTAAGGAGCTTAGTTACTGATAACGCAAGCAATGTGGCAAAAATGCGAGCGGAACTGGCACATGAGGATGACACAAATGTCATTACATAGGGTTGTTCTGCCCATTTGTTGCATCTTTTGGCAAAAGACCTGCATATTTCGGGTGTCAAGGAACACGTTGTAGAAATTGTTAAATATTTCCGCAATAATCATTTTGCACATGCAACCTACAAGGAAATGGAAGGACTGAAGTTGGTTCTACCACAAGATGTTAGATAGAATACCTTGGCTGAATGCTTGGAACTGTTTATTAACAACTGGTCAAAATTAGTGTCCATTTGCGAAACACATCGGGATAAAATTGATGCTAATATACGAAGCAAAGTATTAAATCTTGATGTGAAGAGAAATGCAGAGGACCTTTTGGAAAGGTTAAAGCCAATATCTATTGCGTTGGATAAAATGCAGAAGATACTGCAACCATAGCTGATGCCACAGAAGTTTGGAAAGATTTAGAAGGTTCGCTAGATCGCTTGAACCTCTCAAACAATGTAAAGGTTGCAATACACCACCGCAAGGACCAAGCATTAAAAGAAGAACACTATTTAGCCAATATCTTGCATCCCATCTACAGAGGGAAAAAACTATCTGAGGCGGAAATCAACTCTGCAATGGAGTGGCTCGCCAATACTAACCATGACATTGTGGCAACTGTGCTGAAATTGAAGTGTGAATCTGCACCATTTCAAAAATACAGGTTTGCAGATAACGTCGTTCATGAACTAAAACCACTGGACTGGTGGAAGTCGCAATCACTTGTTCTTCCAGCGAAGATAATAAATGTAGCTACTCAGCTACTGACTGCATCGGCTTCATCGGCAGGAGTAGAGAGATTGTTTTCTTCATTTGGTTTTGTGCACACAACAGTCCGAAACCGCTTAGGAACTGCTAAAGCAGGACAACTAGTTTTCCTATTAAAAGTCCTAAATAAACAGTAGGCTTAAAGGACTGATGTATTCACTGAAAATGTTTGCTTACTTCAAACGTTAGAGATAGGCTATTGTTAAAAAGTACTTACTCTCTGTAGTTCAATTCTGATTGTTTAATAGTGCAAATAAAAATTATTAGGTTTCATAATCATCAACTGTTTTAATATTTTTATTTGTGTAAAATAATTTGATTTGCAAAAAGACAAAGTTTTGCTTGTGTACAACTTGATTAAAAAATCCTATTTAAATCAAAAAAATCTGATTTAAATAAAAAAAATCAGATTTAAATCAAAAAAATCCGATTTTTTTTGATTTTTTTTTAAAAAAATCATGATTTTTATCCACCCTGTTTCCAGGTCACTTCTTGTGGTGTCATTTGTCCCCACATGTATTAGCAGGAATGGGTAGTCATCTTTAGGTCTGCAGAGTCCTGATATCCTGTCAGACACATCTTTAATTTTTGCACCTGGAAGACAGCACATTTCTCTTGAGGTTATATCCGGTCTGCAGATAGCGGCCTCTGTTCCTCTCAACAGGGAATTCCCATGACAACAACTCTCCGTTTACAACAGTTTTCTTTCTCCATTCAGGAGGACTCTGAGGGCGTACAAGGTTGTTCTTTGTGGGCAAAGTCTTATCCTGATGTATTCCTTCATCATTCTCTTGTGTGAGAGCCTGGTACTGGTTCCTGAGCAGTATGGGTGCTGACTGCCTCACGATCCTCCTGCTTCTCTGGGTCACATGCTTCCATTCCTCTGTTTCTTCAGGTGCTCTTCGAATTTCTTCTTTCATGCACCAGATAATTCTGCTCTGTCTAAGAACTCTTCATCTTCCTTAATGATCTTCAATGTAGATAACCTCTCTTCTAGATTTCGCAACTTTTCCTCCAACATGGACACAAGCTTGCATTTGTGGCATGTGAAATTTGGCTTTACCACTGGTAAATCTGTGAACATGTAGCAAGAAATGCAACTCACCACATGGCTCCTAGCCTCTTCCATGCTCTTATTGTTAAAGAGATATCAAAGCGGTGAAAAAACTACCAAATGCGCGGCCAACCAATGTCCTCCTTTCAGCTGCAACAGCCAAAACCCAGTGTTCTTGGAGCTCGCGGAGACTCTTCACTTATCCCAGAATGAACTTGGAATATGCAAATGATCTCCTCAGGACTCCTCCCAACTACTATAATACTGCTCCTATATACAAGAATATAACTACTATAATACTGCCCCTATGTACAAGAATATAACTACTATAATACTGCTCCTATGTACAAGAATATAACTACTATAATACTGCCCTTATATACAAGAATATAACTACTATAATACTGCTCCTATATACAAGAATATAACTACTATAATACTGCCCCTATGTACAAGAATATAACTACTATAATACTGCTCCTATGTACAAGAATATAACTACTATAATACTGCTCCTATGTACAAGAATATAACTACTATAATACTGCCCTTATATACAAGAATATAACTACTATAATACTGTCCTCTATGTACAAGAATATAACTACTATTATACTGCTCCTATGTACAAGAATATAACTACTATAATACTGCCCTTATATACAAGAATATAACTACTATAATACTGCTCCTATGTACAAGAATATAACTACTATAATACTGCCCTTATATACAAGAATATAACTACTATAATACTGTCCTCTATGTACAAGAATATAACTACTATTATACTGCTCCTATGTACAAGAATATAACTACTATAATACTGCTCATATGTACAAGAATATAACTACTATAATACTGCTCCTATGTACAAGAATATAACTACTATAATACTGCTCCTATGTACAAGAATATAACTACTATAATACTACCCTCTATGTACAAGAATATAACTACTATAATACTGCCCTTATATACAAGAATATAACTACTATAATACTGTCCTCTATGTACAAGAATATAACTACTATTATACTGCTCCTATGTACAAGAATATAACTACTATAATACTGCTCATATGTACAAGAATATAACTACTATTATACTGCTCCTATGTACAAGAATATAACTGCTATAATACTGCTCCTATGTACAAGAATATAACTACTATAATACTGCCCCTATGTACAAGAATATAACTACTATAATACTGCTCATATGTACAAGAATATAACTACTATAATACTGCCCCTATGTACAAGAATATAACTACTATAATACTGTCCTCTATGTACAAGAATATAACTACTATTATACTGCTCCTATGTACAAGAATATAACTACTATATACTGCTCTATGTACAAGAATATAACTACTATTATACTGCTCCTATGTACAAGAATATAACTGCTATAATACTGCTCCTATGTACAAGAATATAACTACTATAATACTGCCCTATGTACAAGAATATAACTACTATAATACTGCTCATATGTACAAGAATATAACTACTATAATACTGCCCTATGTACAAGAATATAACTACTATAATACTGTCCCTATGTACAAGAATATAACTACTATTATACTGCTCCTATGTACAAGAATATAACTACTATTATACTGCTCATATGTACAAGAATATAACTACTATAATACTGCTCCTATGTACAAGAATATAACTACTATAATACTGCTCCTATGTACAAGAATATAACTACTATAATACTACCCTCTATGTACAAGAATATAACTACTATAATACTGCCCTATATACAAGAATAAACTACTATAATACTGTCCTCTATGTACAAGAATATAACTACTATTATACTGCTCCTATGTACAAGAATATAACTACTATAATACTGCTCATATGTACAAGAATATAACTACTATTATACTGCTCCTATGTACAAGAATATAACTGCTATAATACTGCTCCTATGTACAAGAATATAACTACTATAATACTGCCCCTATGTACAAGAATATAACTACTATAATACTGCTCATATGTACAAGAATATAACTACTATAATACTGCCCCTATGTACAAGAATATAACTACTATAATACTGCTCATATGTACAAGAATATAACTACTATAATACTGCCCTTATATACAAGAATATAACTACTATAATACTGCTCCTATGTACAAGAATATAACTACTATAATACTGCCCTATATACAAGAATATAACTACTATAATACTGCCCTCTATGTACAAGAATATAACTACTATAATGCTGGTCCTTAAATGCAAAAAAAAAAAAATGTTAATCCACTTACCCCTACAGAAGATTATTGCAGATGTGTGCATTACATCTATTAAGGTACTGTCACACTAAGCGAGATCGCTAAAGCGTCAGCGATTTTATGACGCAGTAGCGACCTCGTTAGCGACGTCGTGGTGTGTGACATGTAGCAGCGATGTGGCCTCTGCTGCGATGTCGCTGATCGTTCATGAACGTTCTGAGACGTTTTTTGGTCGTTGGTGTCCCGCTGGTGAGCCTGAATCGCTGAGTGTGACACCCTTTATGAACGACTTTACCAGCGTCGCAGGTGGGACTAGGTTTTCCCAACGACCGCAGAGGTCGTTATACAGATCGCTGATCTCTGATGAGATCTTTGTGTTTGGAAGTGTGACATTGCCTTTAGACATAGAAGCCGCTTTGGGAACCGCTGACGTCGCTCGCCCTTTATTGTCCATGTAGAGCTCGGGTGGCTTCTTGGTGGAATCTGCTTAAAGAATGAATATATTACTACTTTTAACCGCTTCATGGCGTCTGTACCCTGAAGTGGCTAAAATAAGTGACATAAGACGAATGTACACAAAGCAGCGTCTCTCTCACTTTTCTGTGCACCATGTCCATTTTGCGAATATATCTCCCACTGCTGCTTATCCAATAACTTTTTTTTTTTTTTTTCCTTCTTAGCTCACCAAGGCTCACCGACAAGGTCACATGGTGAAAGTGGACTGGCTGGATCGGCTGACCTTCCGCGAGATCGAAATGATCAATGAGGCAAGTGCGCCGACACCTCTGTCTTCCTCGTCTGATTCCGGTGGCAGCCGTGACATCTCATCTGTCACATCCCACTCCCGGATCGCCGCTCCGTCCTTTCCGTCTCTGCTTCATGAGAACAAAACCGCCAACGTCTCCTTTTTGTGAGCAGTGTAAGGAGGAAAAAAAGAAATAGCTGGAAATGTAAAGAGAAGCAAAATAACTGAAGTTCATAAAAATATATAAATCCCGAGTAGGCGAGGAGTCGTCAGCACTCTTATTCTGCATCGACTGCGGGTGATGACCCCAGAAAAGACACATGTGATAAAGCCACATCCTTGACCCATACTAAAAATCACTGTATAATTATTTACCCCATATAGTGAGTGCTTCCAGAAACAGTCTGGATTGCTGTTTTTGTTCATCCTGTATCACAAAAAGTCACGTGTCCCTAAATGTTACCAATGGAAACTTTAAAAAAAAAAAACCTCACAGTGATGTGTAAAGGAAAAAAATGGTTATGGCAAAGAATATCCTGCAAGAAAAATCTTTATTTAAAGCGATTTTTAGTTGTGCAAAAGTAGTAAAATATTTTATAAAAAAAACAAAACAAACAATATAAGCTGTGCCTCTCCCTGATCATAAGTACCTGTACTATAAAACAGTCATTATTTATCCTGCAAGGTGAACGCTGTAAGAAAAAAAAATGTGCTAGACTTGTGAAGGTTTTTTTTTTTTTTTTTTTTTTTTTTTTCATCCGGCCTCAAAAAATGACAAAAATAAAAAAGGAGGTGTACTTAGAAAATGCTACCAATGAAAACCAGAGCTTGTCCAGGACAAAAAATATAAGCCCTCACATAAGTTTTCTTTTATTATTTCCGTTATGAGTTTCAGAATATGGAAACAAAAGTGAAATATTTGTTACGTTTTTTTTGTGTAAAATTTAAAAAAAAAAAAAAAAAACCTACATAAATTGGTGTCAGATTCCCTTTAATTTCTTTTCTGCTGATCAATATGTCAGCAGTTTTTTGCTGTGTAATTTGACTGCAGTTCATTGTAGGGACAGAGACCCTGAGTCCTGCAGTGTCACTCAGTGCAGCTGTTGTGATAGTCAGTTTTCTTTGCTTCAGAGCTCAAATTCTGAGCCCTGTATAACCCCGCCCACTCCACTGATTGGCCAATTTCTGTGTACTTTGTATATTGGCAGCTGCTAATCTGTGGTGTCACTCAGTACTGAGCGGTGATCATCACTGGGATCAGGCTCTCTGCCCCTACATCATGCTGCCATCGGATTAGATTCCCTCTAAATTTCAAAGTGATTTGTTTAAAAAAAAAAAAAAAAAAAAAAATGAATAAAAAGTAATGAAAAAGTCGTATGTATCAGGAAATGATGTCATGGGAAACATAATCTTCTCTCACATAAATAAGTCCTCACGCAGCTCTATTGGCAGAAAAATGTCACATTCATGGCTCTCGGAATCTGGTGACGCAAAGGAAAAAATACTTTTTTCAGAGCGTTTTTGTTCAAAAGTAAGAAAAAAAAAATCCCATAAATCTTGGGTCTGTGAGTCACCCTGATTCTAGTGACTCAGTCTATGTTAACACTATGCAGCTTGTCATCTAAGCCACATTTAATAACTAAAAACTACACCAAAATTGCTTCATCTTTTTTCCATCCCCCCCCCTTCATAGTTAGTAAATGATGGTATAAGTTTACATGTACCCCCCAAATACCGCCACCGACCCATACAACTGCTAAAACGCTACACTGATGGAGAAAAAAATGACTTTTTTTTTTTTTTTTTCTCTTTCTCTAATGCTGGTTGGAGTCAGATTTATGGTGCAGGGTTTATTAGCCAAGATCCCTGAAAACCTTCTTATAAAATGTTTATTGCGGCTCTTCTATTAAGAGCTGCTCAGCCTGAAATGTCCTGGATTTACGGTGGGAGTCACACGTCCGGACACTAGATGGCACCATTGTGCTTTTCTTGAGTCTTGTGTGACCGGTGGTCTCCACTAACTAATTTCTGTCTGGTTTGGTAATTTATTTGTTTTTGCTGTTAAAATAAAAAAAAAAAAAAACAGACTTAATCAAAACATTTTCTTAAAACCGTGGACCCAATTCATCACTTGTGATTTTTTTTTTTTTTTTTTTTTTTTTTTGGTATTCGTTACAATTCATAAGCTTGGCACAAAGTAAAAAAAAAAAAAAAAAGGGGGGGCTCTTTTTTTTTTTTTTTTTTTTTTTTTTTTCTTCTCTTTGAACTGCTTTTACAATTTTTGACGTAAAATGGGATGAGATCGATTGCACCAAATTTTGCATAAACATCTGGAATCGCTAAAATCTGCCCTCAAATCTAAAAACGGGACTTGTTGGCGCCTTTTTAAAGTGTACTTTATATGTGCTAATAGAATAATTGAGTGCAAACAAGGCACAAAATAATGATTTGGGGTCTGTGTACTGCCACGAGAGGTGGTGAGTTCTCCTTCAATGGAAGTCTTCAAACTGAGGCTGGACAGACATCTGTCTGAGATGGTTTAGTGACTCCTGCATTGAGCAGAGGGTTGGACACGATGACCCTGGAGGTCCCTTCCAACTCTACCATTCTATGATTCTATTTTCCCATCCCTCTATTATTCCTCCTGGAATTGTATTTGTCCAGTGACCATTTGGTGCTACTGTTCCCCTTACCAATGCACCTGCCTCTCTGACTAGCGCGGGGATCTTGTATACTTCAGCTACAATTCCCAGGATTAATGGATACTTCTCTCTTGGCCGCAGAGTGAAAAGCGCAGCTCCAACTTCATGTACCTGATGATCGAATTTCCCTGCGTGAAAAGCGATGACAAGGAGTACGGAATAGTTTACTATGAAAAGGTAACTTTTAAGTTTTTCATTTCATGAACACTGACCTGTGACTTTCTTAAGCCCTCATCATCATCCTCCTCCTCCTCCTGTTTTTCATCCTCTTAATATATTGCAGTTGTCATATTATATAACGCTGTGTACTTACAATTGCTCATTGACAGAGAATTTCCATCTGCTGGCAGATTCCCTTCATACTAGGGGCAGCATGGTGGCTCAGTGGTTAGCATGGTGGCTCAGTGGTTAGCGCTGCAGTCTGCAGCGCTGGGTCCTGGGCTCAAATCCCATCAAGGACAACATCTGCGAGGAGTTTCTATGTTCTTCCCGTGTTTGCGTTGTTTTCCTCCGGGGTCTCCGGTTTCCTCCCACACTCCAAAGACATACTGATAGGGGATCTAGATTATGAGCCCCAATGGGCGCTATATAAGTGAGTATATAAATACTGGGCAGCTTGTTCTCGTGACATACTGCTGTACTTTTCAGACTTATAGGGGTTTTCTCCAATAAATGTATTTATCCACAGGTGAATCAACAGCTAGAATCTCCTGGTTGGTGGTCCTATACACACAGGGGATTTGGGGACACCGCATTCTTATTCTGATTCCCAGCAATCTTTTATCTACTTCCCTGTAATTTGGTAGTGTAATTTTTGCCATTTTGACACCAATGTCTTGAAAAGGGAGGCCGATGTTGTGAAACGTAGGGGCATGGTTGTAAAAATGTATCTGACTGGAGTACGATTCTTGCGGTGACACACGGCAGCTAAAACATGTGCTGAATTCAATGACTCTAATCCTTATTCCAGTACACCTGCAGAACGCCCGTCTTACTGAATCAAGGCCATAGTGTTTTCATATTTATTTTAATAAAGTATTGAAATTTTAATGAGGCAGAAATAATTTTTAAACTTAAAGGGAACCAGCCACCCACCCAGGACGTATATGACCTATTATTATGGGCATACAGGTAATAGAAATGTTACACTGGTTATACCTGTATGCCTCATATTAATGGTCTTGTTGCTGAGAAATGTTATATTCTGTCTTTATGCTAATGATTTCTTCCAGGCTCCGGGGCGTGCTGTGCTTGGAAGAATTCTCTGCCTCCTCTGAATACAATATTGCCCCCTCCCAGTTATGGCCCCGGAATCCCGCGCCTGTGCCCTGCACTCCCTCATAAATACCTCATCCTCCCATCTGTGGGCACTGCACTCGGAGATCTTCTGTACAGGCGACTTCTGCTCCAGTGACCTCCGGTGTGTGCGCTGATAAGGTGCTCTCCACTCTTCCTCCCTGCATAGTCATTGCCATGTACTCATGGTTCCTAGTGAGGACTATGCGGGGAGGAAGTGGGGAGAGCAAACTATCAGCGCACACACCGGAGATCAGTGACCCACCTGCACAGAAAATCCCTGAATGCAGCGCCCATAGAAGTGAGGATGAGGTATGCATTTCAGAGGGAGTGCAGGGCGCAGGCGCGGGATTCCGGGGCCCTAACTGACCCTAATGGGAGGGAGTAAGTATGAAAAAGAAGACAGGAGGCAGCGAATTCCTTCCAAGCACCGCCCTCCCCAGAGCCTGGAAGAAATTATTAGCATAAAGTCAGAATATAACATTTCTCAGCCACAAGACCGTTACTATGAGGCAGACAGGTAGGACTAGTGTAATATTTCTATTACCTGTATGCCCATATTAATGGGTCATATACATCCTGGGGGTGACAGATTCCCTTTAAAGCGAACCTACTTTACTCCTTGTCCTTTCCCATCTTTCCTTTCCTATGACCAGACCGCACCTACACGGCTGTGTCGGAGTAAACCCCTGAGGACGTGATGAAGTGTCACAGGCAGGAATTTTATATTGTCAGCATAGACAAGAATTCATATTACTTCGCCTTCCCTGAAGACTTTGATAAGCGGCGACTTACAGCTCCGGATGTGAGCAGAATTCTGCTGCCTCCCGAAAGATCAATATATGGAAGAACAATGAAGTGTCATTCACTAACCTGATTACGGCCGGGCCATTTTCCCCTGCGAACCCCTTTATGACCGGATATATGATAGATGCTGGTCCCATCATCGGCCTCTGTCTCAAGAGTGGAGCCTTGTCACACAGCTCTCAATGTAGAGGTGTCCGTACATGCGCGGCGCTCTCCATTATTTTCTATGGGAGTTCTAATTGCTTGTCACGCATGCTCGCGTAGAAATGATTGTAGAGAGACCAGCATGTGTGAACTCTTCTGCTCTGACAACGATGTGTGAGCAAGCCCTGGGAACTGCATCGATCATACATTCATGTCATACATTACTGTACATGGTGGGAATAACAATTTAAAGGGACACGCACTCATCACCTGACCAATTCTGGTGCAAATTAGCCCTCATACGTGAAGAAGAAAGTTTGCTCACTACTGCCACCTTCTTGGAGGACACTGCGCTACATGAATAAGGATTAGCGATGAGCGCGCATGCTTGGATAAGGCGTTATCTGACCATGCTCGGGTGCTAGCCGAGTGTCGTCTGTGTGCCCGACTAATACATTTGAGTCGCCGTGGCTGCATGTGTTGTAGCCGTCAAACAGACATGAGACATGCAGCCGCGAGGACTAGAACATATTATTCGGACACGCCGAAGACACTCGGTTAGCACCCGAGATTGCTCGCTCATCACTACTAAGGCTATGTAGCCACAAGGAAAAGCCACTAGTCTGCAGACCATTATTTGGGTTTTCTTGTTCCTCACCTTTATAGGGTAGCGAGACCACTTTTGTTTTTACCTCCTGGAGGAGATCTAATTTGCATACCCCTTTTCTGCAGCCCGTCTACCCCCGATAATGATGACCTCTTATCCCAATATCCTAATAGTTTGAATCATCAATGGCATCAGACATTTTTGCCAGCAGCGCCTCGCTGGGGCTTCGTTACAGTCCATCTTTCGTGATGTCTGGGTCCGAGAGGCCCAGCGACGCTCTGCAGCATTCCTGGTGATGAGACAAGTGTCACCGGGGGGTAAAGTTCTCACCACCGGCCAAGCGTGGTCGCCTTTAACAGTGTGCGGCGGAGGCCTCGCTGCTTCTAAATGACAACACGCTGCGGCTAATACCTTCCTGTGTCCACGTATTAATGCCGAGTAGTCGTTTCCTAATGTCTTGCAAATCTGACAGAAAATTGGACGTCTGCGTGAGACAACGAGACGTGGTTTACTGCGGGGAGCAATCATGTTATTACTGTGTCCCCGTCATATAATTTTACATGTTAATTCAGCTCAGAACGTTGAGTAATTTTGCCAATAATGGGCTTGAAAGCGGATCTTGAATTCCATCTTGTCGTCTTTATACTCTGGTCACATTGAATACTGCACTCTTAGTGCCAATCAATGGATTCAGTGATCACGAAGCTGTGTAACCACATTACTGCCATCCAAATGTCGGGAGGACACAACTGCTTCTAAAGCTCCACAAGTGACCCCGTTTTGGAAATCGCATCTCTCATCTGTTGGTGTGTTGCGCCTTTTCAGCCAATTTCCGGGATTCCCATGGACCTTAAATGTCCAGGCGGTGTACATTCTACTCTGCGGTGTCACTCTAAAACGCCACAAGAGTATGCGGCTACAGGGTCGATGAACCGGCTGTCACACAAGACAAACAATATTACTTACTGTATATAAATTGATTTGCAGATTTTCTATTCATCATATTAAGTTGTTTGATGGCCTGGGCTCGCGGTATGATCGCAGTGTGGAGCGACCCGCCGACTCCAAGGACCATTGACTAGAATTGTGATAACCAACTTTTACAATTCCTGCAACCGTAGCTCTTCACTATGGAGAGGGGGCGTTAGGAATTTAGGGGAGCCAACCCCTAATGGTTGTTTCTAGGACGCACTTTATTCCAGTACATAAGCCGCTTTTCTATAGATGGTGTAGAGCGGAGGCGTAAAATCTGGGAATGTCACCGTAATGGAGACCAGTGCTCTGAGCTGCGATGACGTCCCTGGTTTGTCTCCGCAGCTTACATGCCGCAGTGTGCTGGCGCTCATTACTTGCTGTATCCAGACAGGACGCACGTCTGACCTGCATCCACAATATCTGAGCTTAGCATAGAAATCAGGCCCCAAATCACCCAAGCAATTGTGCCGGCCGAGCACAGCAGAACGCAGCCGTCTCAGAGCTCCTTCTCACTTAGTTTTCTACAAAAATCTAAACGTTTAACAGTCAGAAGCCCCCAGGCTCCCATTACTCTGTCTGCAAACCGCTCTATGCTCATGCAGCGCCCCCAACCTGCTGACCCCTATTACCAGCCTTACTGCGCTATTACAGTCCAGAATGCAAATCCTCTGTTCTCTATTCTGCTATATTCCGTATTGTAGTGGTTACCCCATGGTGAGAAAAGCACAATGCAAACCGTGGTTGTTCTTGTACATGGGAGCGGTATTAGAGTAATTATATTCTTGTACATAGGGGGCAGTATTATAGTAGTTATATTCTTGTACATAGGGGCAGTATTATAGTAGTTATATTCTTGTACATAGGAGCAGTATTTTATATAGTATTGTATTCTTGTTACAGTCATGGCCAAAAGTTTTGAGACTGACACAAATATTAATTTTTACAAAGTCTACTGCTTCACTTTTTCTAATGGCAATTTGCATATACTCCAGAATGTTATAAAGAGTGATCAGCTTAACAGCAATTACTTGCAAAGTCAATATTTGGCTAGAAAATGAACTTTATCCCCCAAAACACATTTCAACATCATTGCAGCCCTGCCTTAAAAGGACCAGCTAACCTCTTTTCAGTGATTGCTTCATTAACACAGGTGTGGGTGTTGATGAGGACATGGCTGGAGATCAATCTGTCATGATTAAGTAAGAATGACACCACTGGACACTTTAAAAGGAGGCTGGTGCTTGGCATCATTGTTTCTCTTCTGTTAACCATGGTTATCTCTAAAGAAACACGTGCAGTCATCATTGCAATGCACAAAAATGGCCTAACAGGGAAGAGTATCGCAGCTAGAAAGATTGCACCTCAGTCAACAATCTATCGCATCATCAAGAACTTCAAGGAGAGAGGTTCCATTGTTGCCAAAAAGGCTTCAGGGCGCCCAAGAAAGACCAGCAAGCGCCAGGACCGTCTCTTAAAAGTGTTTCAGCTGCGGGATCGGGCTACCAGCAGTGCAGAGTTTGCTCAGGAATGGCAGCAGGCAGGTGTGAGTGCATCTGCACGCATTGTGAGGCGGAGACTCTTGGAGCAAGGCCTGGTCTCAAGGGGGCAGCAAAGAAGCCACTTCTCTCCAGAAAAAACATCATGGACAGACTGATATTCTGCAAGAGGTACAGGCAGTGGACTGCTGAGGACTGGGGTAAAGTTATTTTCTCTGATGAATCCCCTTTTCGATTGTTTGGGACATCAGGAAAACGCCTCATTCGGAGAAGACAAGGTGAGCGTTACCACCAGTCTTGTCTCATGCCAACTGTTAAGCATCCTGAAACCATTCATGTGTGGGGTTGCTTCTCAGCCAAGGGAATCGGCTCTCACAGTCTTGCCTAAAAACACAGCCATGAATAAAGAATGGTACCAGAATGTCCTCCAAGAGCAACTTCTCCCAACCCTCCAAGAGCAGTTTGGCGATCAACAATGCCTTTTCCAGCATGATGGAGCACCTTGCCATAAAGCAAAGGTGATGACTAAATGGCTCAGGGAACAAAACAGAGATTTCGGGTCCATGGCCTGGAAACCCCCCAGATCTTAATCCCATTGAGAACTTGGGGTCAATCATCAAGAGACGGGTGGACAAACAAAAACCTAAAAATTCTGACAAAATGAAAGCATTGATTATGCAAGAATGGACTGCTATCAGTCAGGATTTGGTCCAGAAGTTGATTGAGAGCATGCCAGGGAGAATTGCAGAGGTCCTGAAGAAGAAGGGTCAACACTGCAAATATTGACTTGCTGCATTAACTCATTCTAACTGTCAATATAAGCTTTTATTACTCATATGTTTGCAATTATTATATTTCTGTCTGTGATAAAAACATCTGTCAAACACACATAAAAACCAGAGGGCAGCAGATCATGTGAAAATATAATATTTGTGTCATTCTCAAAACTTTTGGCCATGACTGTAGTTATAATATTGTAAATAGGAGTAGTATTATAGTAGTTATATTCTTGTACATAGGAGCAGTATTATAGTAGTTATATTCTTGCACGTAGGAGCGGTATTATAGTAGTTATATTATTGTAAATAGCAGTATTATAGTAGTTATATTCTTGTACATAGAGGCAGTATTATAGTAGTTATATTATTGTAAATAGGAGCAGTATTATAGTAGTTATATTCTTGTTCATAGGGGCAGTATTATAGTAGTTATACTCTTGTACATAGGAGTAGTATCATAGTAGTTATATTCTTGTACATAGGGGCAGTATTATAGTAGTTATACTCTTGTACATAGGGGGCATTATTATATTAGTTACAGTTTTCTAACTATTAGATATTTCTTGCAGGATGGGGACGAATCCACTCCAATCACCACCAGTGCAGAGATTGTACGTGTTCCAGATCCTCAGATGTCTATGGTGAGCTCCTAATATAAGCATTATTTCTATTTTGTCTTGTTTAGTTTAATAAATAGCATTTATAGTTCTTTTGAATCTTATGTTACTTTAAGTCGCCATCGCTCCTACGCCATTTTACACATCTGCAAATCAAGTAGAAAATACATTTTCCTACAGTCCTGTCATCCTATTACAGCTCAGATCAGGGATTAATAAGACTCACACATGCTTTACTGGTAAATGAAGTCCTGACCAGCAGTCACTATCAAAGCAAAGTAAAACATTTAATTAAAAATGTAATCTGTATCTTTTGTTAGTCGGTGGGCTGTTGCTCTGTGTTTTTGAAGTCTGAGTTTGCACTGGGCTGTAGTATGGTAGTCATCCAAGTTATCTAATTAGGAGAGCGGATAATGGCTTAGTGAGCGCTCTGGCCATTGACGTCTCACATGTGCCAACCCATGGCAATCACTACTGCACGGTGACAGAAATCCTTCTCGTTTGGGAATTTTTTTTTTAATTTGTTTTCCTTCATCAGGGCTGTGGACGGCCCATAAATGGGAAATATAAATAGCATTTCACCATTCAAAACGAGAGGGAGGTGATAATGACCCCAATAATTAAAGGGAACCTGTCACCAGTTTTGTCATATATCTGCTGAAAATCTCACATTATTCAGCCTTGTGCTGCACTCCACAAAGGCTTATATAACCCCCTGATTCACCCTGTAAATGCCTAAAATAACTCTCCTCCCGCACTGTATGGTAATCCGGTCGGTCTGGCCTGTTGGGCATGGTTTTGGGCCTCTCCATCCCTGCCCCGGCTGCCGCTTGCCGTCTTCCTCTTTTGCTTTATGAAATCTTGCACACTACTTTGCACTACTTCGGGTAGAGCTGAAAACATGAGTGCGCGTATGCTCACAGTAGATCAAAGCGTGGAGCGTAGGCGCGAGATTTCGCCCGGCAGTGTGGATGACTCGAGGTGTCAATTAAAGAAGTAAGGTGGCAGCAGCCAGTGGAAGAGATGGAGAGGCCCATTGGAACGGACCAACCGGATTGCCACACAGCAACAGAGTACTGAAAGAGGTTTTTGGGGGTTATGCAGGGGGAATCAAGGGGTTATATAAGCGTTCGTGTAATGCAGCACAAGCGCGAAATAAGGTGATGGTTTTAGTTGATACATGACAAAACTGGTGACCGGTTCCTTTTAAAACCGGATGTATAGTTGAATCAAGTGTCAGCAACAGGCTAGAAGCTTTACCCAAAGTAATAAATAAATGAGACGACTATATGGTCATGATTAGAAATACAGCATTATCGCATACTAGCAAGAAACAATCAATGGTAAACATCTGATCATGAAATGATCCTACGAGGTCGTTTTACCGGATGACATTATGTTGATTAGTGCAACTTCTTGGGCAACCAACTCGACGTGCGTTTCGCAGTCTTCCTCATGGGGTGTGGAGCATTGGATGTTATAATCCTAAAACCCAAATGAAACTGAACGTCTAATGGTGCAAGTGGGAGGAGAGGGTGGTCAAGCGCACTGTCATACGGCATCATGAGCGTCCGATGAAACTACCAAGGCATCTAGCCACCAGCAGCGCGCAATTGCTCCTGATCAAGATCCACATATAGAAGTAGTGCATTCATAGGGGGAATAAATTAACTCTCTGGAGACAGATAATATCACTTAAAGGACAAAGGGGGCTACTAGTATGTAGTGATTAACTCAACATGATTTACAATAACAACTAGTGTGTCACGAGGTCCTACTCCAGTATCACACAATCAACGGAGCAACAGATGAGTGAACAGCCCCAAGAACCTTTATTCCATGCAAACCGAAAGGTCCATAAAACAATCCACCCCGGGAGGTGAGTCTCAATCCTCCGCTTTAAAGATCGACGTGGCTCCAGATACTTCTTGATATAGGCTCCTCCAGCAGTAGTTTCTAGGGTAATCAGTTTCTCCAAGTCTCTCTGGGGTGCTGGCCTTAGATCCTTTGTGGGATGCTGATGCCATCTTACTGTTCTCTCCCCTCAGAAGGATAGACGTTTCCTCTTTATACACTCTTTTGTGTGTTGGGTCATCCTCCACAGGTCGAGGGTTGGGGTGAGGATAGCAGGGGCTCATCTCAGTGTTTGGAGATTTAATCAAATGCATAGTTTGGCCTCTGCTCTGTATTTCAACAATCCGCATGGAACCACACAATGGTTAATCAGCATATTATCAAACATTGATTGTTCAATGATCTTGAGTCCCTGTCATGCAGAGACAGCAGACAATACCCTGTAGGAGCTGATGTAAAGGGTATGCCACACTAAACAACATTGCTAACGGGATCGCTAAAAAACGTCACTATTTAGCGATCCCGTTAGCGATGTTGTTGTGTGCGGCATCTACCAGCGACGAGCTCCCTGCTGAGATCCTGCTGTGATCTCGCTCGTCACTGGAATCGTTCCGGACCCTATTTTATCGCCGGCGCTCCCGCTGGGTAAGTATAATCGCTTAGTGTAGCACCTTTTCTTAGCGATTTAGCGGTACTTTTGTACCGCTAAAGTCGTTAAGGAGATCGCTAACCGCGATAGCGTCCTTAACGACATCGCTAAGTTAGGTAGCTACTAGCGATATAGAAACAATCCCGCTAGCGATCTCATTAGCATGCGACGCTAACGAGATCGTTAGCGGGATTGTGTAGTGTGGCAGTACCTTAAGAGGCAAACGTCCGTTCAAAAATATCAAGAGTTAACTCTTAAAACTTGTATGACAACAGTCTATGGTTCTTCACCTACTGACACTAGACGTCTGGATAGTTAGCATTAAATGCTGTCTCGTCACATTATTGGGGAGCAACGGAATTTTACAGAGCAACAATACACCCCTCCTAAAATCAGCAAAAATATGAACATGGACAGAATGATACCCCACACAACATGACACTCCATCAGTGTCCTAAATGTATAAATATATTACGTGATCAATGAACACTTAGTATTCAAAAGATATGATGGGTACTCCATATGTACTGCTGGGGGGTTTATATGCGTGTGTATGTATATTTTATATATTTTTTATATGAGTGGGGTACCCAAAAAAATGAAAATTACTTAATTTTTTTTGTAATTTAAAGATAACATCTTGAAAACAGTAATACCCTTCAAAATATTGTTCATTAGATGATATTGTCTCAATGATTTTTCCACTGCTCAAATTGTGATTTTTGAGAAAATGTGAAGATAATCCTATTAGAAGTGTACCAGGCTTGTAAAATTTATTTCTATATGAAAAAGGGATATAAAAAAATAATGTTCACTCAAAATTACTGCTAAAAATATATTTAAATGGAATCTGTCACCAGGTTTTTTTTTTTTTTTCTACCCTGTCTCAGAGCAACAGAATAGAAGTGCAGAGACGCGGATTCCAGTGTTGTCACTTATTGGGCTGCTTGCGGTCAGTGTGATAAAATCCGTTTTCTCTGCTGCAGATCTACGGATTTTGGGAATGCTGAGCTCTGTATAACCCCGCCCCCACCACTGATTGGCAGCCTTCTGTGTACACTGCTCATAGGCCGAAAGTGGCCAATCTGTGCTGGAGGCGGGGTGATACAAAGCTCATCAATATGGAAGACTACCTGACTGCTGGATTGCTAGTGATTTTTATCAAAACTACAGTAAGCAGCCCAGTAAGTGACACAGCACTAGAATCTGGGTCTGTGTCTCTACATTATGCTGCTCTCAGATTAGGTGTCAAAAACCTGCTGACAATTTCCTTTAAGTATGTAATATATAGTAATTCCATAAAGTAGTGATCAGCATAATGTGTACAGAACTGCAAAAATAAATGTGACAAGGACACACATTTACATATGTGATGAATATAAATAAATGACATTCTACATGGCACAGTGTATAAATATATACAGGGGTCTTCTGGCGGTTTTCAGCCGCAAAGTGAAGATGGTGATGATCATAAACCTAAGGTCATAACTTTATTCGTCCAAAATCGTATCAAGGCACTATTTAAAAAAAAAAAAAAAAAAAAATACAAAAGCATAATGTATAGCTATGCAGAATGAATATTAACGCTTTATGGATCTGGGACATTTTTATTTAGAACTTTTTGTTTTTTTCCTTGTCTTATACCAAGAGCCATACAGTCCTGCTCCTCGTTATTGCACACATGAAGTTTTTTAGTACATAATGTGGAATATCTCCTGAACAAAATGAATCGTGTGAAACCGTCTCTTCGTATAGAGCACTCGTGTTTAGAGATGAGCGAGTTTGTTCAGCTTTTGTCCCCCAATCTGATTGACATATTAGTGCCATATTCGAACACTATTTGTGCCGAATGTTTGTCTAATGATCGGTTCCTAACATATTCGGTAATTTCTTCTCCCATCGACTCTAATGACGTTCGTCTGTGTTCGACGAACATTGCAAAAACAATATTCGGTTGTGACCGCATTCACAACCCGTTCCGAACAAATTCGCTCCTCTCTACTCATGATCAATACAAAAGAACAAATGATAAACAGTAACTTAAGACAATAAGGAGGAAGAAATAGAAAAACCTAAAGCTGCTGGTATTGGCCCCTTTACATTACATTAGTATGGAAACACATTTTGACTCGCCTGTGGTAAATCACAAATGAGAATGACCTGTGAATAACTCAGTACCCATGTGACATGAGTTGCCCAATGACTGATGATTTCTGTTTTAAAAAGCCACATGGTAGGCCCTGTTCCTTTGTCACAATGGTGAAGACAAAGGAGCTGTCTGCTGATGGCAGTTCTGATGTACTCGTACACAAGACTTCCAAAGGGTATAAGGCAATCTCCAAAAACCTTGTTGTTCTAGTTTCAAGAGTGCACAATGTTATTAAGAAGTTTGCAATCATAGATCTGTGAAGAACCTCTCTGGACGTGGGGGAAAGAGGAAAATTGACAAGAATGGTCGTCAAACGTTGGTGCGAATGGTGTTAAGAAAAAAAAAAAAAAACCATGTCACACATCCAAAGACCTGAAGGCCAATTTGGATCAGTTTGGGGCTCATGGTTTCAACAAGTCCTATACGCCACACACTAAACCAAGCAGAGCTTTATGGGCGAAGGCCAAGGAAGAGATCATTGCTGAAGAAAAGACATAAAAAGGAATGACTGATCTGTACCAAAGAGTACCTGGACAAACCACATTCCTTCTGGGAAAAAAGTTCTGTGGACAGATGAAACAAAAATAGAGCTTTTTGGCAAGGCAAAGCAACAGCTTGTTTACAGACGAGAGACGACGCAATGCAGCTTATAAGGGAGCGAACACCCTACCAAGAGTTAAGCATGGTGGAGGATTCATAATGCTGTTGGGTTGCTATGCTGCTTCTGGTGCTAGAGGCCTTGACCGTATCACAGGAGTCATGAAATCAGATTTATGAAGAGATTTTAGAGCAAAATGTCCAACCCAGTGTAAGAAACTTGGTTTGAGTTGAAGAACATGGGTCCTGCAGCAAGACAGTGACCCAAAGCACACATCCAAAAGTACACAGGAATGGTTGAAAAAGAAAAAAATTTAAACATTCAAGAACTTAAACTACAAAGGAAGAGTGGGAGAAGATACCAGCTGAGACGTGCAAGAAGCTTATAGCTGGCTACAAGAAACGTTTGGAGACTGTCATCAGTGCCAAGGGGTGTGCAGCCAAGTATTAATTAGGGGCGCCATTACTGCAGCACATGCTGTTTATTCTATTTCTTCTTTGAAATTGCAACATGTAAGAAACCATGCTTTATTATATTACTTTGGACCGCTAATTAAAAAATCCCGTGGATATAACTTTGGTACATTTCCACTTGTTTCTGAAGATATTGTACAGTCTATGAAAAAAAAATGAAGGGGGTGCCAGTAATAGTGAGCGCTGTAAGGTTTTCAGGATGAGTTGTAATTTTGGATGGCATCGTTATTTTCCCACTTACAGGCAGTCCCCTTTCTGCGAACCAGTTAGGGACTATACGTTTGTTCTTAGTGATGAGCGAACTTGCTCGGATAACGTCTTGTCCGAGCATCTGGCCGTGCTCGTAATATTATCTTCGAGTCTCCGGGGCTGCATAATTTGCTGCTCTTGGAGAAGCTCAACAAATGTGGAGATTCTCTAACAAACAGGCAATCCCCACACGTGTTCAGGCTGTCAAACAGCAGCAAGTCATGCAGCCGTAGGGACTGGAACACCATATAACACCTCAGCGTGCTCGGATAAGACGCTCTCTGAGCTCACTCATTACGATTCTTAATCCAAATTTGTAAGTTGGAACAGGGCCAAAGGGGAAAAAAATACTCTCATTATAGACCTCTCCAGCTGCTTGTTTCCTGCCATCTGGTCCTCTTTCCCTTTCTTTCACATCTCTGGCCTCATCGCTATGGCCCAGGATATCTCGCCGCCTCTATGCACTGGAACTCATTCCATGCCATAAGGTCACCGCGCACATCTTAATGTAGCGACCCTAAAACACGCAATGACCTCTGAATCCTGGGCACAGCAGGATGTCCTAGACTGTATTGAAGATCTTGGACATGCGGCGCAACGTAGAAAAAGTGTCGGTATGTAGGCAACAAGTAGCATTGTGGCCAGAGAGGTGCGCAATGAGGTGTTAGAGTGTTTTTTTTTTTTTTTTTTAATCTGATGTCCATATCTGCGAGATGTATGCAGAGCCCCGCTGCTGGGAGCTAGTTAACTTTTTTTTTTTTTTTCTTTTTTTCCTTTCTTCTTTTTCTTCTCCTGGCAAGTGCATTGTGAGCGGTGGCTGTAACCGCACTCCCGGCACTTATTGACAGTCAGACCTGTACTGATGCAGTACTGAGCCGGCTGTCAGGTGCACGGTTACAACTGTCAGCACGGTGGCTCAGTGGATAGCACTACAGCCTTGCAGCGCTGGAGTCCTGGGTTCGAATCCCACCTAGGACAACATCTGCAAGGAGTTTGTATGTTCTCCCCGTGTTTGCGTGGGTTTCCTCCGGGTTCTCCGGTTTCCTCCCACACTCCAAAAACATACTGATAGGGAATCTAGATTGTGAGCCCATCGGGGACAGTGACGATAATGTGTGCAAACTGTAAAGCGCTGCGGAATATGTTAGCGCTATATAAAAATAAAGATTATTATTATTATTATTAACTGTCGCTCCTTATTTACTGAGCGGTGACTGAAACCACCCCGGTCCTGCCCCTATGAGTGAAAGCCTAAAGGTGCCGGGAGTGAAAAGTAATTTCCTCCCGGCAGCGGTGCTCTCAGTGCAGCGGCCACAAGTTGGAACACTACTAACGCCCCTTTTTTTTTTTTTTTTTTTTATTGATACTAATTTTGTGTACATATGGTACTTTGATTGCTTATCTATTTATTTTTAAGGCCAGCAAGGTGATAAAACAAACAAAAGAAACACAATTCTATCAGTTTGATCTTTTTATTTCTCTCTTTTTAATGAGGGGGAAGGGGATGATTTCAGTTTTTCTTAATATATTATAATTTTGAAAAGCTTTTTAAATTTTATTTTTTTACATTGTGTGTGACAGTGATGGGTCTTCAGCAGACCCCCTGGATATCATAGTAACCAGGGGGCTGATGGGAATCGACATGTGCAGGCATCGGCGCATGTTCCATTTAAATGCCACTGTCCGTTTGCCGGCCCCATTTACGTGGTTAACAGTTGGTGCGGCGTTCCAGCTGTGGCTTTTACACGCTGCCTATATAATGCAGCTGGTGTGTGCAGCGTGTGAAGGAGCTTAACTCCTGAGCTCTCTCCTCACCTGAGGACCCCTTCCCAGGACGTGAATACAACATCCTTCTGCAGGAGGGGGTTAAAGACGCCACAACGACTTACAGATAAGATGCAAAGCTAAACACCTCATCTATACCTCTAAATGACATTGTGTCAAGTATCACAAGCCATTTTTTTTCCCTCCTCAATAGTTGGCTCTATACAACACGCCTGCAATTACCTGCATAGATCCTATCACTTCTATTAGCCCTCAACAATCTCCAATTGGATCCATGAAAATCTCTAAAATGTGTTGCACAGGGCCCACTCAGGAGCAACTGCAGATATGCTCCTCAACCCTCAAAAATCTCTTATGGCTCCAAAGGGGCAGTGCATGCCATAGAAAACGTTCGCAGTTCACTGTCTATGAAATGAGTGGTTTAGTGCCCACAGAAATACCAAGCAGGTCGTCTTCCCATCACAGGGCAGGAACGATACGCTCAGGAACCATCAGTGGCCATTTAGGAGACAAATCTCGAAACATTGGTCTATTCTGAGGACTGATGGACAACTTGCCCACATTCTGCCTGATAAACCAGTGATGGTCCATAGGCGTAGTCCAAATTTGAGGGGAGGTTTTTGTGGGTGGGGTCTAAAGCCACTATACTCCACCATCCGGTAGGGATTTACCTTAGGTTCCAAGGGACCAAAGTGGTGGTGTGTATCATGTGGTAAGTGGGGGGTTTGCTCGGTGATTGAGGGCTGAGCTGTTATCGCTGGTGTGATGTATGGACTCAACTATTGTGAAATGAAAGGGATTTTGACGCGTGACATCTTTGCATCTTAGCAGTAAGTTACTGAGGTTATGTAAGACTTTTATTCTGTTTATTTATATTTTATTTTTTATTTATTTTTTTTCTTAGATGCGTTTAGTGCATTTATAGGATTTTGTGGCTTTTGGAAGGACCAAGTTATGACCTTATGTTTATGATCATCATCATCATCTTCACCACATTGGGGCTGAAAACCGGCCTGAAGATCTGTTTATATATTTATTCCCCGCGCCATTGTATACTATTTATTTCATGTACATCTGTATGTTTGTGTTTCCTTGTCACTTTTTTATAGCACTTTATTTTGGCAGTACTATGCACACTAATTTTTTATCACTACTTTATGTAATTATTATTTATTGCATATTTGCTACTAAAAATATATTTAATTTTGACTAAACATATATTTTTTATCACTTATACAATTTTTAAATATTTTTATCATTCACAATTGGGTACGAATTTTATATATTCACACATCTGATACGTAATGTTTTCCTCTATATTTTACTTTTTGTGTACAAATATGGGTATTATGTACTAATCTTTTGTATATTAATTTTGTATTGCTCATATGATATTTTTGTATTTATGGCACTGTGTTTTTTTTTTTTTTTTTTTTTTTGTTAAATCAGGATGATTTATACAGTTTTACCCTGGGTTAGGGAAGGTTAAATTATTCTTCATACACATGCACTTCTTTATATGCGATTCTTGAACTGGAACTCATGCACATGGTTGGTTGTGAGGTCCATTTATGTGGAAGTCAGTGATGGCTGGTTCCATCTTCCCTCACGGTCGGACACTCATGACACTGAAGGGTGGTACACTCGTCCCTCCCACCTGCACACATGCACTATTATGTGATCAATTTTACTGGGGTTTTATAAGCCTTATAACATCCTATGTTCCACACTCCCTGACGAAGGTTGCGAAACGCACGTCGAGGTGTTTGGACAAGTTGGGTTGCACCAATCGGTATGTCACCAGGTGAAACCACGTCTTAGAATCACTTTATGATCAAATGTTTACTGGTGATTATGATTATACTGTATTTTTGTATTCATTTTTGTGATAATAAAGAATTATATTTTTCTCAACTATGTATACCTTTTTATTATGTAGTAAGAAAAGCAGGCAGCACTCCAAAAATAATGAAAAAACATGGACTTTATTAGTTCACCTGGTGTGGAAACGTTTCGGATGTGAACAACCTTTCTCTAGCCTTTTTTATTAGATTAGTTTTAGGTTTGAGTTTTATTTATTTTTTATTTTTCTAGTCAATAGAAGACAGACCTTTAAAAAAAGCAACACCCCAGGGGTAGACAGTGGAAAATAGGAAAAACATTTTTCCTATTAACTGTATCTTTCCTGGCAGTGTAAAGTAATGCAGTCATTATCACTATTTTAATGTACTAGGGTAGGTTAGAATAAGTAGGTAATCTATTGTTAGTGTCTCTTTGCATTATGTAATACATGCACACAGCTCTGCTACATGCACACTTACATGCACACAGGTCTGCTACGTGCACACTTACATGCACACAGGTCTGCTACGTGCACACTTACATGCACACAGGTCTGCTACGTGCACACTTACATGCACACAGGTCTGCTACGTGCACACTTACATGCACACAGGTCTGCTACGTGCACACTTACATGCACACAGGTCTGCTACGTGCACACTTGCATGCACACGGCTCTGTTACGTGCACACTTGCATGCACACGGCTCTGCTACGTGCACACTTGCATGCACAGGGCTCTGCTACGTGCACACTTGCATGCACACGGCTCTGCTACGTGCACACTTGCATGCATACGGCTCTGCTATGTGCACACTTGCATGCACACGGCTCTGCTACGTGCACACTTGCATGCACACGGCTCTGCTACGTGCACACTTGCATGCACACGGCTCTGCTACGTGCACACTTGCATGCACACGGCTCTGCTACGTGCACACTTGCATGCACACGGCTCTGCTACGTGCACACTCTATACATTAACATATCCTGCAGTTCATGATTGGGACTACTCAGATGCTGCAGAAGCTGAGCAGCTTCTACTCTATTACCTGAAGAACCTTTTTTGAGTTCATGTGATCAGTCAGATGACCTGAAAGGCCCTGGAATTACTCGTGCAGAAGGTCCTTTAGCTGTTCAGGAGGTGCAGCCTCCGTTAAGTCCCAGCCGCTTCCTCTCCTGCCCTGCACTGATCAGTGTCCGACAGTAGGAGAGACAGCAGCTCTCTATGATATGGGAGGACACAGTGTTGGCATTGTTATGTGATGGAAGAGGCCTCCTCTGGACTATAGGACACACACTGTTTTTAACATGAGGTTTTCTTGTTAAAAAGGGCGTTTTATAATCCGAAAATTACTGCACATCTTGCTGGGTACATTTTTGCAGGATTATTTATTTATTTTTTTTTTTCCTGGACTGATGTTTCCCTCTCAGTTCAGGGGTATAATCTGTAAATTGGTCTTCAGTGAAGACCGATTCTCCCATTACTGAGATAGGAGAGGACAATTGTTGCTTTTAAAATTCTGTTGACAGGACGAGCTTAGAGGCCCGACAGACTCTCTGCTGCAAGACCGCTCTCCCGAACTTCCGGTCATGCGCAGTGCGCCTCTAAAGCCAGGAAGCGCGCACCTGGCTACAGTAGCGCAGGCGTAAGACTTTTCATCAGCTGGCGTTGACCTCTACTTGTGAAAATTATCATTCCCACAGAGGCGTGATAGCATGAAGAGAGGGCCTACTAGACTGGGGAAACGAACGCCCCATCGACCAGTCAAACCCCTAATTAACATAGGAAGAGCTGACCTTCTAAATCTTTTTTTAAACATTGATTTCACTGAATAGCGTTATACAGGGCTGGTTACACAGGGAATTGGGTCAGACGTGTGAAGGCTGCAGGGTTGGAGGGCATTGGGGACCTGACTGGTTCCCTTTAAAGTTCTCCATAGAGCGTTGCGTATCCACTGCCATTGGCTTTCTCCGTAACGCTACAGTGCATATTCAGAGGACACATTTTGAAGTTTGAGCATTTTGAGAGTGACTTGTCAGTCTATCAAGAGAAAGAAGAAAAATATATTGCAAATTTATTTTTTTTTGACCATGAATCGATAATGTACACACAAAAAAGTAAAGCCGACCACACTACATGAACTATGATCTAAAAAAAAGCAAATGTTTTATTTTCATGATTTAATCCCATTGGTGCCAATGTATTGAAATAAAATATCCATCCTGACTTTGCTGCTGACATTCGCCCTACAAAATCCCCTCATCTCATTATGGATTTCATAATCTCGCAGTAGCGGGTGATCGGTATCTTGGCTCACGGTTATATAGATGTTCCCTAATTCTCCTGCATGGGGCTTGTGCTCTCACAGGGGCATCTAATAATATGGATAACGCCTTTTAGTGTGGCACGTTGCTCGGCCTTTTATCCTGTGGTTATCGAGGTCATCGTTACTTTGTACCTCCTTTTATTCCTCTTTTGGGGCATAGCTTGGAGCACTTGAAACCTCTTCTAGGCTCTGTGCACACTTTAGTTTTTTGAGGTGGTGTTTTTGGAGCGGAATATGGGAGGAGACTCCTCTAAATCTTCCTCCAATTATTAAAACTCCTCAAATTTTGAATTTTTGCTTTGAAAACTGCAGCAAAAAGACAAATGGCCAGATATGCAAAAAATAAACGCTACTCAAAAAAAAAAAAAAAAAATTTTCTTACCTAGTGCTTGAAGGTGATCACCACCTTTTAGATCAAAGAACGTGAAGGAATCAGTTGATCACCAGCCTGGAAATCCTATATTTACTAGTCTGATCAAAACAGCCCAGTACCAGCTAAAAGTTCCCAGGTCTGTCTCATGCTAGAACCTGAAAAGGCAAAACCGTGGTAACTAATGAATGAGCTGGCCCCCTCCTCCCATCATCACAATCGATAATATAATTATATGTGTAACGTAAAATAAATTTACATATGTAGCCTGAAATATTGTGAGCAACTACAACTTGGTCCACACAAAAAACAAGACTTGGTATCCCCGCCTTAAAGGGATCCTCACAATCATTAATCCACACCTCCCCTAATCGCTTATTGGATTGTGTAGCCCTTTAACAGTTCAGCTAGTCGATCCCTTTTTGACCCCCAAAGTGATGCTCGATCAGTGAGAAATTGCGTTTTGCAGTTGAGGCTAGAAGTGCATGGGGCGTGGCGATGCACTTACAGCTCCTCAGCCTTGCGCTGTATTTCCCAGCCAATTGACAGGTTGTTTGTTCTGGTATAAGTCCACTGTCCAACAATGAAGTCAGCCAGAGGGGGGCGCTGCTAGGCAGGAAATACAGGGTGAGGCTGAGAAGCTGTAAGTGCATTGTCACACCCACTGCACTTCCAGGCACAACTTCAAAGTGTGTTTTCTTTTTTTTTTTTTTTTTTGGCAGCTGGAGCAGCCGAAAGTGATCTGCTCACTTATCTTTTAAAGGGTTACAGTCATATTAAGGGTTTGGGATGGAGGAGGGGTTTTAATGTTTGACAGGTCTCCTTCTCCTTTTGTGCTCAAAGGGTTGAACCCATCTCCAAGATCCTATTCTTATATGTATTAGGTGTAGTAACAATAGTATTAGCAAATACCTCACATTAGAAATGTTTAGTTCTTCTGATTCACTATGTTGTTTACTCCATGTGCATGGCATTGCAGTAGCTCAGGTATCCAAGGGGTTACGACCACTGATATAGTGAGTTAGTTGCTAGTGGTCGTAACCATGGATACCCAAGCTACTGCAATGTCCTGCAAATGGTGTAAACATAGTGAATCAGAAGGACTATGCTACATTTCTAATTGGAGGTATTTGATAATATTGATATTACACCTACTACATATTTGGATATTTAAATAGGATCTTGAAGATGGGAATTCCCCCTTTATGGACAGACCCTTTAAATAAAAGCTTCTCCAGGTTTTTCTGTACTTTACCGCAATGATTGCGAGCAGTTATTCTTGAATGTTCTCAGTGGTTTTTTTTGTTTGTTTTTTTTGTTTTAAAAGGGATCAGAGTCACCTGATACTTAGACTTACATTGCACAAGGATTTCCATACTGACAAAGTGAAGTTTATTATTGTATATTGATCTATCTTTGCAGGAGAATCTGGTGGAGAGTAAGCACCACAAACTTGCCAGAAGTCTCAGAAGTGGCCCCTCGGATCACGATCTGAAGCCAAATGCTGCCACGCGGGATCAGCTGAATGTGAGTGCACAGTAGACGTGGCTGCAGGTAGGGGATATCCGCCCCTCCAGCTCTTACCTGCCCTGGGTCCACCAGGATCCTGCACGCCATTTCCTGGAATGATGGTGGTGATGTGTGCCGCCTCTCTGGCAGATACAATTGTCAGACCCCTTCTTTTTCGTCCCACCTTCAGAGCCCTTAGATATGGACACTTATTGCACTGCACCACTGAGACATAACCTGCCCCTACAAAGGACATGGCTGGTGGAAATTTATCTCCAGCATCGCTTTTCTGTGTAGATCCCAAACTAGTAGAGAGCAGCAGGTGTGCTGCAGAATCCTGAGTTCAGCTCTGGGTGTGACAGTGACGGGTGCAGTGCGTTATTTAACTTTTATGTGCTATGATTAGGTCCTTTTATATTATTGTAATTTTATTTATTTTTTATGAGCAGATCATTGTCAGCTACCCACCAACCAAACTGCTGACATCGGAGGAACAGGACCTGGTGTGGAAATTCAGATACTACCTCACAAACCAGGAGAAGGTGGGTGTCCTTCCTGCATCTGATGCACACGTTTAGCTGCTGTATTATAAAACGGTCTATCCGCTGCGAGTGGACCAGGTGAGCGCATCATAATTGTGAAAGACTGCAAGGATAGAAGAGTGACTTCTCCCAAACTAATTGGTGTGCAACTTTTCGAAAAATGGTCTACATATAATCGGATCCTAGTAAAAAAAAAAAAAAAAAAAAAAGCAAAACGAACCCACCACAAATACCGTTAGTATTCACCCTCCCCTGGTCCGGTGCTGGCTCATGCTGTTGCACCAGTGTCTGGGTTTTTAAATTTTTTTTATTTAATTGCAGCAGTGACGCGTAAATCACCCTGCTGCCAATCGCTGTCCTTGGCAGCTCGTCCTAAGTCAGCAGAGCCCCTGAGTTCAGTGATCGATGCGTTGGTGACGAGATGTCAAGTAAATATTGAGGAAGATTATAGATAAGAGATATGACAAGCCAGATTCTAGAGAGTTCACAGCAATGCTTCAGGTCTTGAAGGCCTAATCCGTAGGTGCCCTAGAGCAGAGACAGATGAGCAGGGTGGAGGTAGATAAAATCTGGGTTGGACATACAGTGGAGAATAAGTGTTTGATACACTGACAATTTTGTCATTTTTCCCCACCTACGAAGAATGGAGAGATCTGTACTTTTTATCGTAGGTACAATTCACCTGTGAGAGACAGAATCTTAAAAATAATCCAGAAAATCACATTGTATGGTTTTTACATAACTACCATTTTATTGCATGCAATAAGTATTTGATACAATGGAAAGCAGAACTTAGTATTTGGTACAGAAACCTTTTTTTGCTATTAGAGGTCAGACATTTTCCTGTAGTTTGACCTGTAGGGATTTTGGCCCACTCCTCCTTACAGATCTTCTCCAGATTTTTCAGGTTTCGGGGCTGTCGCTGGGCAACATTGAGTTTCAGCTCCCTCCAAAGATTTTCTCTTGGGCTCAGGTCTGGAGACTGGCTAGGGCACTTCAGGACCTTGAAATGCTTCTTACGGAGCCACCTCTTAGTTGCCTTGGCTGTGTGTTTCTGGTCATTATGATGAATGATATGGAATATGGAGCTACGAGTACAGTCAATTCCATTGAGAAGCTTAAGGGCCTGCGGTGTCCGGGCAATGCTGGATCCACACTTCCAGCTTAAGGATCTGTGGTGACATGTATCCTGTTCCCTGATCACGTGACTAGAACCCGGAAGTGCTGGCCAGCATCTGCGGTTTATGGCAGTCTCCAAAGGTCCTCGGGGATCATCCCTTCAAGCGCAAACTGGGGTTGTGCAGGGGTGCACAACCTCATTAGGTATTCCCATTCCTCTCCTTTTTCAGCTGCAGATGAAGGAAGGGAGACAAGTCATTACTAGTGGGTAGACGGAGCCCAGATGAGATAGACACCTCAGATTAAAAAAGAGTGTTGACTGGCCCCTCCAGCTCGGGCTCCTCCTACTCAGCTCTCCAGTTACAATTTGAGGTCTCAGAGGATAGTCGCTGCTGGAAGCAGCTCCTCAGAAGATTTTATTATTTTTTATCGGACAAGAGACTTGGATCACCTAAAGTGGTCTAGAGGTCTCAGGGGTCTCAGCGCTGCTGGACCCCAACCTCTTCCTTGGCGGATCTGTATTACCCTATATGGTGGTCCCTGCAGAACCCTGCCGGCCCGGGGGGATGAGGATGGCTTCCCTGGCGGGGGCGCAAACCGCGCTGCAGGGGTCACTGCGTTCCCCGCCCTGGGGGAAGCGATGGGCATAGCGCCAGAAACCCCTGGGGGTCCCTGTGGCATTTTCGGCTGGTGAGTACTCCACATTTTTATTAATGTGTGTGAGTGATTCAGTGACTGCTGCGGCAGCCGCTGTTACAATATACATGCCGGTGACTGTGTGTTTTTTGTCCGCAGGTGGATGCCTGCAGGACATAGGAGGAGGGAGAGAGGAGTGCGCGCTTTTTTATTTTTTGAATTTCGCGCCGCTTTGAGCGTGCGCTTTGCGGCAGTCTCCTTTTCCGGCTTCTCTCATGAAGCACACGGAGGCACAGCGCGGCGGCCATTACTGACAGGCTGGAAGCTCCCTCGGAATTGCTCTCCTCCCCTCTCGGCAGCGCTGCACCGCGACCAGCTGGGTGAGTCGCTTCTAACCCGTCTAGGGCAGAAGCTTAACCCCTTCACCCCCACAGCGCGGGCGCCTTTCTGAGGCACAAATGGGTGGCAGACTGCGCTGCCTGCAGCTGTTATCTCATAAGGGGGCTCGCACACCTTTTCAATAAAGAGGTTGTGGGGAGTCTGCGACAGTAATACAGCCACTATACGTTCCTGCTAATGACGATAATGACGCATACTATGCGATCGTTTGTGTTACCATTTTTAATGTCGCTAGTAGCTGCCAATCTGGGCGATTTCATTAACAACGCATAAGCGATTAGTGATCCCCTTAATGACTTTGGCGGTCATTGCGATTTACTAACAGCGCAATCTTGTGAACGTTTTCTTGTTAAGTGTGGCATAGCTGTTCTGTAGCTGCTGCCTTATAAGAGGCAGTTGGAGCTCGCACACCCTTTTCATTATTAAGGTTGTGGGGAGTCTGCGACTTTAACCCCTTCTTAGGCGGTTAACTCTTAATGGGGGACAGCTGGGGTAGCTCTCTCTTTAAGAGCTTTAACCCTTCAGCGTTCGTTTTTTCTTTAAGAAACACACTTTCTAGTTACTGACAGGTTTAACCTGCCATATACTGTGCAACCGTCTCCCAGATCCGCTACAGGATCAGTCGCGCGTATCTGACGCGCAGACCTCGACGGTGTTAAGCGCAGCGGTCGGAGTTTCCAGTGGTGTCAGAATGGAGGCCCTCGCTAGTTTCTATTGATGGCCTGTCTGATTTTCTATTATTGAGTGTCAGCTAGATCCTCTCATGTCAGGAAGCGACACAAGCCGGTGCCTTCCTTCCCGCGTAACGAAAATGTCCGAGTCGGACAAGGGGGATCGGCAGGGACACTCTGCCTCTCTTTTGGGCCGTAAAGAGGTTTTTATTGGAGGCGTTACAGTTACCGGAGGAGGTATCTGGACGTCCTGGTAAGTCGGCCCGGAGGTTTTCAGTCACGATCAAGCTTTACCATCACTGGATGAGCTTAATGGGGCAGTGGAGAAGGAACGCCTGTGTCCAGAAAATTGAGACACCGTATCTGAGTTCTACGGAGTTGATGATAATTGGATCCTTCTCCTGAAGTGGATGTCCATTTATCCCAGCTTAGCAAAATCCTCCTGTTAAGGGGAAGGCGAGTCTGCAGGACCCGTTGGACAGAAAAACGTAGATGGCAGAAAAATCCATCTGCGAGACCGCGGATCATGGATTCAGTATTAAGGATCCATGTGTGCTTGTAAAGTTTCCCTGAGCCGGTTGGACCGTCTACGGACGGCGTGGCTAGGTGGATCTCCTCTATCGATGTAGATGGGCTTTTCCAGTTGTTGGAGGATACTGCGTCACTGCTATCCAGGGCGCAATCTTCGGCAGTCACAGTCGGAAGAGCACTGTGGCTTACACAGTGGACTGGGGACGCAGTTTCCAAACAGGTCAGCTATTTGGACCTGACCTCACGGAGCTGATTGCCAAGGTAAAGGCAAAAGAATCAGCTTTACCGCAGCGCAGAGCTGTGACTTCTGCGTCTGGCAGGACTAGTGCCGGTTTTGTCGGCGGTCCTTTCGGTCCAGGGGATGATTCAGTCAGCCCTCTGGGGTTCGGGTCGTCCCTCTCTCTTTTTTTAGAAAAAAAAAAAAAGGGGAATTCTCAGAAATTCAGCATACCCTGGAAACAGAACTTCCGTTAAGACAAGCGGGAAGCTGGCAAAGAGCCCGCTAAGGCGGACTGACGCCTGGGTCTCACTCGAGCGCTCTCGAGTGGGGGGTCGTTTACTCCAATTCAAACCGACTTGGGCTTCCCGCATGTCGGACACCTGGGTGTCACGGGTTGTGTTGGCAGGCTACTTCATAGAGTCTCTTTCTCGACCCCCAGACAGTTTTTTTGTAAACCTCGCGTTCCGTCAGAGCCCGAGCTTTTTGCCGCTCTGCTGCGGGAGGTAGTTTCCCTTCTGCAGAAAGGTGGGGTGGTGCCGGTTCCGCCGGAGGGCCGGGGAAGAGGGTTTTATTCTAACCTCTTTGTGGTCCCCAAAATAGAGGACAAATTTCGGCCCATTCTGGATCTCAAAAGATTGAATCGGCATGTCCACGCCAGGAAATTCCGCATGGAGCCGCTTTGCTCCGTTTTTTGGCGGCCCTGTCGCAGAACGCTTTTTTGGTGTCAATCGACATTCGCGACGCTCATTTGCACTTCCCAATCGGAAGGGCTCACCAGCGCTTCCTTCGTTTTGCCATAGGTCAGGACCATTACCAGTTTGTGGCTCTGCCATTCGGGTTGGCCTTAGCGCCCAGAGTTTTTACAAAAATTTCTGGCGCCTCTCATGGCATTTCTTCGAAGACAGGAGGTTTCGATTCTTCCCTACCTGGATGGCGTCCTCAAAGGAGGAGGCAGTGACTGCTTGCAATCTATCCCTTCAGCTCCTGGAGGACTTCGGGTGGCTGGTCAGTTGGGAGAAGTGGTCTCTGGAATCGTTGCAGTCAATCCTGTTTTTTTTTTTTTTTTTTTTTTGGGAAGCATTTCGACACGGTACGAGCAGTGGTGACTGCCTCCAGACAAGCAAGCATGTCTCCTTCGACATGTACAGGTTATGAAGTCTTCGACAGCGATGTCTCTTCGAGAGTGTATGTTCCTTCTGGGTTTGATGGTGGTCCATGGAGCCACTTCCGTTTGCGCAGTTTCATTCCAAGGCCCTCCAAAGGCTCATTCTGAGCCGTTGGGATCGATCGCAGACTTTGCTGGATTGCAGTCTCATCATCTCCCACAGGGTGCGAGAGTCTCTAGACCTGGGGAAGTCTTTCCTCCCTCCGAGGTGGTCGGTCATAACCACCGATGCCAGCCTGACGGGCTGGGGAGGTGTCTGGACGAGCTCTGGATTCAGGGAGTATTGTCGTCGGAAGAGTCTCCTGCCGATCAACATCCTGGAATTGAGGGCAATTTTCCTTTGCCTCCAACACTGGACGGTCCCTTTAAGCGATCTGCCAGTCCGAGTGCAGACAGACAATGCGACGGCGGTCGTGTATATTGACCATCTAGGCGGGACAAGGAGTTCCAGGCTCATGGTGGAGGTTTCTCGGATCCTGGTATGGGCCGAGACCAGAGTGCCAGCCTTCTCTGCGATCCACATTTCAGGAGTTCAGAATCACGGCAGACTTTTTCAGTCGCGAGAAGATGGATCCCGGAGAATGGAGATCTTCATCCGGAGATTTTTGCACTGCTGTGCTCCCGTTGGGGAACTCCCCAAGTGGTTTTGATGGCATCCAGGTTCAATGCCAAGTTACCGACTTTCATGTCCAGGTACAAGGACCCGAAGGCTGTGACGGTGGATGCTCTGGTGGCTCCGTTGGACCAATTCGAGCTAATCTATGTGTTCCCGCCGATACCCTTACTTCCTTTGGGGTTGTGTCGGATCAGACTGGAGAGAATCCCGGCTATGTTGATAGCCCCAGATTGGCCTAGGAGGACGTGGTTCTCGACACTGGTGTCGCTTCTGACAGCGCCTCCTTTTCCACTTTCTCTTCGCCCGGACCTGTTAACCCGAGGGCCGTTCGTCATTCGGACCTGAGGTCTCTGCGTTTGACGGCGTGGCTCTTGAGACCGAAATATTGACCGTCAAGGTTTGTCAGCCAAAGTCATTGCCACTTTGCGGGCTGCCAGAGGTCCGGCTACTACTAGGATTTATCACAAAGTCTTGGGAAGCCTTCTTTTTGTTGGTGTTCGGGTTCTTCAAGGAACCCGAGGATTCTTTCCATTCCCAATTTGTTGGCCTTTTGCAGTACGGACTGGACAAGGGTTTGGCAGTTAGCACTCTGAAGGGTCAGGTTCTGCCCTGCTTTTTGCTTTTCGGAAGGCTATCGCCTCGCGTAGGGACATACGTTCCTTTTTTCGCGGAGTAATTCGTCAGTTTCCGTCGCGGAGGCGCCTGTGTCGCATTGGCGGCTCAATCTTGTATCGGAAGCTCTTCAACATGGGCCTTTTGAGTCTATGGACTCTGCTAGCTTTTCTTTGCTATCTTGGAAGGTTGCCTTTCTAGTGGCGGTTACCTTTTTTGAGAAAGGTTTCTGAGTTGGCGACTCTTTCTTGCTTGCCTCCTTTCCTGGAGTTTCACCCGGATCGCGTAGTACTTCGCACACGGGGCGACTTCCTACCTAAGGTGGTGTCGCAATTTCATATTAACCAGGATATTGTGTTGCCCTCGCTCTGTCCGGAGCCGAGGAATGTGAAGGAACGGGCCTTGCACAAATTGGATTTGGTGCGGGCTTTGAAGTTCTATTTGTTTATTACTCAAAATTTTCGGAAGTCGGAACTCTCTGTGATTCCAGCAGGTCGTCAGCGTGGTCAACGAGCTTCCAAGGGCTCTATAGCTCGTTGGATTCGGTCGGCCTTTTTAGAGGCTTATTGACTTAAAAGCGAACCTTGCCCGATTAAGATTCGAGCTCACTCCACGAGGGCTGTGGCTTCCTCGTGGGCCTTTCATCAAGGGACCTCGGCAGCTCAGCTCTGCTGAGCGGCGACCTAGTGTTCCGTCCACACGTTTATAAAGTTTTATAAGGTGGACGTCAGTGCTTCCGCTGCTGCGGCCTTAGGACGTAGGGTCCTGCAGGCGGCCGTAGCTTAAAGTTCTAGTTAACTTGTATTTGGCGCCTATTGCGCATTTATCTAGGTTGTTGGGATTCTGCCTTTTCTGGTTTTTTCCCACCCTTAATTTTTGGACTGCTTTGGGACGTCCCACTAGTAATGACTGTGTCTCCCTTCCTTCATCTGCAGCTGAAAGACGGATTTTGGTAAGAACTTACCTGTAAAATCCTTTTCAGCGAAGAAGGAAGGGAGACACAGATCCCTCCCATGGCAGAAGTGTGTTGTTGTTTTCAGATGCGGCGTGACCCTTCTCTGATAGCGATTATCTGGGCTGAGGTCGACGCGCTAAGGCTCTGTTCCAGCATCGCCAGCTCATCGCAGTGATCAGGTCCAGTGAGTAGTACCTGAATCTGTGTGGTTTTTGCCTACATGCATGCATAACCTGTATTTCTTGTGTTTTTTTCTCTGACTTCCTTCAGAAGGGGTTATGTTGCTCCGCTGGTGATATTGCTCTTCCTTAAGCTTGTGTACAACTGGAGAGCTGAGTAGGAGGAGCCCGAGCTGGAGGGGCCGGTCAACACTCTTTTTTTAATCTGAGGTGTCTATCTCATCTGGGCTCCGCCTACCCACTAGTAATGACTGTGTCTCCCTTCCTTCTTCGCTGAAAAGGATTTTACAGGTAAGTTCTTACCAAAATCCATCTTTCAAGAACTCTGTTTACTCAGTGGATAGAAGCATCCTGGTGGCAAAGTTGCCCCCAGTCTGGAGGAGTCAGTGTTGCCGAGGAGTAAATGGTTGTCCATTCATTTTCAGGTGTGTGGCTGCACAAGGCCTCCCCCAGCGATGTCCATAGTATGGAATGATTCTCTCTGACATAAAGACATATGACCTGAGGACATTTATTCATTCATTCATTTTAGGCATTGACGAAGTTCCTGAAATGTGTCAACTGGGATTTACCACAAGAAGCCAAACAAGCTCTAGAGCTTTTAGGGAAATGGAAGCCGATGGATGTTGAAGACTCCTTGGAGCTTTTGTCTTCTCATTTTACAAACCCAACTGTGCGACGTTACGCTGTGGCGCGACTTCAGCAAGCAGATGATGAGGTAAGTGCATCCCGGGGGTGAAAGTGTCCAATGTTTCTGGGCATCCCGCAGGGTAACACGCTTCATCCTCTTTTGATGAAACCAAATAAATAAATGGCAGCGTATTGCCCCCTACAAGCCTTGTGTGGTCTTCAGCTTGTGGTACAGAACTCCACTTCCAGTGAAGACATCTAGAGAGCAAGAGTTCCCCAGCTGCTGTGGAGCCATCACTGATCGCCAGATGTGACGTGTGGCTATTAGTTGTGCAGAGAGCACAGATTGAAGGCCGGTTATGTGGGGTTGTCCAATTGAAGTGAACAGCTACTGAGTAGATGACGTGCAGTGTAAATATCTGTTCAAAAGCTGCAAATCCACCTTAAACAGCTGATTTGTTCAGATTCGAGAGTCGTGATATTGATGACCATCACTCATTTAATAAGGATGGGTAATACTTTTGACTGCAAAAACTCTTACTGTTTCTCTTATTCATTCTCGTCTGGGCTATTGTAACTCTCTACTAATTGGTTTCCCTCTACCAAACTCTCCCCTCTCCAATCTGTCTTGAATGCTGCAGCCAGGATCATATTCCACACCAACCGTTACACCGATGCCACTACCTTGTGCCAGTCATTACACTGGTTACCTATCCACTCCAGAATCCAGTTTAAACTGACCCTCACCCACAAAACACTTCATGGCTCAGAACCACCCTGCATCTCCTCCCTAGTCTCAGCCTACCATCCTACCCGTGCCCTCCGTTCTGCTAATGAGTAGTGATGAGCGAGTATACTCGTTCGAGTTTTCCCCGAGCATGCTCGGGTGATCTCCGAGTATTTTGGCGTGCTCAGAGATTTAGTTTCTGTTGACTAGCTGCATGATTTATGGCTGCTGGACAGTCTGAATACATGTGAGGATTCCCTAACAAACAGGCATTCCTCACATGTATTCAGGCTTGTTCAGCAGCCGTAAATCATGCAGCTAGTCGACAGAAACTAAATCTCCGAGCAATGAGTATACTCGCTCATCACTACTAATGACTACTAATGACTTGAGGTTAACATCCTCAATAATCAGAACCTCACACTCCCGTCTCCAAGACTTTTCACGTGCTGCACCAATTCTTTGGAATGCACTACCCAGGTTAATACGATTAATCCCCAATCCTCAGTTTTAAGCGTGCCCTAAAAACGCATTTCTTCAGACTGGCATACCGCCTCAATGCATTAACCTAACTATCCCTGTGTTGCCCATTTAAAATTTTCACCATATCCAGGTTCCTCGCATCATATTCTTGCCTGTTTTATGCCTTTAATAGCCCTCTGTGTCTGTTCTGTTACATACTTTGGCTGTTAACTGGTTCATGCAGAATTACATGAACACCCGATTCTTACACTATGGCTGGTCCGAACAATGAAAGCTATTGTTACCATCCACCTTTTGTGTCTCCCCTTTTTCTCATAGATTATAAGCTTGCGAGCAGGGCCCTCATTCCTCTTGGTATCTACTTTGATCTGTGTTTATTGTTATGCTATAATGTCTATTGTCTGTACAAGTCCCCTCTCTGATGTAAAGCGCTGCGGAATATGTTGGCGCTATAGAAATAAAATTATTAATAATAATAATAAAACGATTGTTCTGTCCACTATAGTCTGCATATTATCAAAAAAATAGAGGAAAGGGAGCGAAAAATAGCCATGTTTCTGGGGAAGGGAGTAGTTACACATGGTGTCATTGCATATGTAACTGATTGGATCTATTAAACAAGTGTCGTCAGTCCTGTGAAGGGTTAAACCGGAAGCTATTAGAGCGGAGTTGTGGAGACGGGATAATCTCCCCGGCCCGCACTTGTCAGACTCCGACCTCTTCTTATAATCTGATAGAAATTCCATTACTTGTTTGAAGAATGATATCGATTGTGCCGTCCGCGGGTCAGGCCTCTCATTTCTTCAGCTGACAAAGTGGCCAGGAAGATTCAATTTATTTCTAAGTTTTGCTTTAACCTCTGAGCCGGGAAGCGGCAGCCGAAGCAAAGATTTTCTCAATGTGTTTTTTTTGTGCCAAACTTCAGAAAAAAAATGTATTAATGAGATTGGAGGGACGCCGAGATGTCATCCGTATACAAAGAGGGACAGGAGCTAGGGGTCTCGCTTGCTTGCATGTCTCAGTTTTTCAATGAAGGGTATGCTGCCTAACAATCAAGAAGGCATTGTCAATATCTGACCGCAGCATTTCATTAGCTGTGATTAGTGCGCTCCCATGATGGTGCCCGTCTGCTGAATTACACCTCTTCCCCTTAAAATACAATAAAAAGTAATCAAAATGTTATAAATAAAAATGTCAACTTGCCCCTCAGGAAACAAGCCCTCAGACAGGTTCATTACTGGAAAATATGAAAAGTTTGGGGTCTTCAAATTATTAGTGTGACGCGAAGCTATTATTTTTTTTTTTTTTTTAATTCAGAATTTTATTTAACCATTAAAATAGAAGGGAGATGATACCAGATTGGTATCACAGCAATCGTACTGATGTGGAGAATCATGTTCCCGGGCGGGTTTTACCAAGCATTTAACCACATTTAGAATATTATTTCATTTTTTCTGCAACAGTGGCATATGGCACCCATTTCCCATCTCTGTGAGAGTGGCGTACTCTCCCGTTTACCTACTCTGTGAGAGTGGCCTACTCTCCCATTTACCTACTCTGTGAGAGTGGCGTACTCTCCCGTTTACCTACTCTGTGAGAGTGGCCTACTCTCTCGTTTACCTACTCTGTGAGAGTGGCGTACTCTCCCGTTTACCTACTCTGTGAGAGTGGCGTACTCTCCCGTGTACTTACTCTGTGAGAGTGGCATACTCTCCGGTTTACCTACTCTGTGAGAGTGGCGTACTCTCCCGTTTACCTACTCTGTGAGAGTGGCGTACTCTCCCGTGTACTTACTCTGTGAGAGTGGCATACTCTCCGGTTTACCTACTCTGTGAGAGTGGCATACTCTCCCGTTTACCTACTCTGTAAGAGTGGCCTACTCTCCCGTTTGCCTACTCTGTGAGAGTGGCGTACTGTCCCGTTGCAACGTTGACTTCCTCTTCGTGTTGAATCTGTACGTAGGCGAGGACAGTGAAGCCAGTGCTGATTGGGGTGCGGGGGCCACGTGTCACAAGACCAGAGTCCAGGGAGTGTGAGTGCAGACACCGTGGGAACGGTGTCGGCACAGGAGAGGAGTATAGCCTTTTTTATTTTATTGGGCCAAACATTTAGTTCATAAGTGATGTCCTAGTAGTGGACAAGCCCTTTAAGAGACTGTTTGCTCCAGATCAGATAGGACTCGAGGTCTGCTGCCAATCAATTGCTGCTGATTGACTGCATCAGTCACCTAATATTCCCTCTGAGACGAAGCCAAGTGACCATCAGTGGATACCAGCACCAGTATGGAGGTGTTTGTTTTTTATGGGCCCATTTTTAAACTGTCAAAGTAGTTGACAACCCCTTTAATCTGAGTTTGCGAAGACCCAGCAGCTTTGTCATGCTGGGATAAAGTAATGTTTTTATTTTACTTTGTGTGAATTCTACCGTTCTCCCGAATCTGGCAATGTTTTCCTTTTGTTCCTGTGGCTCTTCATCCCTGAGATATGACCCCATCTTCCTTCTAAAATAGTCAAATCTTTTAGCCAAATGGGCATGTTCATCAACTCGTCTCTGCAGGTGACATCTTGAGGATATAACCCACTTGGCTAAAAAGACTATTTCATGCTCCTTTCAGGATAATATCTCAGGGACGGAAAGGAGCAGGAACAAAAGGAAAACTCCTCCGGATTCAGTAGAACAGCCGCATTTACACCAGGTAAGAAATATACACACTGCTCAAAAAAAATAAAGGGAACGATAAAATACCACATCCTAGATTTCACTGAATGAAATATTCCAGTTGCAAATCTTTATTCATTACGTAGTGGAATGCGTGTAGATCAATAAAATATAAAAATGATCAATAATAAATCAAAATTAATATCTCATGGAGGTCTGGATTTGGAATTATACTCAAAATCAAAGTGGAAATCAAATTACAGGCTGATCCAGCTTTAGTGGAAATGCCTCAACACAATTAAATGATACTCGATAGTGTGTGTGGCCTCCACGTGCCTGTATGACCTCCCTATACCGCCTGAACATGGTATTGATGAGGCGGTAGATGTTCTCCTGAGGGATCTCCTCCCAGATCTGGATTAAAGCATCAGTCAGCTCCTGGACAGTCTGTAGTGCAACGTGGCATTGGTGGATGGATTGAAACATAATGTCCTTGATGCGCTCGATTGGATTCAGATCTGGGGATTGGGCAGGCCAGTCCATAGCATTAATGCTTTCATCATGTAGGAGCTGCTGACACAATTCAACCATGAGGCCTAGCATTGTCGTGCATCAGCAGAAACCTGGAGCACTTGCATATGGTCTCACAATGGGTTTGAGAATCTCACCTTGGTACCTGGTACCTAATTGCTGTCATGGTACCTCTGGCTAGCACATGGAGGGCTGTGCAGCCCTCCAAAGAAATGTCTACCCCACACCATTACTGTCCCACTACCAGACCTCATGCTGGAGGATGTAGCAGCCAGCAGAAAGTTCTCCACAGCTTATCCAGACTCACTTCTGTCTCATGCTCAGTGTGAACCTGCCAATGTTGATTTTGACAATCTTGGTGTTTTCTGGCAAATGCCAATCACCTTGCACAGTGTTGTGCTGTAAGCACAACTCCTACTTGTGGACATCGGACCCTCGTACTCCCGTCATGAAGTTAGTGGCCTGCTGAAGGTCATTTTGCAGGGCTCTGGCACTGCTCCTCCTGTTCCTCCTTGCACAAATTAGGAGCTAGTGGTCCTGCTGCTGGGTTGTTACCCTCCTATGGCCCCCTCCTCATCTCCTGGTGTACTGACCTGCCTTCTGGTATCTGCTCCATGCTCTGAACACTGCACTGACAGACACAGCTACACTTCTTGAAACAGCTCGCCTTGATGTGCCATCCTGGATGAGCAGCACCACCTGTGCAACTTCTCTGGGTTGTAGACACCGCCTCATGCTACTGTACAGTACATCTAGGGAGAGAGCAATGACAAAATGCAAAAGTGACCAAAAGAGCCATAAATGATGAGAACAGAAAAATGGTCTGTGGTCACCCCCTGAAAAACTTTTCCTTTTATAGGGTTGTCTTGCTAATTGCCTATAATTTCTACCTGTTGTCTATTCCTTTTGAGCAATAGCAGGAGAAATTCACAATCAGTGAAGCTTAATAACTGGACAGGTTGATTTCACAGACGTGTGACTGACTTGAAGTTACACTGTGTTGTTTAAGTTTTCCGTTTATATTTTTTAGCAGTGTATATTTATGGCAAGTCCCAGGTCCTTACTGGTGGGATTCAGGAAATAGTCTGTGAATCCTGCTTCCCCCTGCCTAGCTTATTAGACCTTAGCTATCCTCTTAGGCCCTGTGCACACGTTGCGGATTGTGCTGCGGATCCGCAGCGGTTTTGGCACTGCGGATCCGCAGCAGAACCGGACGCCATGTACAGTACAAAGTGAAGGGAAAAAAAAAAGCTGTGCACATGATACGGAATTTTCCGCCCGGATTTGCTGCGGTTTTAAAACCACAGCATGTCAATTCTTTGTGCGGATTCCGCAGCAGTTTTACACCTATTCCATTATAGGTGTAAAACCGCAGGGCAAATCCGCACAAAAACCGCGGCAAAACTGCAGTAAATCCACGCTAAAACCGCAGGTAAATCCGCGTGGGAAAATCCACAAGTAAATCCGCAACGTGTGCACAGGGTCCTTAGGTGTTTGTTCATAGAAATGCAATACTAAAGGATTGCAAAAGTAAAATTATAGCGCTACCATTTTATTATGCAAGTTCTCCACTTTGAGCCTTTTTTTATACTTATGCTGCTGCCAGCTAACACTAAGTGTGCTGACACTAAGTGTTTTACTGCAGTGCCCCCCCAGGAGAAACAAAGTATTACACATGAAGTGGCTGTGTAATGCTGTGACTGGAACCCCCTCTACCAACTTAGAATTTTCTAAGAGGGTATTTTTAAGTGACTTTTGTGTCCCATTTGAGAAGCAGGGGGTCATGTGAGTTGCCCCTTAATCCAGGAGGCTACTGACACATGAGAAGACTTGCTACAAAGAGACTTCTCCCTTTGAACTTTTCTTCAGCTTGCTTTGTATGCGCTCCGTGCGATCTGCATATATTGATTTATGCTGTGTATTCGGTGGAATACATTGCACACCATTAGCGGCTCCTTTTATGGATTCTCCCCGCATATATTTAACATAAGAATTCTTGTCCCACTTCAAGGACAATTCACAGCACGATGACGGAACAGATGTCACAAAAGAATGCAACTTCTTTCCCGTCTCTTCTATTCAAGGGCCTGTTTTTCAAACCCTCCACCCAGACATTAGTCATCTTGGTTGGTGGGTGTTTAAAACCTAATAAAGGATGTGGCCCCCTTCACATTTACACAGTAAAATGGCTTCTGGTAATTACTTCATTAAAATGTGATTATGCATGTGCTTTAGTGGAAGTGTTCCTGTCAATGATTTTTAAGTGGATCTTTAAAGGTGGAATGCAGCCTTCAGGTATGTTTCTATTTT
>JARQOD010000001.1:966847322-967007087 GCA_033576555.1 Oophaga sylvatica | reverse complement strand
ATCCATACTAATTCCTTGTGTAGACAGTACATACCCCAGAAATTGAATCTCGGTCCTATGGAATTCACACTTTTCAAGTTTGATGTAAAGATGATTTTGTCTTAGACGTTCCAAGACCATTCTCACATGTCCATGATGTTCCTCTGTGGAGTTAGAAAAAATTAGAATATCATCCAAATAAATTACCACGAATGTATCTAGGAGATCCCTGAAGATGTCATTCACCAAGTGTTGGAAAGTGGCTGGGGCGGTACTCAGACCAAAAGGCATAACTAGATATTCAAAGTGTCCATAGCGTGACCTGAATGCAGTCTTCCATTCATCCCCAGGTCTAATACGGACTAAGTTATAGGCCCCACGAAGATCTAGTTTAGAAAAAATTTTGGCATGTCGCACTCTCTCCAATAACTCAGGGATTAAAGGCAATGGATAACGGTTTCTAATAGTAACCTTATTGAGTTCCCTATAGTCTACGATGGTCTCAGAGATCCATCTTTCTTCTTTACAAAGAAGATGGGTGCACCCTGCAGGAGATGAAGAGGGGCGTATGAAGCCCTTGGCTAGATTTTCATCTATGTAATCCTTTAAAGCCTTTAGCTCGGGCCCCGCCAGGGGGTAGATCTTACCAAAAGGTATCTCTGCTCCAGGCAACAATTCAATTGGACAATCATATGGACGGTGAGGAGGAAGCTGGTCACCGTTCTTCTTGTCACATAAATCCACATAGTCCTGGTATACAGCTGGTAGTTCAGGGACTGACATGATTCCTTTAGGAACAGAGCAAGCTGAAACTTTTGGACTCATCTGTTTCTCTGGAAAGTGTAATTCCTTGGTCTCCCAGTTAATGGTAGGATTCTGAGCCTGCAGCCATGGTAGCCCTAGAATAATGGGAAAGTGGGGAGAAGAGATAAGCATAAAGGACAGTTTCTCTTGATGATCTTTACCCATAAGAACCCTCAAAGGCTCTGTTTCCTGATCCACTGGTCCAGAGGTCAGCAGGGAGCCATCCACAGTTTCCATCTGTACTGGAGTAGCCTTCTTCACTGAACGTATTCCCTGTTTCAGAGCAAAGGAGACATCCATAAAATTTCCACTTGCCCCTGAGTCGATCATAGCAGAGCTAGACACCCAAGCTGAGTCAACCCAGAGTTTGATGGAAAGAAAGCAATGAGAATTGTTTTTCTTACAACTCAGCTGGGACACCGCTGAGGAAACTTGAAAAATGGCAGCGTTTACACAGTCAACGTCCTCAGAGGTAACGGAGTTTAAGTCCGAGAAATCAAGATCTGTTGCTGCAGATCTCTCTGGAGCCTGAGACTCGGACCTGACAGATCCCCTCTCGCAACACTCACAATGAATGAGTGCTGCAGTAGTCTTACGAGAACGGCTGGGGCAGTTTATAATGAAGTGCCCTGACTTACCACAATAGAAACATAGATTCTCCTTAAAACGATGTTCCTTGCGTGCATCACTAACCCGTCGTTGTAAAGAGTCTACCTGCATGGGTTCAGGTTCCTGTGTAATCCTACTCAAAGATTCCTTAGCTGGAGAGGAAGGTAGGAAAAGGTTAGTACGATTGCTTTCGAACCATCTCTCTTGCCTGCGTTCAGTCAGACGAGTATCAATACGGATGCAGTAGTTAATAAAGTCACCTAACGCAGTGGGAGGGTCGGCACGAGCAAGTTCATCCTTAATCAGTGGAGATAACCCCTTTCGAAAAATAGATTTTTTGGCGGAACTGTCCCAGGTGGTATCAAGGGCCCATCTCCTGAAATCCAAGGCATATTCAGCTACCGAGTGCTTACCTTGGCGCAAAGCTAACATGGCTGCTTCAGCTGTTGCACCTCGATTGGGGTCATCAAACACCTGCCCCATGGCTGAAATAAAATCATCAAGGTGATTCAAACAATCATCCTCAGTCTCAATCAGAGGGTTTGCCCACATTAAAGCTTTGTTGGTAAGCAACATAATTATAGTAAGCACCTTAGATCGTTCAGTGGGAAATTGTGAAGCATGTGCAGAAAAAAAAAGATTGCATTGATTAATAAATCCCCTGAATTTCTCACGTTCACCGCCAAAACGAAAAGGGGGCAACTTGGGAATCCCAGCACTCGGGGCTACGGCAGGAGCCTGGACTCGCCCCTCTAGAACCTCAATCCTGGCTCGCAAATCCTGGGTAGTCTGTCCAACCACTTGCAAATTGTGATTATTGAGGTCCTGTAGATTTGTAAAACGGGTCTTTATATTCTGCAAATCTGCAAGGATATTATCAGTCACTCCGCAAAGTTCCTTTATGCGGGCCTCCATTTTCCAGATCTTTTAAGACAGGATTACTGGAAGAAGAGGAGAGAAAAAAAAAACAATAGTGTTCACCTGTGGCAACACTGCAGAGAGAAAAAAAAATTAAGGGAACTGCTCACCTGGAATGGTTGTGAGAAGTCACAACCACTATCATCACAGAAAGTTTCAACCAGACATCTGATATCCAGAGTTACAGCAGACAAAAAAGAGAAAAGAAAGAAAAAAAAAAAAAACAATAGTGTTTACCTGTGGTAACACTGCAAAAAGAAAAAACTTAAGGGAATTGCTCACCTGGAATGGTTGTGAGAAGTCACAACCACTGTCATCACAGAAAGTACAACCGGACGTCTGATATCCACAGTACAGCAGACACAGCCTTCCAGACCCAGCAGACACTAACGTTTTGGCTTCAGAATCTTGTAATGTATGTAGTACAGTTCATATAGCGTCTTGTGCTTGGGTGCGATGAACATACATGAGACACAGGTTTGATATAGAAAAGTCCTGTATTACTTCATACAAGTTGGCAGAAATAGTCACACAGTTTGCAGACACAGAAACAGGAGACACAGCAGGCCAGAGCAATCCAAGCTCAGCAATCACTCTCCAATACAGATTCAGGATCTTCTTCTCTGTTACCGTAAGTCCATGCAAACGTGGGTCTTTCAAAGAGCAGGGTTCAGAGTCCACAAGTGCTTCAGAGTTCCTCAGTAGGAATAGCTGGAGTACAAGGTCCAAGGCTTACAGGAGTCAAGTCACAGGTTCACTGCAGGCTAGATTCTGAAGCACTGATTGCTCAGCTGTGGCTGCTTAAGAAGCAAAGGAGAGAATCAGGGCGGGAACATGCAAGCTGGAAACTCCATTTTGACTGAGGGCAAGATAGCTGCAGCAAGACAGAAAGTAAAATGGCTGACGAACAAACTGAGTTTCAGGAATATATACATAGAACCTTACACTTATCTAGATGTGTGGTGAGCACTTTGAACCCCCAAGTGCTTGACAGAGGTTTATAATGTAGAGCCGTAAAAAATAAAAAATCTATTTTCACAAAAATGGTATTTTCTCCCCCAATTTTTTATTTTCCCAAGAGCAACAGGAGAAATTGGACCCCAAAAGTTGTTGTATAATTTGTCCAGAGTATGCTAATACCCCAATATGTGGGGGAACCACTGTTTGGGCGCATGTCAGAGCTTGCAAAGGAAGGAGTACCGTTTGACTTTTTCAACTCAGAATTGGCTGGAATTGAGATCAGACCCCATATCACGTTTGGAGAGCCCCTGATGTGCCTAAACAGTGGAAACCCCCCAATTCTAACTCCAACACACCCCTAACCATAACTATTGCCCCAACCCTAACTATAGCCCCAAGCCCAACCCTAATGGTAAAATGGAAATAAAACATTTTTATTTGATTATTTTTCCCTAACTAAGGGGTGGTAAAGGGGGTTTGATTTACTATTTATAGCGGGTTTTTATGTTTGGCAGCTGTCACGCTAAAAGACGCTTTTAATAGCAAAACATTTTTTTTTGGCATCACCACATTTTGACAGCTATAATTTTTCCATATTTTGGCCCACAGAGTCATGTGAGGTCTTGTTTTTTGCGGGAGAGTTGACGTTTTTATTGGTACCATTTTGGGGGAAACTGACATTTTTTAATCGCTTTTTATTCCAATTTTTGGGAGGCAGAATGAATAAAAACAAGCAATGAATGAATTTTTTTTTTTGGGGGGGGGGCTGCGTTTATACCGTTCCACGTGTGGTAAAATTGATAAAGCAGTTTTATTCTTCGGGACTGTACGATTACATCAATACCTCATTTATATTTTTTTTTTATGTTTTGGTGATTTTATACAATAAATACTTTTATATAAAAAATAATTTTTGCATCGCTTTATTCTGAGACCTTTATTTTTTTCAATTTTTTCCAGTGATGGAGCTGTACAGGTCCTTCTCAAAAAATTAGCATATAGTGCTAAATTTCATTATTTTCCATAATGTAATGATTACAATTAAACTTTCATATATTTTAGATTCATTACACACCAACTGAAATTTGTCAGGTCTTTTATTGTTTTAATACTGATGATTTTGGCATACAACTCCTGATAACACAAAAAACCTGTCTCAAAAAATTAACATATTTCAACCGTCCAATAAAATAAAAGTGTTTTTTAAAAACAAACAAAAAAAACATGAAATAATAAAGTTCAGTTATGCACTCAATACTTGGTCGGGAATCCTTTTGCAGAAATGACTGCTTCAATGCAGCGTGGCATGGAGGCAATCAGCCTGTGACACTGCTGAGGTGTTATGGAGGCCCAGGATGCTTCGATAGCGGCCTTAAGCTCATCCAGAGTGTTGGGTCTTGCGTCTCTCAACTTTCTCTTCACAATATCCCACAGATTCTCTATGGGGTTCAGGTCAGGAGAATTGGCAGGCCAATTGAGCACAGTAATACCATGGTCAGTAAACCATTTACCAGTGGTTTTGGCACTGTGAGCAGGTGCCAGGTCGTGCTGAAAAATGAAATCTTCATCTCCATAAAGCATTTCAGCCGATGGAAGCATGAAGTGCTCCAAAATCTCCTGATAGCTAGCTGCATTGACCCTGCCCTTGATGAAACACAGTGGACCAACACCAGCAGCTGACATGGCACCCCACACCATCACTGACTGTGGGTACTTGACACTGGACTTCAGGCATTTTGGCATTTCCTTCTCCCCAGTCTTCCTCCAGACTCTGGCACCTTGATTTCCGAATGACATGCAAAATTTGCTTTCATCAGAAAAAAGTACTTGGGACCACTTAGCAACAGTCCAGTGCTGCTTCTCTGTAGCCCAGGTCAGGCGCTTCTGCCGCTGTTTATGGTTCAAAAGTGGCTTTACCTGGGGAATGCGGCACCTGTAGCCCATTTCCTGCACACGCCTGTGCACGGTGGCTCTGGATGTTTCTACACCAGACTCAGTCCACTGCTTCCTCAGGTCCCCCAAGGTCTGGAATCGGTCCTTCTCCACAATCTTCCTCAGGGTCCGGTCACCTCTCCTCGCTGTACAGCGTTTTCTGCCACATTGTTTCCTTCCAACAGACTTCCCATTGAGGTGCCTTGATACAGCACTCTGGGAACAGCCTATTTGTTGAGAAATTTCTTTCTGGGTCTTACCCTCTTGCTTGAGGGTGTCAATGATGGCCTTCTTGACATCAGTCAGGTCGCTAGTCTTACCCATGATGGGGTTTTTGAGTAATGAACCAGGCAGGGAGTTTTTAAAAGCCTCAGGAATCTTTTGCATGTGTTTAGAGTTAATTAGTTGAGTCAGAAGATTAGGGTAATAGGTCGTTTAGAGAACCTTTTCTTGATATGCTAATTTTTTGAGACAGGTTTTTTGTGTTATCAGGAGTTGTATGCCAAAATCATCAGTATTAAAACAATAAAAGACCTGACAAATTTCAGTTGGTGTGTAATGAATCTAAAATATATGAAAGTTTAATTGTAATCATTACATTATGGAAAATAATGAAATTTAGCACTATATGCTAATTTTTTGAGAAGGACCTGTATGTCGGCTTTTTTTTTGCGGGACAAGATGACGTTTTCAGTGGTACCACGTTTATTTATATCCATCTTTTTGATTGCGTGTTATTACCCTTTTTTTTTTGGGCAGTATGATAAAGCATTGTTTTTTGGCCTTTTTTTTTTTAAGGGTGTTCACTAAAGGGGTTAAAGGGAATCTGTCACCCCTTTTTTGCCCTATGAGATAGGGCCACCCGCCATCGGGGGCTTATCTACAGCATTCTGGAATGCTGTAGATAAGCCCCCGATGTAACCTGAAAGTGAAGAAAACCGAGTTATAAAATACTCACCCAGGGCCGTTCCGGGGGGATGTCGGGTCCGGAGGGAGTCGCGGTCCGGTGCCTCCCGTCTTGTAGCGAAGCCGGCCTTTTCTTTCCGTCCCATCACGGCTCCTGCGCAGGCACACTGCTCTGCCCTGGTGAGGGCAGAGTAAAGTACTGCAGTGCGCAGGCGCTGGGTAAGGTCAGAGAGGTCCGGAGCCTGCGCACTGTACAGTAGTACTGTGCTGGGCAGATCAGTGCGCCTGCACAGGAGCAGCGACGGGACGTAAAGAAGAGGCCGGCTTCGCTACAAGACGGGAGGCGCCGAACCGGACCGCGACTCCCTCCGGACCGGACTGCCCCCGGACCGCCCCTGGGTGAGTATTTTATAACTCGTTTTTCTTCACTTTCAGGTAACATTGGGGGCTTATCTACAGCATTACAGAATGCTGTAGATAAGCCCCTGATGGCGGTGGCCCTATCTCATAGGGCAAAAAAGGGGTGACAGATTCCCTTTAACTAGTGGGACAATTCTATAGGTCGGGTCGTTGCGGACGCGGTGGTGATACTAAATATGTGTACTTTTAGTGTTGAGATTAATTTTTTTTCAAAGATTGATTTAATGATGGAATATTGTTTTTTTTTTTTAATATATAATTTTACAATTATTTATTTTTTTAAATTATATCTTTTACACTGTGTCCTGCTTGGAGGGCCCTGTTGTAATGCTGTGTGCGGCCCAGGGCAGGCAGGGTTGGCCGGCCGCACGCAGCATTCCAACAAGTCCCCGTCCCAGGGCCCCTGTTGCTGGATGCTGCACCTGCGGGACCCTCCTGCCTGCCCTGAGCCTGCCCTGGGGGGCCCTGTTGGTGGATGCTGCGGGCCCCTCCTGCCTGCCCTGGGCGGCGGGCCCTGTTGGAATGCTGTGTGCGTCCGGACACCCCTGCCAGCCCTGGCCCAGGGCAGGCAGGGGGGGGCCAGCCACACGCAGCATTCCAACAGGGCCCCGGCCCAGGGCATTCAGGAGGGGCTCGCAGCATCCACCAACAGGGTTTCCAGGACTCCTGTTGCAAGATGCTGCGCCTGCAGGCCCCGCCGCCAGCCCTGACGAGGGTCCCTCCTGCCTGCCCTGGGGGCCCTGTTGGTGGATTATGCGGGCCCCTTCTGCATGCCCTGGGGCAGGCCCCTCCTGCCTGCCCTGGGGGCCCCGTTGGTGGATGCTGCGGGCCCCTTCTGCATGCCCTGGGGCAGGCCCCTCCTGCCTGCCCTGGGGGCCCCGTTGGTGGATGCTGCGGGCCCCTTCTGCAAGCCCTGGGGAGGGCCCCTCCTGCCTGCCCTGGGGGCCCCTGTTGGTGGATGCTGCGGGCCCCTATGCATGCCCTGGGGAGGGCCCCTCCTGCCTGCTCTGGGGGCCCCGTTGGTGGATGCTGCGGGCCCCTTCTGCATGCCTTGGGGAGGGCCCCTCCTGCCTGCTCTGGGGGGCCCCGTTGGTGGATGCTGTGGGCCCCTTCTGCATGCCCTGGGGAGGGCACCTCCTGCCTGCCCTGGGGGCCCTGTTGGTGGATGCTGCGGGCCCCTTCTGCATGCCCTGGGGAGGGCCCCTTCTGCCTGCTCTGGGGGCCCCGTTGGTGGATGCTGTGAGCCCCTTCTGCATGCCCTGGGGAGGGCCCCTCCTGCCTGCTCTGGGGGCCCCGTTGGTGGATACTGTGGACCCCTTCTGCATGCCCTGGGGAGGGCCCCTCCTGCCTGCTCTGGGGGCCCCGTTGGTGGATGCTGTGGGCCCCTTCATGCACTGGGGAGGGCCCCTCCTGCCTGCTCTGGGGGCCCGTTGGTGGATGCTGTGGGCCCCTTCTGCATGCACTGGGGAGGGCCCCTCCTGCCTGCCCTGGGGGCCCTGTTGGTGGATTTTGGGGCCCCCCCTTCCTGCCCTGGGCCCTGTTGGTGGTGCTTGGTGGATGCTGCGGCTGTGCCTGGGCCCCCCCCCACAGACTACTTACCCTGCTTGCCTGCCGCCTCCACATGCACTGGTCCCCGCCGCCGCTCCCAGCCATGTGGCACACATAGCACACTGACTGTCACGCTGCTCTGCTCCAGAATAAGGAAGTGGAGCGAGCAGAGCAGCGTGTGACATCATGTGAGGTTGGCTGGACCATGATGCACCAGGGAGGGCTGTAGCTTAAAGCTACAGTGCCTGCCCATTTCTTTTTGCCAGCCAGCATTTGTGACTGAGGACAGGAATATAAAGCGGCGAAGCACTGCCTGCTGGACCGTGCTGAGGCGCTGCCAGTGTGCTCGGGCCCCCCTAAATCACCGGGCCCCATACACTAGTAAGGGCTGTAATGCCTTGATGGCGGCCCTGCAGGTATATACAGACGTTGTCCCTGAATCCACACACCATTCTTAAAGACAAGACTTACGTCCCTTGGGGGTTGAGCCAACAAAGAATCCGCATGGTATGCTTCCTTGATGTCCTTAAGTAGGTCTTGATTATGAATCACTCCCAGGAATCTAGAGTCAGGAAGAATAGTCTTAGGAGGAGTAAGTGGACGTGTCTCTGCTGAATGAATCCTAGAGAGTGCATCAGCCTTTCCATTGCGCGATCCTGGTCTATAAGAAATGACAAAATTAAATTGGTTTAGGAAAGATTCCAGCGAGCCTGGCGAGGAGTCAGGCACTTAGCCGACCTGATAAATTCAAGGTTACGATGGTCTGTCAGGACGACTATTTGCTGTGCAGCTCCCTGAAGAAGGTGTCTCCATTCCTTGAAGGCGGCAATAATGGCCAACAATTCTCTATTGCCCACATCGTAGTTCCTCTCAGCCGAAGACAACTGCTGGGAAAAGAAGGCACAGGGATGCAAGACATTCTTCTCACCTGTTCTCTGAGAGAGTATGGCTCCAACGGCACAGTCTGAAGCATCCACCTCTATTATGAAGGCAAGCTCGGGGTTGGGATGTACTAAGATAGGTGCGGTGGTAAATTTATCCTTTAAACAGGAAAATGCTTTCTGAGCTTGCGGGGTCCAGGAGAACCTAGACTGTTTCTGGGTAAGTTGGGTGATAGGTGACACTACCTCAGAGAAATTCCTAATGAAACGTCTATAGAAGTTGGCAAACCCGATGAAGCGCTGCACCTCCTTCACATTTCTAGGAATTGGCCAATCCTTGATGGCTTGGGTCTTGCTTCCATCCATACTAATCCCTTGCGTAGATAGTACATACCCCAGAAATTGAATTTCGGTCCTATGGAATTCACACTTTTCAAGTTTGATGTAGAGATGGTTTTGTCTTAGGCGTTCTAAGACCATTCTCACATGTCCATGATGTTCCTCTGTGGAGTTAGAAAAAATTAGAATATCATCCAGATAAATCACCACAAATGTATCTAGGAGATCCCTGAAGATGTCATTAACCAAGTGTTGGAAAGTGGCTGGGGCGGTACTCAGACCAAAAGGCATAACTAGATATTCAAAGTGTCCATAGCGTGACCTGAATGCAGTCTTCCATTCATCCCCAGGTCTAATACGGACCAAGTTATAGGCCCCACGGAGATCCAGTTTAGAGAAAATTTTGGCGTGCCGCACTCTCTCCAACAACTCAGGGATTAAAGGCAATGGATAACGGTTTCTAATAGTAACCTTATTGAGTTCCCTATAGTCTATGCAGGGTCTCAGAGATCCATCTTTCTTCTTCACAAAGAAGATGGGTGCACCTGCGGGAGATGAAGAGGGGCGTATGAAGCCTTTGGCTAGATTTTCATCTATGTAGTCCTTCAAAGCTTTTAGCTCGGGCCCCGCTAGGGGGTAGATCTTACCAAAAGGTATCTCGGCTCCAGGCAATAATTCGATTGGACAATCATATGGACGGTGAGGAGGAAGCTGATCAGCGTTCTTCTTGTCACATAAATCCACATAGTCCTGGTATACAGCTGGTAGTTCAGGGACTGACATGGTTCCTTTAGGAACAGAGCAAGCTGAAACTCCTTGACTCATCTGCTTCTCCGGAAAGTGTAATTCCTTGGTCTCCCAGTTAATCGTAGGATTCTGCGCCTGCAGCCATGGTAGCCCTAGAATAATGGGAAAGTGGGAGAAGAGATAAGCATAAAAGACATTTTCTCCTGATGATCTTTACCCATAAGGACCCTCAAAGGCTCTGTTTCCTGATCCACTGGTCCAGAGGTCAGCAGGGAGCCATCCACAGTCTCCATCTGTACTGGAGTAGCCTTCTTCACTGAACGTATCCCCTGTTTCAGAGCAAAGGAGATATCCATAAAATTTCCACTTGCTCCTGAGTCGATCATAGCAGAGCTAGACACCCAGACTGAGTCAACCCAGAGTTTGATGGAAAGGAAGCAATGAGAATTGTTTCTTTTACAACTCACCTGGGACACCGCTGAGGAAACTTGAAAAATTGCAGCATTTATACCGTCATTGTCCCCAGAACTAACAGAGTTTAAGTCCGAAAAATCAAGATCTCTTGCAGCAGATCTCTCTGGAGTCTGAGGCTCGGACATGACAGAGCTCCTCTCGCAACACTCACAGTGAATGACTGCTGCAGTAGTCTTACGAGAACGGCTGGGGCAGTTTATAATGAAGTGCCCTGACTTACCACAGTAAAAACATAGATTTTCCTTTATACGATGTTCTTTGCGTGCATCACTAACCCGTCTTTGTAAAGAGTCCACCTGCATGGGTTCAGGTTCTGGTTCCCTTGTGATCCTACTCAAAGGTTCCTTAGCTGAGGAGGGAGGTAGGAAAAGGTTAGTGCGATTATTTTCGAACCACCTCTCTTGTCTGCGTTCAGTCAGACGAGCATCAATACGGATACAATAGTTAATAAAGTCACCTAACGCAGTGGGAGGGTCGGCACGAGCAAGTTCATCCTTAATCAGTGGAGACAACCCTTTCCGAAAAATAGATTTTTTTGGCGGAAGTGTCCCAAGTGGTATCAAGAGCCCATCTCCTGAAATCCAAGGCATATTCGGCTACTGAACGCTTACCTTGGCGCAAAGTTAACATGGCTGCTTCAGCTGTTGCACCTCGATTGGGGTCATCAAACACCTGCCCCATGGCTGAAATAAAAGCATCAAGGTGATTCAAACAATCATCCTCAGTCTCAATCAGAGGGTTTGCCCACATCAAAGCCTTATTGGTAAGCAACATGATTATAGTAAGCACTTTGGATCGTTCAGTGGGGAATTGTGAAGCATGTGCAGAGAAAAATAGATTGCATTGGTTAATAAATCCCCTGAATTTCTCACGTTCACCGCCAAAACGAAAAGGAGGTAACTTGGGGATCCCAGAACTCGGGGTTATGGCAGGAGCCTGGGCTCGTTCCTCTAGAGCCTCAATCCTGGCTCGTAATTCCTGGGTAGTTTGTCCAAACACTTGCAAATTATGATTAGTAAGGTCCTGTAGGCTTGCAAAACGGGTCTTTAAAGTCTGTATATCTGCAAGGATTGTATCAGTCACTCCGCAAAGCTCCTTTATGCGGGCCTCCGTCTTCCAGATCTTTTAAGGCAGAAGTGCTGGAAGGAGAAGAGGAAAGGAAAAAAAAAAAACAATAGTGTTTACCTGTGGTAACACTCCAGAGTAACATTTAAGGGAATGTGCTCACCTGGAATGGTTGTGAGAAGTCACAACCACTGTCATCACAGAAGGTATTAAACGGACATCTGATATCCACAGTCACAGCAGACACGGCTTTCCCAGACCCAGCAGACACTAAACATGGGCTCCTGAATCTTGTCATGTATAGTGTACAGTTCCTATAGCGTCTTGTGCTTGGGTGCGAGGAAAACACATGAGACATAGGTTGATATCAAATGACTTGTATTACTTCATACAAGCATGCAGAAAAGGTCACACAGTTTGCAGGAACAGAGGCAGGAGACACAGCAGGCCAGAGTAACTTCAAGCTCTACAATAACTCTCCAAAGCAGGTTCAGGATCTCTTCTCTGTGCCGTAATTCCTCTGCAAACATGAATTCACCAGACAGCAGGTTTCCAGAGTCCAAAAGTGTTCCAAAGTTCCTCAGTAGGAAATAGCTGGAGTCCAAAATCCTAGGTTTCCAGGAGTCAGGTCACAGGCTGACTGAGGCTTGATTCAGGAGCACTGATTGTTCAGCTGAGGCTGCTTAAGAAGCAAGAGGGAGAGAATCAGGGCAGGAACATGAAAACTGGAAACTCCATATTAACTGAGGGCAAGAGCTGCAGAAAGACAGAAAGCAAAATGGCCGACGGAAAACTGAGTTTCAAGGAACATGTCAAAAGAGACAAAGAACCTTACACTTAGTGCCCGGAAGAAAGGAAACCACAAAATTAAAACGTGTGAAAAACAAGGCCCACCTGGCCTGTCTAGGATTAAGTCGCTTGGCTGATTCGAGATAAACCAGATTCTTATGGTCCGTGAGGACCACCACCTGATGTTTGGCTCCCTCCAGCCAATGTCTCCACTCTTCAAAAGCCCACTTCATGGCCAATAACTCCCGATTACCCACATCATAATTACGTTCAGTTGGAGAAAATTTTCGAGAGAAAAAAGCACAAGGGTTACTTTTAGAGGTCTCAGGATCTCTTTGGGACAAAACGGCACCTGCCCCAATTTCAGAGGCATCAACCTCCACCTGAAATGGCAGAGAAACATCAGGCTGCCGTAGAACAGGAGCAGAAGTGAATCTCTGTTTAAGTTCCTGAAACGCAGAGACTGCCTCAGGAGGCCAATTCACCACATCAGAACCCTTTTTGGTCAAATCAGTCAATGGTTTAACAATAACAGAGAAATTACCAATAAATTCACGATAAAAATTGGCAAAACCCAAGAATCTCTGAAGAGCCTTTAATGAAGTAGGTTGGACCCAATCACAGATGGCCTGAACCTTGACCGGGTCCATTTCAATAACAGATGGAGACAAAATGAATCCCAGAAATGAGATCCTCTGTACGCCAAAAAGACACTTAGATCCCTTCACATAGAGAGCATTCTCTCTCAAAATCTGGAACACAGTCCGAACATGTTCCACATGAGAGTCCCAGTCATTGGAGAAAATCAAGATATCATCCAAATAAACAATCAGAAATTTATCCACAAAATCCCTGAAAATGTCATTCATGAAGGACTGGAAGATGGAAGGAGCATTAGTGAGCCCAAAGGGCATCACTAGGTACGCATAATGCCCCTCTGGGGTATTAAACCCCGTCTTCCATTCATCCCCGTGCTTAATGCGAATAAGGTTATACGCCCCCTGAGGTCAAGCTTGGTAAACCAAGTAGCACTTTTCACCCTGGAAAACAGGTCAGAAATCAAGGGTAACGGATATTGATATTTCACAGTGATATTGTTCAAGAGACGATAATCAATACACGGCCTCAATGAACCATCCTTTTTGGCCACAAAGAAAAAACCGGCACCCAAGGGTGAAGAGGATGGTCTGATATGACCCTTCTCCAATGACTCCTTGATATAAGACCACATAGCGTCATGTTCAGGTACAGACAAGTTAAAAAGGCGACCTTTAGGGAATTTACTACCAGGCACTAATTCAATAGCGCAGTCATAGCTCTTATGGGGGGCAAGGATGCAGATTTACTTTCGCTAAACACATCAGAAAAATCAGTCAAAAAGTCAGGAACATCTTGAGCCTGGGGAGAGGCAGAAAAAACAGGAGTGTTGGCATTAACACATTGGCAGCCCCAACTGGTTACAGACACAGATTTCCAATCCAAAACAGGATTATGAGACTGTAACCAAGGGAAACCTAGTACAATAATGTCATGCAGACTATACAGCACCAAAAATTTGCAACTCTCCTGATGATCAGGTTCAACCCTCATTATCACCTGAGTAGAGAACTGGGGTTTATTCTCAGCCAAAGGGGTAGAATCAATCGCCAGTAGGGGAATAGACTTCCATAGGGGTATCAAGGGAAACCCACAACGTTTAGCAAAATCAAAATCCATCAGGTTAATAGCTGCTCCCGAATCAACAAAAGCCTGAGCAAAAAATGTGGACAGGGAGCAAATCAGGGTAACAGTCAACAGAAATTTAGTCTGAACACTACCCAAGACAACTGAGCGTGCAAAACATCTTCCCCGCTTAGGGCAGACTGAAATAGCATGAGAGGCATCACCACAGTAGAAACATAACCCATTGCGTTTTCGAAACTCATGACGCTGTGCCCCAGAAGCCACTCTATCACACTGCATGGGTTCAGAAGCTGGTTCACAAGGCAACACTATTCCACGCATACTTCTACGCTCACGCAAACGTCTGTCAATTTGAATCGCTAATGACATAGAATCATTGAGACCAGAGGGAGCAGGGAAACCTACCATAACATCTTTTACATTGTCTGACAGACCCTTCCGAAAAAGGGCTGCCAAAGCATCATGATTCCATTTGGTCAGGACTGCCCACTTTCGGAATTTCTGACAGTACAACTCAGCGTCCTCAAGCCCTGATTTAATGCCAACAAGGTTTTTTCAGCTTGATCAGTGAATTAGGTTCATCGTACAATAACCCCAGAGCCAGAAAAATGCATCAACATTACTCAAAACAGGGTCCCCAGGTGTCAGGGAAAAAGCCCAATCCTGAGGATCGCCGCGCAGGAGAGAGATGACAATTTGAACCTGCTGTGCTTAGGTTTTAAGGCAAAAAACAACTTACAGTTATTTATGAAATTCAGAAATTTAGCTCGATCCCCCAAAAACAAATCTGGCATGGGGATCCTGGGTTCCACAACTGGCAACCCAGCAAGAAAGGTAGCAATACTCCGAACCTCAGTGGTAAGCTGATCCACACGGCCAGACAACTGTGCAAACTCCATTGAGAAAAAAAAAATCCTCCTCAGCACCCAAGAGAAAGAGGGAAAAAATGCAACAAACAGAAAAAAAAAAATCTCTGACAACCTTCTTTGTTTCCACACTATTTTTCCCTTCTGTGAGTACCATATAATTTTCAGTTGGGCCGGTGATACTGTTATGTTTTGGTAGCTGAGGAGAGCAGGCAAAAACGGCAATACACCAGAGAGGTTGGAATCTATTGGATTGCAGTACCCTGACTAACCACCACAACTAAAGGCAGCCGTGGAGCGTTCCTACGTTGGTCCTAGATGCCTCGTCACAGCCTGAGAGGTTAACTACATCTAAAGATAGAAAGAGGAAAGCTATCTGCCCCGGAGCAGATCCCCAAAGAACATAGGAAGCCCCCAAACATGTAATGGCTGTTAGACAAGAGGAAATACAGACACAGACAGAAAATAGTATGAGCAAACGCTGGGGCCCAATCTGCCTAGACAGAAAAGGATAGGAAGGATACTTACTGCAATCCAAAAAAAACCTAAAAAAAGCCAACGCTACTAATTGAAAAAAAAACACCTGAGATCACACGACCTCTACCACCTAAATTAGTTCTCTGGTGTAACAAAACTAAGCCGCAGCCACTGAAAAAACTGGAAAAGGCAAATGAACAAACAGTGGCTCCAGAGGAACTGAGAGGAGCCCAAGCCCCCCGGGGAGGGGAACCTGGCCAACCTCACAGAAATGCAGAGAAATATGCAAATGGCAAGCACAAAAACAAAAATAAATATCTTATCTGAGAGCAGGAGAAGAGGCAAGACTCAGCAAGCTTCCAAGAGAACCAGGAAACAAAGTTGAGACAAGAACAATTGATCACCGGCAACAATGATGGGGGAGAACCTCCCTTATATCCAGCCAGTCTGTGATTCCTGATTGCCAATCCTCATTGAATGGTTCAGTACTGTTTGTAACCACCAGAGGGAGCTTCTGCTCAGAATTCATTTCTAAAACATTCACAACAGGAGGCATTTAGTGCTGCGCTGATTGTTGGGCATTGCTTTGAAGGCATTTAATGCTGCGCTGATTTTTGGGCAGTGCTGTGGAGGCATTTAGTGCTGCGCTGATTGTTGGGCAGTGCTATGGAGGCATTTAGTGCTGCGCTGATTGTTGGGCAGTGCTGTGGAGGCATTTAGTGCTGCGCTGATTGTTGGGCAGTGCTGTGGAGGCATTTAGTGCTGCGCTGATTGTTGGGCAGTGCTGTGGAGGCATTTAGTGCTTCTCTTGATTGTTGGGCAGTGCTGTGGAGGCATTTAGTGCTGCGCTGATTGTTGGGCAGTGCTGTGGAGGCATTAGGTGCTGCGCTGATTGTTGGGCAGTGCTGTGGAGGCATTTAGTGCTGCGCTGATTGTTTGGCAGTGCTGTGGAGGCATTAGATGCTGCGCTGATTGTTGGGCAGTACACTAGCCAGGACAGGGAAGTCCTCTATAGTTAGATGTATTATCAGGTACATTGATAAAAAGTGACTAACTGTGAACCTCACTGTAGCAGTGTGTGGATGCATTTAGTGCTGCGCTGATTGTTGGGCAGTGCTGTGGAGGCATTTAGTGCTTCTCTGATTGTTGGGCAGTGCTGTGGAGGCATTTAGTGCTGCGCTGATTGTTGGGCAGTGCTGTGGAGGCATTAGGTGCTGCGCTGATTGTTGGGCAGTGCTGTGGAGGCATTTAGTGCTGCGCTGATTGTTGGGCAGTGCTGTGGAGACATTTAATAATAATAATAATCTTTATATAGCGCCAACATATTCCGCAGCGCTTCACAGTTTAACAGTTTCAAAACACAAGTCATAAGTAACAACGTTAACAATACAATAATTAAAGCAAAATAAGCCGCCCCTGCTCGTGAGCACTTACAATCTACAATGAGATGGGGGAGATACAAAGTACAGGTGTGTATATACAATGGTGCATTTACAATGATGGTCCAGCCATCTTGAGGGAGTGAGGGATGGATGGAGATAGTGAATGAGCTACACACACACACACACACACACTTACATATAGAATGACTTTGATTAGTGAATGTGATAGGCCGCTCTGAACAAATGTCTTTTGAGGGAGCGCCTGAAACCATGCAAATTGTGGATAGTCATAATTTCTTGGGGTAGAGCATTCCAGAGGATTGGCGCAGCGCGGGAGAAGTCTTGGAGTCGGGGGTGGGAGGTACGGATTAGTGCAGAAGTTAGTCGAAAGTCGTTTGCAGAGCGCAGCAGTCGGTAAGGCCGATAGATAGAAATGAGGGAGGAGATGTAGGGGGGTGCTGCACTGTGGAGAGCTTTGTGGGTGAGAACAAGTACTTTGAATTGGATCCTATAATGAATGGGCAGCCAGTGTAAGGACTGGCGAAGAGCGGATGCGTCCGAGTACCGATTAGTCAGATGGATGACTCTGGCTGCTGCATTAAGGATGGACTGGAGAGGGGATAGTCGAGTAATTGGGAGGCCAAGTAATACAGCGTTGCAGTAGTCCAGGCAGGAGTGGATCAATGCTACACTGAGGGTTTTTGTTGTTTCCATGGTGAGAAAAGGGCAGATTCTAGAGATGTTCTTTAGGTGTAGGCGGCAAGAGCGGGCAAGAGATTGTATATGGGAGGTGAAGGAGAGATTGGTGTCAAACATAACACCGAGACAGCGAGCCTGCTGCCGGGGTGTTATTATGGTGCCGCCCACGGAGAGGGAAATGTCAAATTTAGGGAGGTTAGTAGACGGCGGGAGCAGAAGGAGTTCAGTTTTGGAGAGGTTGAGTTTCAGATAGAGAGCGGACATGATGTTGGAGACTGCGGACAGACAGTCGTGGCGTTCTGTAGTACAGCAGGGGAAAGGTCGGGGGATGACGTGTATAGTTGTGTGTCATCAGCATAAAGATGGTACTGAAAGCCAAATCTGCTGATGGTCTGTCCAATTGGGGCCGTGTAGAGTGAGAAGAGAAGGGGGCCAAGGACTGAGCCCTGGGGTACACCGACAGTGAGAGGAAGAGATGACGTGGAGCCAGAGAACGAAACACTGAAGGAGCGGTCAGAAAGACAGGAGGAGAACCAGGAGAGAACTGTGTCCTTAATACCTAGTGACTGAAGCCGAGACAGTGGTCAACTGTGTCGAAAGCTGCAGAAAGGTCGAGAAGAATGAGCAGAGAGTGGTCGCCATTACGTTTTGCTGTCAGAAGGTCATTGGTCACTTTGAGTGTAGTTTCAGTCGAATGTAGGGGGCGGAAGCCGGACTGTGAAGGGTCTAGAAGGGAGTAAGTGGAGAGGTAACGGGTGAGGCGGGAGTAGACTAGGCGCTCCAAAAGTTTAGAGATGAAGGGGAGATTGGAGACCGGTCTGTAGTTTTTTGTGCAGGAAGGGTCGAGAGTGGGTTTCTTTAGTAGTGGAGTAATGATGGAGTGTTTGAAGGAAGATGGGAAAATGCCAGAGGAGAGTGAGAGATTAAAGATTGTTGTTAGGTGAGTTGTGACAACTGGAGAGAGAGACTGGAGGAGATGTGAGGGAATGGGGTCGGTAGTGCATGTAGTCGGACGAGAGGAAGAGAGGAGTCTGGAGACTTCTTCTTCTGTGATGGGATCAAATGTGGAAAGTGAGCCAGGGGAAATGCAGGGTGGAATGGGAGTCACAGCACTTGGTGGTTGAGAGCAGATTTCCTGACGTAGTGCTGCGCTGAATGTTGGGCAGTGCTGTGGAGCCATTTAGTGCTGCGCTGATTGTTGGGCAGTGCTGTGGAGGCATTTAGTGCTGCGCTGATTGTTGGGCAGTGCTGTGGAGGCATTTAGTGCTGTGCTGATTGTTGGGCAGTGCTGTGGAGGCATTTAGTGCTGTGCTGATTGTTGGGCAGTGCTGTGGAGGCATTTAGTGCTGTGCTGATTGTTGGGCAGTGCTGTGGAGGCATTAGCTGCTGCGCTGATTGTTGGGCAGTGCTGTGGAGGCATTAGCTGCTGCGCTGATTGTTGGGCAGTGCTGTGGAGACGTTTAATAATAATAATAATCTTTATATAGCGCCAACATATTCCGCAGCGCTTCACAGTTTAACAGTTTCAAAACACAAGTCATAAGTAACAACGTTAACAATACAATAATTAAAGCAAAATAAGCCGCCCCTGCTCGTGAGAGCTTACAATCTACAATGAGATGGGGGAGATACAAAGTACAGGTGTGTATATACAATGATGCATTTACAATGATGGTCCAGCCATCTTGAGGGAGTGAGGGATGGATGGAGATAGTGAATGAGCTACACACACACACACTTACATATAAAATGACTTTGATTAGTGAATGTGATAGGCCGCTCTGAACAAATGTCTTTTGAGGGAGCGCCTGAAACCATGCAAATTGTGGATAGTCATAATTTCTTGGGGTAGAGCATTCCAGAGGATTGGCGCAGTGCGGGAGAAGTCTTGGAGTCGGGAGTGGGAGGTACGGATTAGTGCAGAAGTTAGTCGAAAGTCGTTTGCAGAGCGCAGCAGTCGGTAAGGCCGATAGATAGAAATGAGGGAGGAGATGTAGGGGGGTGCTGCACTGTGGAGAGCTTTGTGGGTGAGAACAAGTACTTTGAATTGGATTCTATAATGAATGGGCAGCCAGTGTAAGGACTGGCGAAGAGCGGATGCGTCCGAGTACCGATTAGTCAGATGGATGACTCTGGCTGCTGCATTAAGGATGGACTGGAGAGGGGATAGTCGAGTAATTGGGAGGCCAAGTAATACAGCGTTGCAGTAGTCCAGGCAGGAGTGGATCAATGCTACACTGAGGGTTTTTGTTGTTTCCATGGTGAGAAAAGGGCAGATTCTAGAGATGTTCTTTAGGTGTAGGCGGCAAGAGCGGGCAAGAGATTGTATATGGGAGGTGAAGGAGAGATTGGTGTCAAACATAATACCCAGACAGCGAGCCTGCTGCCGGGGTGTTATTATGGTGCCGCCCACGGAGAGGGAAATGTCAAATTTAGGGAGGTTAGTAGACGGCGGGAGCAGAAGGAGTTCAGTTTTGGAGAGGTTGAGTTTCAGATAGAGAGCGGACATGATGTTGGAGACTGCGGACAGACAGTCGGTGGCGTTCTGTAGTACAGCAGGGTTAAGGTCGGGGGATGACGTGTATAGTTGTGTGTCATCAGCATAAAGATGGTACTGAAAGCCAAATCTGCTGATGGTCTGTCCAATTGGGGCCGTGTAGAGTGAGAAGAGAAGGGGGCCAAGGACTGAGCCCTGGGGTACACCGACAGTGAGAGGAAGAGATGACGTGGAGCCAGAGAACGAAACACTGAAGGAGCGGTCAGAAAGACAGGAGGAGAACCAGGAGAGAACTGTGTCCTTAATACCTAGTGACTGGAGCCGAGACAGTGGTCAACTGTGTCGAAAGCTGCAGAAAGGTCGAGAAGAATGAGCAGAGAGTGGTCGCCGTTACGTTTTGCTGTCAGAAGGTCATTGGTCACTTTGAGTGTAGTTTCAGTCGAATGTAGGGGGCGGAAGCCGGACTGTGAAGGGTCTAGAAGGGAGTAAGTGGAGAGGTAACGGGTGAGGCGGGAGTAGACTAGGCGCTCCAAAAGTTTAGAGATGAAGGGGAGATTGGAGACCGGTCTGTAGTTTTTTGTGCAGGAAGGGTCGAGAGTGGGTTTCTTTAGTAGTGGAGTAATGATGGAGTGTTTGAAGGAAGATGGGAAAATGCCAGAGGAGAGTGAGAGATTAAAGATTGTAGTTAGGTGAGTTGTGACAACTGGAGAGAGAGACTGGAGGAGATGTGAGGGAATGGGGTCGGTAGTGCATGTAGTCGGACGAGAGGAAGAGAGGAGTCTGGAGACTTCTTCTTCTGTGATGGGATCAAATGTGGAAAGTGAGCCAGGGGAAATGCAAGGTGGAATGGGAGTCACAGCACTTGGTGGTTGAGAGCAGATTTCCTGACGTAGTGCTGCGCTGAATGTTGGGCAGTGCTGTGGAGCCATTTAGTGCTGCGCTGATTGTTGGGCAGTGCTGTGGAGGCATTTAGTGCTGCGCTGATTGTTGGGCAGTGCTGTGGAGGCATTTAGTGCTGTGCTGATTGTTGGGCAGTGCTATGGAGGCATTTAGTGCTGTGCTGATTGTTGGGCAGTGCTGTGGAGGCATTTAGTGCTGTGCTGATTGTTGGGCAGTGCTGTGGAGGCATTTAGTGCTGTGCTGATTGTTGGGCAGTGCTGTGGAGGCATTAGCTGCTGCGCTGATTGTTGGGCAGTGCTGTGGAGGCATTAGCTGCTGCGCTGATTGTTGGGCAGTGCTGTGGAGGCATTAGCTGCTGCGCTGATTGTTGGGCAGTGCACTAGGCAGGACAGGGAAGTCCTCTATTGTTAGATGCATTATCAGGTACATTGATAAAAAGTGACTAACTGTGAACCTCACTGTAGCAGTGTGTAGATTCGGGGCGCGGTGCAGGTACTGGAGTGCGGTGACTCTCGTATTAGCTGGATCACCTTCCTATTTTAATGCTCTTTAATTCCTAGCGATGTGAGTGTCAATAATTCATGCTCTGCGGGATGTTCAGAGAACCTGTCCCAGCAGCAAATCAACCTGTCACTTCTCGTCCCCTCCGCTCCTCTCCGTAATATCGCCTCTGAAGATGCCGGCACAGATTTACATATATTGTAAGGCAGGTGAACATGGCAGCGGTGTGCCAGGACTGATTAATGGAGCGGCTTTCTGTCGGTGTCATAGACTTGTAACCGTTAGTCAGTTGTTCTGAGAGCGAGGAGCCGAGTACTGCACACACACCCCCCACACTGGGGGCAGATCCATAAAATCCACTCCTGGGGGCAAAACACTGCACCTGATGTGATGGCACGCAGTGGCTCCTGCTATTGCCCCTAAAAGGAAAACTAAACATCATTTACATTAATCACTTTGGAGGACGTGAATAGTTAATTATTTCTCTCTGCACCATAATTCAGACATGGATGTATTATACTCAATCTTTACAGTGAGCAGCTACTCTATTAACTTAGTGCTCTATAAGGCTGTGACATAGCAGTGCCTGGGCAGTATTTTTTTTGTTATTTAAAGGGGCTGCACCAAGATTGTATCGACTGATCGCTAGCAGTGCGACCAATAGCTCCACATGTGAATGAGGGTGGAGGATCGGGAATGTGCACCTCTATTTCATTGATTGAATATAGGACTGCACAGTATGTTTGCAGAGCCTCCTCTCATGATCAGTTCAGGGGTCCCAGGATTCAGATCTGCAGCAATTCATTGGTTATCCCTTTCCTATGGATTAAGAAAAATTTACAATTTTAAAACAACCATTTTTTTTCATAACCCACAGCTTGTCCAGGTTTCGGGTACAAGTCCGCAGCCATTCTATGTGACAGCAGACTTGTAAATCCTCACATGGCGCAGTGTGCATGCTGTTAGGATTCTCTGAAGCCAGGAGCAGACGGGCGCATGACTGCAAGTGGGCGATTTGCATACATACGGTCACATACCAGCTAGACATGTGCGGCCTCACTTAAAACAAGTGAATTGAGCGAGGCCTGACACGTCTTGTTGGAATGTGACCGGAAGTATGCAAATGGCACTGACGAATCCTGACCGTGCACACTGAGGATTCACAAGTCTTCAGTTCGCAAGTCATGCAGATCTAGTACTGGTACCCGAAGCCTGGACAACCCCTTTAATATACCGATAATTATAGTTATGTCAATACCAAATATGTATCTTATTTTTTTTTCTTTAGCATTTTCCTCTATGTAGGCATCGATCTCAAATCATTAGTTTTTCCTTGAACTCAGATTAAAAGAAGGTGACGTCTAGCTGCTGCGATGACTTCCATACACAGGGCGCGCAGAGGGGATTCTGCGTTCATATTTCTTTGTAGCACAAAATCAAAAACTGCTGCAGCATGGAGGATATTACACATCAGTACTGCGCTAGTCGCTGCGAGTCGAGATAAACACTTACTAGAAAAAAGCAGCAGCATGGTATCTTTGTTGTCCTATTGATATGTATGAAAAAATGTCTTCTCTGATTGGATCTGCTTTTCTTTGCTTACTTTTTTTTACCTGTATCGGCACGAGTTGTCTAATATCTTTTGTAATATCTGCAGTATGTCATTTAGTCCTCCTCGCAAACCAGATCTCGAGTTAACGGCTACTTCTGCCTCTCCCGTCTGCAGATCTGCCCACATCTGAACATCACAGCAATATTTAGCTCTGGCTTATAGTTGACGTGCAGTCAAAGCCGATGCTTCATGCTGTTCTGCTCTTTCATGCAGCTGCTGAGCATTGGAAACACAATCCATGAAATGTTGATGCTTCCTCACACTTTGTTTTTTAAAATGTTACTTGTTTTTTAATTTGACCTCTCGTCAGACTTTTCTTTTTTTTATTATTTTACTTTACTTTTACCTCTTACCTAGGTTTTGGTCTTTTTGCCTTTCTTTTGCTATTGAGTTTTTAACGTTACAAAGTGTGTGATTGGAAGATTTCTTATACAGTCACATATAGGGGACAAAATGCCACCTGAAAAAATGCAGTGTGTAGTGACTCTCTGCGGTGGCTAATAGCTGAAGGTCCCAAATGTTTGGTTCTCTGTTTTTATTTGCCGACTGGTAAAACCCCATTTGAATAGTACATGAAGTCACCTAGCTGTGGTTGGATCTGTTCTGTTCATACTGCTTTGTGCTGACCTCAGGGCTGTATACTGGATATTATCTTCCTTGCTGTCAGTACCCTGTGATGTGTAATCCTCATTACTGTGGTCAGTCTTGTGCTGTATTTGTATGGCGGTGCACACCCTGCAGGTAGAGAAATGTGTCTGAGAGTAGCCCAATTATATCCATTTAATCAATGTTAAGAATGGTGATTTTATTTTTCCACTTTCCTCTCTCGTATATCTCCAATCCACATAAGGTTCACAGAGGTTAGATGATGCCTGAAGCTGCAGATGGTTCTGCATGTAGAGGAGCTTCTCTCCTAATTGGGATAGTGGAACATTGCAGAATAACATTTCTCTTGTTAATTAACCAAGTCCTTTTTTGATTGGAGAGCAGGTTAGACTTGTAATGGCTTTTAACATTTGATCTTTTCTGATCTGTACCTGCAATGGCACAGACACGTATATAATTCATGTTCGACGGAAGTGAAGTGTGGGTAGTGTAAGGTGGCTGCAGGACACGAACCTGGCAAAATGCTCTAGCACAAATAGGACTAAAAGGGGTTAATTGGCCATGATAGATTGATTGTGAGCAGCTGATGAGTTGGGAGGTATGGCTGCCCACCATGTCTCCACCCCTGGTGTGGTTCACTGTGTAACTTGAGACCTGTTTGCCTATGGAGGTGTGCAGATCTCCTGGACAAAGTGCCTGAGCTAAATGACTCAGAAGCTGGACTGTAAGCCAGCCTGGCTAACCAGTATTATTGTATGGACTTATTGCTTTGTGGTTTCCATTGTGCCGGACAAAGGCTGTATGTGAGTTTCCTGTGATGTGGTTTGAGGATTGAAGTAAACCAGCCGAACTTTAAGTAGAAACTGTTTCTGTGATACCTCATATGGCTCCCAAGTGAGTAGCATTATAATAGTAGATATAAAGGAATATCTGGTGAATAATCCCTTGTTGAAAAGGTTATCTTTAAAGACTTTAGGATTAAGCCCTGAACATATTATACATATGTGACATAATTGGAAAGTATGCCGTGATTGGATGACTGTTAATTCTGCTCACCTTATACTGCTTTTACACTGCTGTTATGCAGTTGCATAATGACTTCCTGATTACAGCAGTAAGACCTGACTATATTGTAATGCCTACTATAGACAACATTAAAACAACTATATTACTGCCTTGTATGGACAAGAATATAATACTACCACCTATACAAAAAATATAGCTACTATAGTACTGCTTACATGTATAAAATTATAACTACTATAATACTGCTCTTTTGTTTCAAAATATAACTAATATAATACTGATTCTTTCTATAAAAATATAACTACTATAATACTGCCCCTATGTACAAGAATATAACTACTATAATACTGCTCCTATGTACAAGAATATAACTATAATACTGCCCCTATATACAAGAATATAACTACTATAATTCTGCCCCTAAGTACAAGAATATAACTACTATAATACTGCCCTGTGTACAAGAATATAACTACTATAATACTGCCCCTATGTACAAGAATATAACTACTATAATACTGCTCCTATGTGCAAGAATATAACTGCTATAATACTGCCCCTATGTAAAAGAATACAACTACTATAATACTGCCCCTAAATACAAGAATATAACTACTATAATACTGCTCCTATATACAAGAATATAACTACTATAATACTACCCCTAAATACAAGACTATAACTACTATAATACTGCCCCTATGTACAAGAATATAACTACTATAATACTGCCCCTATGTAAAAGAATATAACTACTATAATACTGCCCCTAAATACAAGAATATAAATACTATAGTACTGCCCCTAAATACAAGAATATAACTACTATAATACTGCTCCTATATACAAGAATATAACTACTATAATACTGCCCTAAATACAAGAATATAACTACTATAATTCTGCCCCTAAGTACAAGAATATAACTACTATAATACTGCCCCTATGTAAAAGAATACAACTACTATAATACTGCCCCTATGTAAAAGAATACAACTACTATAATACTGCCCCTAAATACAAGAATATAACTACTATAATACTGCCCCTAAATACAAGAATATAACTACTATAATACTGCCCCTATGTAAAAGAATATAACTACTATAATACTGCCCCTAAATACAAGAATATAAATACTATAGTACTGCCCCTAAATACAAGAATATAACTACTATAATACTGCCCCTAAATACAAGACTATAACTACTATAATTCTGCCCCTAAGTACAAGAATATAACTACTATAATACTGCCCCTAAATACAAGACTATAACTACTATAATTCTGCCCCTAAGTACAAGAATATAACTACTATAATACTGCCCCTATGTACAAGAATATAACTACTATAATACTGCCCCTATGTACAAGAATATAACTACTATAATACTGCTCCTATGTACAAGAATATAACTACTATAATACTGCCCCTATGTACAAGAATATAACTACTATAATACTGCTCCTATGTGCAAGAATATAACTACTATAATACTGCCCTATGTACAAGAATATAACTACTATAATACTGCTCCTATGTACAAGAATATAACTACTATAATACTGCCCTATGTACAAGAATATAACTACTATAATACTGCTCCTATGTACAAGAATATAACCTACTATAATACTGCCCCTATGTACAAGAATATAACTACTATAATACTGCTCCTATGTACAAGAATATAACTACTATAATACTGCTCCTATGTTACAAGAATATAACTACTATAATACTGCCCTATGTACAAGAATATAACTACTATAATACTGCCCTATGTACAAGAATATAACTACTATAATACTGCTCCTATGTACAAGAATATAACTACTATAATACTGCTCCTATGTACAAGAATATAACTACTATAATACTGCTCCTATGTACAAGAATATAACTACTATAATACTGCTCCTATGTTTCAAGAATATAACTACTATAATACTGCTCCTATGTACAAGAATATAACTACTATAATACTGCCCTATGTACAAGAATATAACTACTATAATACTGCTCCTATGTACAAGAATATAACTACTATAATACTGCTCCTATGTTCAAGAATATAACTACTATAATACTGCTCCTATGTACAAGAATATAACTACTATAATACTGCCCTATGTACAAGAATATAACTACTATAATACTGCCCTATGTACAAGAATATAACTACTATAATACTGCCCCTATGTACAAGAATATAACTACTATAATACTGCTCCTATGTACAAGAATATAACTACTATAATACTGCCCTATGTACAAGAATATAACTACTATAATACTCCCTATGTACAAGAATATAACTACTATAATACTGCCCTATGTATAAGAATATAACTGCTATAATACTGCTCCTATGTACAAGAATATAACTACTATAATACTGCCCTATGTACAAGAATATAACTACTATAATACTGCCCTATGTACAGGAATATAACTACTATAATATTCCCTATGTACAAGAATATAACTACTATAATCTGCCCTATGTAGAAGAATATAGCTACTATATACTGCTCTATGTACAAGAATATAACTACTATAATACTGCCCCTATATACAGAATATACTACTATATATTTCCCCTATGTACAAGAATATAACTACTATAATTCTGCCCCCTATGTACAAGAATATAACTCTATAATACTGCCCTATGTTCAAGAATATAGCTACTATAATACTCCCCTATATACAAGAATATAATACTATAATTACTGCCCCTATGTACAAGAATATAACTACTATAATACTGCCCCTATGTACAAGAATATAACTACTATAATACTGCCCTATGTTCAAGAATATAACTACTATAATACTTCCCTATGTACAAGAATATAACTACTATAATACTGCTCCTATGTACAAGAATATAACTGCTATAATACTGCTGCTATGTACAAGAATATAACTACTATAATACTGCCTCCTATGTACAAGAATATAACTACTATAATACTGCCCTATGTACAAGAATATAACTACTATAATATTCCTATGTACAAGAATATAACTATAATACCTGCTATGTAAAGAATATAAACTCTATAATACTGCTCCTATGTACAAGAATATACTACTATAATACTGCCCCTATTACGGAATATACTACTATATTACTTGCCCCTATGTACAAGAATATAACTATATATCCTGCCCCTATGTACAAGAATATAACTGCTATAATACTGCTCTATATACAGATATAGCTGCTATAATACTGCCCTAATAGAGAATATACTACTATAATTACTGCCCTATGTACAAGAATATAACTACTATAATACTGCCCTATGTACAAGAATATAACTACTATAATACTGCTCCTATGTATAAGAATATAACTACTATAATACTGCTCCTATGTATAAGAATATAACTACTATAATACTGCCCTATGTACAAGAATATAACTACTATAATACGCCCCTTATGTACAAGAATATAACTACTATAATACTGCTCCTATGTACAAGAATATAACTACTATAATACTGCCCTATGTACAAGAATATAACTACTATAATGCTGCTCCTATGTACAAGAATATAACTACTATAATACTGCTCCTATGTACAAGAATATAATTACTATAATACTGCCCCTATATACAAGAATATAACTACTATAATCCTGCCCCTATATACAAGAATATAGCTGCTATAATACTCTCTCCTGAATGATATATACTAGGTATTTCTGTTCCTGGCTCCTCACTGTAATGTTTCCTTATGTATTGTAATATCCTGTATGATCTGCACAGTTGCTCGTCTCCCAGGTCTGGTGTTATCTGACAGCTGTGCTCCTTTTTCCATCAGTCCATCCGAGGTGCTGACGTCCCTGTTGCTGTTTTTCTGCAGTTGTTCTTCACGTGTCATTTTATTTTCACGCTTTCGTCTTCCTCCAGGTGCAGGATAAATTTAGATTGGATCTGTCTGACGAGGAAGCCGTGCATTACATGCAGACGCTCATCGATGACAGCGTCAACGCGCTCTTTGCAGCTGTAGTAGAACAGATACACAAGTTTGCTCAGGTAAGAGATTGCCCTGCGCTGTCGCTTCCTCTAGACTCATTAGCATTATTTTTTTCTTCTCCCGCCAGCACTAAGTTAACATTGACAGAGACGGATTGGCTGCTTTCCCGCTCGTTCCCATTGCACCCTCTGAAGACCTGCAGCACATTCTCATTTCACAGTTTATCATTGACTGCTGTAGTACTACAAGCTCCAGCAAATCTGCCTACTGATAGACAAGACATTAATTGTAGATGTGTTTGCATAAGCAAAAAAAAAGGATTCCCATCAGCTCCCCAGATCCATGTAATAAAATAATCTTTCTGGACGGGGTACACAGGCAGAAACCAACTGCTGGCTCCCAGGTAGGAACAGATGTGTAGAACAACAAGTACCAGCAACAGCTGTGAACAATATTTTATCAAAACCTAATATATTATTCCTTTTAAAATAAATAATAAGTAAACTAGAAACGCTCGGTTTACGCGTTTCGAGCACTAAGGTTCTTAATCCTAGGAGTAAAAGCTTTAGTGCGTGAAACGCGTAACCGAGTGCTTCTACTTTAATTCTAAGTGTATAATTAATAAATGAAGTTTTTATAAAATGTTTCCCACCGCAGTCATTACTCGTACATGTTAGCGAGCAGCATGGCTGCAAAAGGATAATATACATGGCGGTGGCATGTCCCATCTGAACACACAAGGGTTGTACAGGATCTGAGACACACGTTGTCTTTCCGAAGGTCGTGTCTGGTGCTGCTGCTCAGCTGCATTGACCTGAATTTGTCAGAGTTGCAATACCAGTCACAACCTGAGGCCACGTGCGGCGCTCTTTTAGAAGAAAGAAAGAAACGCTGCACAACCCATTTAAAGATTGTTTTAGTGATCCCCTGATATAAGGCTAGTATTCTATGTGTACCGCACTGCACAATATGTTGGTGCTATATGACTAAAGGTTTGTATTACCCTCGGAGATGATCAGTCATAGGTTGAACTCACTGAGCTTATGTCTACTTTAAACCTTAAAACTATCAAATTTGAACGAGGCAAGAAAGAAAAATGTTACCTTTCCGGGCTGGTTGGCTCCGTCAGCAAATGATAGGTACAGCATGTATTTAGCCAATAACTTCCTCTTAGTTCACTTAGCTTTGCTTTAAAGAAAATCTGTCACCAGATTTTGTAATACAAACTACGTACACTATTAAATAGATCTGGTGAGGCTGGTGTACTTACTTTGAACGTCAATGTCAGTTAATGTTATAATCCCTTATGAAAGAGTAACTCTATCTCTTCCCACCTATTCTGATTGACAGTTCCTCAGTGCCCTTCCTGGTAAATATTTTGCCCTTAAAGCCTCAATGTCCCTCCTCCCTGCTTTTTTTCAGAACCTCACACTGCTCAGTACAATCTGCAGTTGTCCGGCTGCGTGGGTGCAGCCTAAATACATTTGGGCTCATAAGCTCCTCACTCTGTAACTAGACTTCTAAATTGCTCATTTTAGTACCAGGACTATACAACCATTCTGGCAAGGATTTTTTTCCAAATTAAGTACCCCAGCCCCGTCAGGTCTATGATATTTTATGTAATAGTGTAATCTGGTGACAAATCTTTCAGAAGACCCTGTAATGTGTATTAGTATCTTCCAATCTGAGTTATTGGCTGAGGGTGACACCTCTGATGTCTATCATTTGCTGCTGCATAGCAGAGTCCTTGTCTGGGTTCAAATCAACCTCCGTGGCACCCATTAAAGCCTGATAGCCAGTAGATATCAGTGAGGATGTTGAGTCGGACTCTTGGAAAGTAATGAAGATGGATCTGACAAAGCGACAGAATGGGGTATGTTGCCCCGATTCTTTCAGTAGTGCAGCCTCAGCCTGTAACTTCAAGCTCCTAGATCTGTGCAGACGGTAGCCGGCGTCACACAAATGTTCACTGTAGCAGTTTTCCTGCCAGTAAACTTGTTTTTTTAAGGGATTATTATTATTATCCTCTGCTTAGTTGCAACAAAATTGTGGGGTGACTGCAAAAAAAGGGCTGGTCCACTTTTGGGGGAATTTGTTTAAACTTAAATGCATATATTAGGGGCTAAAAATTATTGTTGTATTTGGGATTCATTAGATATTTTGCATAGTTTGCCTTCTGCAACCTCTGTGCTGTACTGTCCATTGGAGAATACATCAGAGAACTGGTTCTCATAATCATACTAGAAAGTTTATAGCACTCTTATCTGTCATTTTCTGAGCTGATTTATGTGCATAGACCACATCAAAGTCAAATGTGCAAGGAAACAGGGTAAAAGCCAAATGGTGTAAAAGTTTTAAAGAAACCTGTAAGGAAAACACCCAAGAGTGGGAGCTGGGTGATACGGCTATCCCCCCACCGTCTCCAAACTGTGATGGCACTTACACAGTCACCGGTCCCTGGCGCCCCCCTTACCATCAGGTCAGTCAGGGAACTGCACCTAGGATATGTAGTTGCCGGAGAGGTTGCCCTGTCACGTACTGGTTATCGGGGCACTCTGCAGTGAGGGCGGTATATATATCACCAGTCCCAGGCAGGGAATATATATATATATATATATATATATATATATATATAATATACCTCCCGTCTGTCACTGCCAGGATCCCCCAATAACACCAGAACGGTATGTTGCCACCAGTTCCTCGTTAGATATAAGCCTGCTCCGTTAACAAGCGTATATCTGGTAAGAAACCAACCCCAGGTAGCGTGTAAGTACTAGCCGAACTCATTGACATCAGAAATCGGGTTTCGAGATAAAAGAGCAGCCCAAAATTAATTGATATTTAAATTGCCGAAAGGCGCACTAGATACTACAAATATATACAGAGTAATATACAGAAATTACAGCCAGAGGTACAAATAAAAGTAAGGTATAGCAGTTAGCTGTATGTGTCACGTTACCAATCTTTTCACTTGTGGATGAAGGAAGCTCTCGTATCCACAGGCACCTTAGCTTCTGGTCCGTCTCCACACGTGACGTGGCTTCCATGGCAGAACAAAGACGAAGGCTAAAGGTGTGTAGCTAGATTTTAACCTCTAGCTCGCCCCCTCCCATATTTGCCACTCTGGGTTGGACTGAACTCTCCTCCCTTGACCTTCTAGCTGAAATAATTCCCAATATCTAGGATGGGTCATAACTTCCTAGGGGGGAGACCAAACGGGACGACTGACGTCCTTAATGGGTTAGTTGGGGCTGGACCGATATAGAGAGTCCAAACTTGGGTCAGCTAAGAAGTTCTGGAGAGCCAGTCTCGATAGCTCAGTATCCGGGACAGGTAGAGAAATGTAAAAGAAAACTGACTGGCACATCCAAACCAGTGTGAATTAGGTGCAAACCAGGAGCAGCTACCTCCATAGACAATATACAAAAAAAGGTTGCACTCTATAGAGTGCAACCTTTTTTTGTAGCTAGAGAAATGTGAGACGCATGGGTGTGTGTGGAGGGCTCCCAGGGTTCTGGTGGTCTATTGGACTTAACCCTGAGATGCATGGTACTCTCATAATTCATCTCTAGGTGTCGGTGCCCAAGTCTGGAGCTTTCCCTTGATGGCAAATTGATTTTGTCCTCGCACAAAAGAGAGCATTACGTCCTAGCTCTGCTACTCCATGCCTTCATTAACACGTGGCCTCTAATTCTCTGGCCAAATGGTGAAGTTCTGTTCTTGTGGGGATCTGTGTACTTCTCTCAAGGGTGGGAGGCCACTTGAGGAGTGGAGGGAGATCTCTGGACAATATATTGGGCCTGAATTAATAAATCCTAAATGGAGTCTCCCTCATCCCTCACAAAACGTAACTGCAAAAAATATTTTTTTTTTTTAACCCCATATACATGCATCTGTTAAAGGGAATGTGCGAGTAGAATCAACCCTCTTAAGCCGTCTCTATGGGCATGTGGGTCATAGGAAGCTGAATGAATGATACCCTGATATATGTAATTCGAGGAATGGTTCCTGAGAAATCCACATTTCTCATATGCAAATGAGCTGAAAAGATCTCTGTTCCCGAGTAGGATCTTCCCTAAATTCTGACTCCAGGTACCCTTTCAGCTCCTCATTATACTCCCCTTCCTATGACCTACATGCCCATATAGACGGCTTAGTAGGTTTAATCCTACTTACAGATACCCTTCAAGGAAGAGGGGGAAAAAAAACTTCTCTTTAATATTTATTTAAAGGGACTCTGCAGTATTTTACCCCCAAAACTATATTCACATGTAGCTCTTTCAAAGATGAGCCCAGGAATACCCTCACATGTTCCTCCGTAAGGCCTCATTCAGACGTCCGATGCGCGAGTACGATCTGTGGTTTTTATGGATAGCGCTCGTACCTGTGATCGTCTATGGGGCCATTCACATGTCCGTGATTTCTCCCTCTCCAAGCGGTCCGCACAGAATCGCGGAGACCTATCCGATTTTAATCCGGAATCGGCAATGTATGTCTATGGGTCCGTGAAATCAATGGACAGCACTCTGTAGCAGTGTGGTCCGATTTTCATGGACTGTCAGAAAGGAGAAGGTGGAGAGAACTTTTTTTAAATAAGTTTTTACGTACGAAGAACAACTCATGGCGCTCTGACCGAAGTCTGACAAAAAAAAAATCAGTCCATTTTCCTTGTGAAAATTCAGACGTGTGAATGAAGCCGTACTGAGAAATCCGCATTTAAGTTGATGTGCCAAATGAGGCTGAAGGACTATTTGGCGATCAGAAGCCTCTGTCACTCCAGCTCTATTCCCCACCCAGATACACCTCCTTTGCTTGATTGATTGCTCCTTTGCCGGAAGTTGAGTTTGTCATTAAATGTCCCGGTAGCCTAAACTTATGGAGCTTAAGGAAATTGTTCATTTGGCACATTTCCTATTCATCACTCTCTGAATGGTGTAATTGGTGGGCATCCCGCTCGGGAGGTCGGGGGTTGAGGGTCCTTTGCAATCCTGCGGGTCTCAGCAATAGTCCACTTGTATAATACATGCATTTCCAGCAGTTCTTCCCTCCATCACCTTCATATGACCATTAAACTTTATTGCGGATCCAAAACTTTTTCACCCCGGATGTACAGCAATTACTGAGCGAGCAGTAGATCCTTTACCATCTTCGTCATTCACCAGTGCCGCGACTCGCCGCTCGGATCCTGAGCAGAATATTAACAATGCGCTAAATAACCGATGTCCTCCCATAAGAGGATGGCGGGCGGCAACATCTTATTTATTTCTTTCTGTCATTTTAATGATTTGTTTTGTTGTAATTATTGGACGCGGAGAAGAAGCCTCGTCACAACATAATTAGATTCCGCAATTCACTTTCTGTCGGTTTAATTAGTGAATGTGGGTTTTCTGTAATGACGAGTCGTCAGGAAGTCATCACTCAGAGGAAAAGGCTGCATTTGATGTACAAGATGACCAAATTTATTCTGGGAAATGGGAAATTTACAGCACATCACCACCATCTTATTAATAGAAATGTAAGGACAACTGGCCGCCAAGCCTCAACTAAATTGGAGATTTTCCTCCATCCAGTGGGCAGTGAAAACATCTTCATGATTCCCTATCTCCATAACATGTTTTTAAGCCAAAAATAATAAAAAACTTTTTTTAAAACCTTTTTATTCTCCCTCCTTATAGGCCACACTTCTACATATGTTTCGTAGCATGACCCTAAATTATGCCCTTGAACCAGGAAGACCGCAAATAAATGCAGACCTCTTCACAAGACCCCATTTACAGGTCCTTCTCAAAAAATTAGCATATAGTGCTAAATTTCATTATTTTCCATAATGTAATGATTACAATTAAACTTTCATATATTTTAGATTCATTACACACCAACTGAAATTTGTCAGGTCTTTTATTGTTTTAATACTGATGATTTTGGCATACAACTCCTGATAACCCAAAAAACCTGTCTCAAAAAATTAACATGTTTCAACAGTCCAATAAAATAAGTGTTTTTTCAAAACAAACAAAAAAAACATCAAATAATAATGTTCAGTTATGCACTCAATACTTGGTCGGGAATCCTTTGGCAGAAATGACTGCTTCAATGCGGCGTGGCATGGAGGCAATCAGCCTGTGACACTGCTGAGGTGTTATGGAGGCCCAGGATGCTTCGATAGCGGCCTTAAGCTCATCCAGAGTGTTGGGTCTTGCGTCTCTCAACTTTCTCTTCACAATATCCCACAGATTCTCTATGGGGTTCAGGTCAGGAGAGTTGGCAGGCCAATTGAGCACAGTAATACCATGGTCAGTAAACCATTTACCAGTGGTTTTGGCACTGTGAGCAGGTGCCAGGTCGTGCTGAAAAATGAAATCTTCATCTCCATAAAGCATTTCAGCCGATGGAAGCATGAAGTGCTCCAAAATCTCCTGATAGCTAGCTGCATTGACCCTGCCCTTGATGAAACACAGTGGACCAACACCAGCAGCTGACATGGCACCCCACACCATCACTGACTGTGGGTACTTGACACTGGACTTCAGGCATTTTGGCATTTCCTTCTCCCCAGTCTTCCTCCAGACTCTGGCACCTTGATTTCCGAATGACATGCAAAATTTGCTTTCATCAGAAAAAAGTACTTGGGACCACTTAGCAACAGTTCAGTGCTGCTTCTCTGTAGCCCAGGTCAGGCGCTTCTGCCGCTGTTTATGGTTCAAAAGTGGCTTTACCTGGGGAATGCGGCACCTGTAGCCCATTTCCTGCACACGCCTGTGCACGGTGGCTCTGGATGTTTCTACTCCAGACTCAGTCCACTGCTTCCTCAGGTCCCCCAAGGTCTGGAATTGGTCCTTCTCCACAATCTTCCTCAGGGTCCGGTCACCTCTTCTCGTTGTACAGCGTTTTCTGCCACATTGTTTCCTTCCAACAGACTTCCCATTGAGGTGCCTTGATACAGCACTCTGGGAACAGCCTATTTGTTGAGAAATTTCTTTCTGGGTCTTACCCTCTTGCTTGAGGGTGTCAATGATGGCCTTCTTGACATCAGTCAGGTCGCTAGTCTTACCCATGATGGGGGTTTTGAGTAATGAACCAGGCAGGGAGTTTTTAAAAGCCTCAGGAATCTTTTGCATGTGTTTAGAGTTAATTAGTTGATTCAGAAGATTAGGGTAATAGGTCGTTTAGAGAACCTTTTCTTGATATGCTAATTTTTTGAGACAGGTTTTTTGGGTTATCAGGAGTTGTATGCCAAAATCATCAGTATTAAAACAATAAAAGACCTGACAAATTTCAGTTGGTGTGTAATGATTCTAAAATATATGAAAGTTTAATTGTAATCATTACATTATGGAAAATAATGAAATTTAGCACTATATGCTAATTTTTTGAGAAGGACCTGTATGTATTTTGAGCTACATACAGTGCCACATCGTCACATAATGATTGTCCTTCATTCTTATTGGAGTTTGCACAGCAGATTCAGACTGAAGGCAGCAAAAGCTCACAAACACACACACACTCTGATGACAGTTTTACACCCCTCTGACTTACTCTCAAGCAGTGTCTTCCAATGAGGTATTCTACCTTGTCGGGAGTTCATTTGCGTAATCGCCAGCCTTTTCAAAAAGTGTATGTAACCATCAGGTGTGCTTTGCAGAGGCACCGTTGTTACACCATTCTATACAGTGCTGAGCCCTATTCCAAAACAGTTCCAAGCCGGAATATGCCAAGAATCACTCCTCTAAGTAAAGAGAAATGTCAGTATATCATTACTTTCAAGACACGAATGTCAGCTAATTTTGAAAATTGCTAGAACCTTGAAGGTATCCTTAAGAACATTAGTGAGAGTTGGGAAAAGTTGCTATTGGCTAGATTGTTTGGGCAACAGCTTACTAATGTGTGTGGGAGCTTAAGACAATGGCAGGAGTATTACATACTAAGAAGTGAGGGAAGGGAAGTTCATGCACTTATAGTGCTGTCAGCATGCTGATGAAGAGAAAATGCTCACTCTAAAAACCTGGATGGGACGTTAAGCCGTATTAACATTTTGTATTGGATGAGGGCAGCAAGACCCTTGTCATTCTTGTGTAATATCTTGTGTAGTAGTGCAGGCACATCTAAAATTTAATTAATGTCTAAATGCTGTTTAATCGAGAAGTCACAAGTTTGCGTTGTTACAGGTTCCTTTCCATCCTATAGTTGTATCTTTTTTGTGGACTGAAGGTCTCCAAAAATGAGAGGAGAATGGATGGAGCATTCAGTTTCTGCCAATAAGACGCCCCCCTCCATACTCCTTCAATAATTACTGTGCCAAGGCTTTGTTAGAGCATTGGCATCCAGTCTGCAGTGCATTTTCCTTTGCCCATATGCGCTAGATTGCAGCTCAGGATATAGTACAGTCATAAAATCTGCAATCAAGACTGCGAGAGCCGGAGGAAGCAGCCAAGTCGGTACATGACAAATCTGCTTAAACGTATGCTTTGTGGACTGTTGTGTGGCAGCGTGACAGCTTACCGATTACTACTTTCTTCAGCCCAGTTTTATTGCTTTTAATTTTCGAGCTACTTTCAGTGACTGCAGGAATCCTTTTTTTTTTTTTTTTTTTTTTATTTAGCCGAATAAAATTTAAAAACTAGGTCATGAAAGGAAATGTGCGTACTCGGAAAAGAGTGTTTTTTTTAAATGTTTTACTGTGAAAATTAGAACCCACTTGTAGGTAAAAATCTAATTTTTTTTGCCCTTGAAATTTTATGTATTTTTTATCCATTTATAAGCTTGAAGTATAAACATTTAAAAAGTAACTAAACTTTTGTTGAAATTTTTTTTATGTAAATCGTGAGCCCTTTAATTTTATGCTGGTCGTTGGGGGTCTGCATGCGCACAGTGGAGTAGGATCCAGCTTCTTGAGCTGCGCAGTATTGTAATAATGGTACTTATTTTGGAAATTATTTTATATATTTTTGTTAGTTACTAAAGAGTTGTCAAAAACTTTATTTAAAATATATTTAACCATTGTTAGTGTATTTTTCTTCACATTAAGGAGATTGTTGGCACCAGTTGTCCCACAATGAAAATGATACCTTTTTCTTAGCGATCCGATGTGCCAGTCATGAGAAATCTAGCGTGGCAGCCAGAGTTTAGCTAATCTTGTGAAATTATATTTGAAGAGATACTCAATTTAAGGGGAAAATTCGATTTGTGTCCAATAATTTTGCTGCAAATTGAACCAGTCAGGAAGGGATTTTTTTAAAAGAAAAAAAAATCTTGTACTCAACCCCTACTGTACTTGTCCCATCACCTCTGGTTTTCTGATCAGTTATTCTACCTTCTGTCCTTTATCTACCTTCCGGCTGAGTCTCCCATTCATTGAGCCCCATGTCAGTGAACTGACAGCAGAGGAGAAGTGAAAAGAGAATCATAGAATGTTAGAGTTGGAAGGGACCTCCAGGGTCATCATGTCCAACCACCTGCAGGATTCACTAAACCATCTCAGACAGATGTCTGTCCTGACTCTGAGGGTTTTGAGTTGAGAAGACATAAGATAGTGAATAGAAGACCTGACTGGAAGAAAGAGAGAAGATATAAGATGGTGAATAGAAGACCTGACTGGAAGGAAGAGCTGAGACATAAGATAGTGGAGAAAAGATATAAAATAGTGAATAGATTTGACTGGAAGGTAGAGAGAAGATATAAGATAGTGAATAGAAGACCTGAACGGAAGGAAGAGAGAAGGCATAAGATGGTGGAGAGAAGACATAAGATAGTGAATAGAAGACCTGACCGTAAGGTAGAGAGAAGATATAAGATAGTGAATAGAAGACCTGACCGGAAGGAAGAGAGAAAACTTAAGATAGTGAATAGAAGACCTGACCAGAAGGTAGAGAGAAGATATAAGATCGTGAATAGAAGACCTGACCGGAAGGGAGAGCTAAGACATAAGATGGTGGAGAAAAGATATAAAATAGTGAATAGAAGACCTGACCGGAAGGAAGAGAAAAGACATAAGAAGGTGACTAGAAGACTTGACCGGAAGGAAGAGCTAAGACATAAGATGGTGGAGATAAGATATAAAATAGTGAATAGAAGACCTGACCGGAAGGTAAAGAGAAGATATAAGATAGTGAATAGAAGACCTGACCGGAAACTAGAGATATAGACCTAAGATAGTGAATGGAAGACCTGACCAGAAGGAAGAGAGAAGACCTAAGATAGTGAATAGAAGACCTGATTGGAAGGAAGAGCTGAGACATAAGATAGTGGAGAAAAGATATAAAATAGTGAATAGATCTGACTGGAAGGTAGAGAGAAGACTTAAGATAGTGAATAGAAGACCTGACCGGAAGGAAGAGAGAATACTTAAGATAGTGAATAGAAGACCTGACCGGAAGGGAGAGCTAAGACATAAGATGGCGGAGAAAAGATATAAAATAGTGAATAGAAGACCTGACCGGAAGGAAGAGAAAAGACATAAGAAGGTGACTAGAAGACCGGAAGGAAGAGAAAAGACATAAGCTGGTGAATAGAATACCTGACCGGAAGGAAGAGCTAAGACATAAGATGGTGGAGAAAAGATATAAAATAGTGAATAGAAGACCTGGCTGGAATGTAGAGAGAAGATATAAGATAGTGAATAGAAGACCTGACCGGAAACTAGAGATATAGACCTAAGATAGTGAATGGAAGACCTGACCAGAAGGAAGAGAGAAGACCTAAGATAGTGAATAGTGATAGTGAAGACCTGATTGAAGGAAGAGCTGAGACATAAGATAGTGGAGAAAAGATATAAATAGTGAATAGATCTGACTGGAAGGTAGAGAGAAGACTTAAGATAGTGAATAGAAGACCTGACCGAAGGAAGAGAGAATACTTAAGATAGTGAATAGAAGACCTGACGGAAGGGAGAGCTAAGACATAAGATGGCGGAGAAAAGATATAAAATAGTGAATAGAAGACCTGACCGGAAGGAAGAGAAAAGACATAAGAAGGTGACTAGAAGACCGGAAGGAAGAGAAAAGACATAAGATGGTGAATAGAATACCTGACCGGAAGGAAGAGCTAAGACATAAGATGGTGGAGAAAAGATATAAAATAGTGAATAGAAGACCTGACCGGAAGGAAGAGAAAAGACATAAGAAGGTGACTAGAAGACCGGAAGGAGAGAAAAGACATAAGATGGTGAATAGAATACCTGACCGGAAGGAAGAGCTAAGACATAAGATGGTGGAGAAAAGATATAAAATAGTGAATAGACCTGACTGGAAGGTAGAGAGCAGATATAAGATGGTGAATAGAGCTGATCAGAAGATCGGCGGTGGTGGGATAGGTTCCTGGAGGGCAGTAAAGAGGTTAGCATAAGATTTATGTTCACAACTCCATCCAGCCCACTATAATCCCACAATTGGTGGTCATGCAGCTGCCACTTGATGTTCCCAAAGCGAATATTAAAAAAAAAAATTGAATTCTGAATTTAGCCTTCTAAAATTCAAGGCGAATTGGAGGTGCCTCAAGTGCTCTACTCATCTTTATTAGAAGCCGTATGGAAATCATGCTGAAGGTGCACTTGTGGCGTGGTAATGCCATCCAGGGAGGAGCAGCTGAGCTTCTATCTCTTGTCAGCGGTGGATCCCATGTTATCAGCCTCCAGCTTTACAACAGAAGCGTCACCCTGTAATTTTGCCTCCGATGATGAGCCTGGCTCTGACCCCATCCTCAGTGCGCACTGCATAAAACAAGAACGTACAGGAAGTGTCAGACTGTTGTGAGAGCTCTGGGGGGAAAACTGCAATATTTCAGGATTTGTTTTTAGCATAAATAGCCAAGACAGTAAAACATCCCCAGAAAATTCTAGTTCTCGTTATATAAAGAAAATCTCCTTTTCTGACTGCAGATTCTAAGTTTAACTTCCACATGAATGATGCATTACTCTAACAATCACTCTTCACCTCCTGATTTTCCTGCCCCGGGCGGGTAGGTATAAATGACAGCTCCCGTGAGGACGGTTTTCATCTGATACCGTGTTTGTCTGCTCCTCTAGATAAACCCAGTAATGGCTTCAGTAGAAAAAAAAATAAAATGAAATGACCTTTTAGAGGGGATCTGATTTTCTTATCTGCATTAGGAGGACACGCTGATCTCCTATTATGTCGAAGGGTACAAAGGTCTAATTTAGCAAAGTTCAGAGAAATGTCTGCCCTCGGGGGCTTAGAAATGAATCTTGTGCAGTCGAGGGGTCACTTAGTCCATTATCAGAGGATTTGGGGCTTTTACGTCCATACTTATACAAATAACTTCTGTAACAGTGTGTCTTACATCACAGATCTCCTGCAGAAATGCCCAATATCAAATCTTTTGTAAAATTAACTCACTATTGCCCTATTTAAATGGGACTTTCAAACCCCCATGCTAGGTATTGGGGGAGTTTAGGAGTCAAATTCCTAGCAATTACAAATTTATCATCAGTTCTGTGTATGATAAATGTAGTTTAGCTGAAAGTATAGATAAAAGATGGAGCATCACTTTAAAGGGAATCTGTCATCAGGTCTTTTCTACACCATTTAAGTGTAGCATGAGGTTGGGACAGAGACCCTGATTCCAGCTTATTGGGCTGTTTGCTTTAGTTTTGCTAAATTCACAGTTTTATCTGCTGCAGATCTACCAGTTCTCTGACTGCTAAGCTCTGTATAACCCACCTCTCAACACCACTGATGTGTAGTGGTCTGTGTACTCTGTGCATAGGCGTAAAGCTGCCAAGCAGTCATGTGGGTGTGGTTGGACTACATGGCAGCAGATTTACTAGTCCTCTAGTGATAATCTCCTGCTGATAAAATAGGGATTTTATCAAAATTAAAGCAGGTAGCCCAGTAAGTGACAAATTACTAGAATCAGGGTATCTGCCCCTACATCATGCTGTTCTCAGATTAGGTGTCAAAAAGCTGATGATACTCAGATCATTTTTTTTTCACTGACATCTGAATGAGGCCTATCTGGGACTAAATTTTTTTTTTTTTACTATGAGCCAAAAACACTAGCAGTTAGCAACTACCTGCCTGTTTTATCCAGCTCCAAAAAGTTACTGACCACTCCTGCCGTCGATTCAGCTTCACGTCAACTGAGAAGTAGAGATGAATGAACCCAAACTATAAAGTTCAGGGTTCGTACCAGACACCTAGTGTTCGAAACCGAACCTATGAACACAGACTCCTTACTGTACTTCCATGTTACTATTCGGGTTCGGCAGAGTAATATAGCTTGTTGAAAGGCTGAAGCACAGCGAATGGATGCAGCATTTCTGGGGCGGCTGAGGGCTGGTCTTATTAGGATGGGAAGGGGCCAATATCCATGGCCTTTCCCAGCCTATTAATATCAGCTTCCAGCTGTTTGCTTTGCTTTAGCTGGTCATTAAAAATAGGGGAAATTCACAATTTTTTTTTCTAGGGTTCCCCCATTAATAACCAGGTATGCAAAGCAGACAGCTGAAGGCTAATATAGACTGGGAAGCTCTATGGTTATTGGACCTTTCCCATAATGAGACCAGCTGTCTGCTTCCCCTTGGCTAGTTATAAAAATAGGGAGTGCCCAACATTTTTTTTTTTATTTATTAACAAGTACATTAAAATTTACACGCAAGACACTGCTCCACTTGGACCTCCGCCTCCTGGTTCAAGATTATTTTTTTTTTTTATTTTGTTATTTTAAGTCCTTTTACTATCCATAATTGTTTGTAGGGCAATTGTCCTGCTCTTACCCCCATTTTGCTTCCTTTTGCAGCCCCCCTAGCCCTTACCATGACCATTTTACAGCACCAAAGTTCACATCCCAAATGACTTATATGGGGTTCGGGTCCGGGGTCAAGTTTGGGTACTCGAATCAAACTTTTTTTTCAAGTTCGGCCAAACCCAAACTTCCACGGGTCAGCTAACCCTTACAGGGCAGAAAAGGCCAAGTGCAGCCACTTACCGAATGAATGGATCAGTGGTCGAGTCGTACATGCCGCTTCATTCTAATCTGGATAAAAGTTGCACAATCTGCAGTTCGGTGCAGGTGCCAGCAGTCAATCCCCCAGCAATCAATAACTCATCATATATCCTTTGGTCACACTCACACGTTCAGTATTTGGTCAGTATTTTACATCAGTATTTGTGAGCCGAAAGCGGGAGTGGACCAATCCGAGGAAAAGTATAATAGAAACACAGCACCACTTCTGAATTTATCTCCCACTACTGGTTTTGGTTTACAAATAGTGAGGCAGAATACTTACCAAATACTGAATGTGTGAACGTGGCCATAGGATAGGTGATTACTTGTTTCCACCGTAGAACACAGAAGTGCATATTTGCCACTGTATAATAGTCACTGGACAGGGAGGGGTTAAACGTCCAAGTCTTTAATCTCTATTGAAAATCAAGAATCTTCCCCTATACCAAAACCAATAATAACACATAAAAGAAACAAATACCGCCACACCGTGACCAGAATACATGTTATCACTACTCAGTGACCAAATAATACCACATACAGGGGAATATATACCGTCACATCTTGACCAGGTCACATGTTACCACCACATAGTGACTGAATAATACCACATACAAAGTATAAATACCACATATTACCACCACATAGTGGCCAAATACTACAATACTTATTATTAAAAAAATACAATGCTAATAACGTTATTACCACTAGTGACATACATGGGAGCTCTGCATATAGTGTCAGTATACATGTAATACAGGGATCACCGGTGACATTATACACAGGAGCTCTGTATATAGTGTCAGTGTACATGTAATACAGGGATCACCATTGACATTATACACAGGAGCTCTGTATAGAGTGTCAGTGTACAGGTAATACAGGAATCACCAGTGACATACACAGGAGCTCTGTATAGAGTGTCAGTGTACATGTAATACAGGAATCACCAGTGACATACACAGGAGCTCTGTATATTGTATATACTGTACAGGTAATACAGTGATTACCAGTGACATTATACATAGGAGCCTCTGTATATAGTGTCAGTGTACAGGTAATACAGTGACCACTATTTACATTATACACAGGAACTCTGTATACAGTGTCAGTGTACAGGTAATGCAGTGATCACCAGTGACATTATACACATGAGGTCAGTGTACAGGTAATATAGTGACCACCAATGCCATTATACACAGGAGCTCTCTATATAGTATATAGTGTCAGTGTCCAAGTAACACACTGACTCACCAGTGACATCTGTAGTTGAAGTGATTCATCTTCACTTTTCTTCCTCATGCAGTGCAGATCACCATCACTTCTTCCAGCCAGGACTCATCTTTGCAGAAAATAAGACCGTTATCTGTAGCTGATCGCTTCCAGAGCACATTCCCCACTTTTTCCCCAACATCAGATGAAGAAAAAAGTGACCTAGTGCCGCCCTGCACAGTATCCTCAAAAGTAAATTAAAGCAGTAATATATGTTCCCTGATTGGCCCCTACAGTAATTATGTCCCCACTTGCCACACCATAAACCAATAATGTATGTTCTTCATCCTGACCCCCATACAACAGTGATGTCTCCCCTTTATTTAATAAGGTCCCAAATCCTTGGCACCTTTATTTTAATGTTCCCCTCCTAGGCCCCTATGTTGCCCCCATCCTGGACCCCTATGTCCACTTTAGTAAGGTCCCCCATCCTGGGCCCCTTTATTTAATAATGGCACCTTTTGGTAATAATTTCCCCATCCTGGGCTCCTTCTGGAAATGGTGTCCATCCTGGGTCCCTTTATTTAATGTGCCCATCCTAGGTCCCCATGTCGCCCCGTCCTGGGGCCCTATGTCTACTTTAATAATGTCCCCAACAAGAGCACCTATATCAGCCCCAATGTCCACTACCATGCCCAATCACGGACGACGGCAAGATACTTCTCCCCTTTCCTGTGCTCCCCCGGCATCCTCTTGTGGCTTCATATTTGACTTGGTCGTTAAAATGGCCACTAACTGCAGCTGTGACAGGGCGCTCTGCTCACATCGCAGTAACATTAAAAAACCGCCGGCCTATCAAAGGCTGCATGCCCCAGTTAATGTCACTTCTATGTGACATCGGCATGCGCCCTGTCACAGCTGCACTGGCCTTCTTCTTGATATGCGTCGTCGCCAGGGCCGGCTTCAGGTTTTCGTTGGCCCCGGGCGAAAAAGTCTGTGAAACCCTTAAACACATACCACGATGGACAGATAAGAAATATAGGTATAGTGCAATGCCAAATATTTCACTTACGGTACTTCTTACATTACATGAATTATATCTATTGTAAGTTCTACAATAGCTCAGAAACCGGCAAATCCTCGCCATGCACAGCACACAGTGACTGCAGAGTTATCATTTTAGACTGGACAGTATAGTCCTGCATACAGAATTATGGGAACCACATAGTGCTCCATACAGAATTATGGCCACCACATGGTCCTCCATACAGAATTATGGCCACCACATGGTCCTCCATACAGAATGATGGCCACCACATGGTCCTCCATACAGAATGATGGCCACCACATGGTCCTCCATACAGAATGATGGCCACCACATGGTCCTCCATACAGAATGATGGCCACCACATGGTCCTCCATACAGAATGATGGCTACCACATGGTCCTCCATACAGAATTATGCCCACTACATGGTCCTCCATACAGATTTATGGACACCACATAGTCCTGACTCATCAGAGTCTGAAGACACTGGAGCTTCGGCGATCGGGAGAGGTTAGTATTTGAGGAGGGGGCCCATAGCATGCCGGTGTCCCCCCCCGTTCGCCCAAGGCCTCAACGCTTGCCTGGGTGCGGCAGGTAGTGACGCCTGCCTTGGTTGTCACAGCGGGTCAGGTCAGCGTGCTCGCCCCTGCCTCATGCACTTTTAAAGGGCCCGTGTCCCTAAAAACTTTTTTTTTTTTCTTTTCGTCTTCTCTCTCTCGGGCGGCAGGCCACCGGGTTTTTCACTTGTAACCCCGAAAGGCCAATCCGACTCTGTTAGCAACTACCTGCCTGTTAGTTCTTAGGCCACCAGTAAAAAATTAATATGGTCCCTGATAATCCTTTTAAGATGCATCTAGAGGAGTATATTTCTTCCCATAGGTGAGCACTGATTCTTTGCAAGATGAGCCGCACTTGTTCATGAGCATAAAGCCGCTTTCTCATGCATCGTTTGCCACCTTTAATTGTACCTACGTGGCGGTCTTGCATAAATTCAGTATAATAATGATACATGGCACTGTGATCTGTGTAATTAATCTCTGTGTGTATTCTCAAACTGGGTAGTATTATGCATTCGCAGAAAGGAAAAAAAAAATTCCGGTTACACGACCGTATAAATCACACATTAAATTGCATGTCTCAAAAGCTTCTTTCGGAAAAGGTCAATAAATGAATTTCCATTTCGGATTATTTAAGCGATTTAAAACTGAGAATAGAAGTCATTTACAGCCTATTTGTGGAGGTAATGGATGATCATTTCCTGAATTTTTATTTATTTTCTCTTTTTTCTTTTTTTTTTTACAGTACTGGAGAAGATAGAGGCAAATATTGTCTGCTCGGTGGAACACAAAGCCTCCACATCTAGAAGGAAAATGATAAAAAAAAGCAATGTCTTGTCAGACTATGGAGATACTGTCGTCGGAGCAGAATAGAGAACCAGTCGCTCAACGCTTGTATACAGCATCGGACTTTTATAGATATATCTGTCTATCCTGCCGGAGAGTATGAGCGGGAGAAATACTGAAGTTATTTACGATCAATTCAAGACATAAAACGGAGTCAGAGGCAAAAGGAATCATTGTAAATTTAAAAAAAGAAATAATTAAATTTTTTTTTTGTATTTTTAATATTTGTTTTTTCCTATAAGCATTATTTTTTTTTCACTCAACAACCGTAACGATCGGCTCAGCTCATCCCAGGCAGTGATGACATCCTAAGATAATTTACTGTATGACCCATCGAGATCACTTATCCGTTAATGGGCGCTATTAAATATTAACAAGTGGCGGTCGTAAAGCGGTAGAATGTGATGTTTATGTAAACAGGAAATATGCTGCTATCGGGGAGCCATCCACGAGGACGACAGCCGTCATAAATTCTGGATATTGTCCTAAATGGTGATCACTTCTCGGTTCGCTTTTATCCGAAGGAAAACAGAGTCCTACTAAAATGTGCATTTATTCTCTCAACATTTCAACACTTCATTTCCGAGCGAGTGCAGAACACCCTATTTCTAGGCTTTGCTAGAGAAATCGTAGGCAGCCAACTGTGGTCACTCCAGCTCTACAATCCGTAAACGCTGATATTGTGTCATCTCTACGGTGCAGCTTCTGGCAAAAGTGTCTGCAGTTAAAGGACTCTGTTTGAAAAAAAAACATAAAAATAAAACAAAACAAAAACTAGTGCGTCTCTGTAACGGTTATTTCATAGCACCACTCCACCTAGAAACTGTAAATTCGGTACTTGTTGAACGGATCGCTCCCCTGCTTCTGGTGTCTTGTTTGCCAGGGGATGGTGCACTTGTAATTTATTGATGGTCGTTCTGCTGGTCCGAGCTGTTCAGCATCTGAGGAATCCCAGTTGCGCTCAAGTTGGCTGCATCCGGTGATCCCGTCAGCTTCAGAGCAACGGTTACAAGCTCCGTAGCAAAGGACTTCTTAGCACTGCTCTCCTTTCCTTGAAGATCGTCCACTGCTGGTAGACAGCAGAGGTGGCTGGTAACTTGGGGCAACAAGCAGTAAACAATACAAGTAAAATACCTCAGAGAGGATTTTTAAAATCAAGTCAATGCTGGAAGGTCTTTACAAGCACTTTGCAATTTTATCTATTGAAGACGACAATCCCTTTTAAGATGAATCCATCATCTCTCCTGATACATCGGATTTCCTAAGTGTGTGAAACATCCTTAAAACATCAATTTTGAATCTTTTTTTTTTTTTTGTGGTATTCCTCCTGGAAATGTGTAAGTAAATTGACAACTGGTTGTTGCCATTCTCCTTTTCAGAGGAGGGTGACCTAACGGAGTATGGCACTGTTAGTGCTAATGGGGTCGGGTGACTATGTACTGACAGAAAGCGCAGTTCGGACAGTTTATGTATACTTTTCCTGGAGGAGTCACAGAAGGACGGCATAATGCAAAGTCTTACAAAAGACTGCTCTGGAATTCATGGTAAATGCAGGTATTTACTAAAACGAACAAGTCAGGAATGGTGATCGGTCCTTTTAAAATGTGCCATGGGTATATAAAGATTTCATTAAAAAAAAGATAAAGAAGTACCGTAACAACCATTTTCCAAGTCGGTCCCCACATACAGTCATCATTTAGCAAAGCTCCTTCTAGAATGAGAACTATTTGGAAATGGCCTGAAGTATTGGAACATCATGGAAAATGAAGTCACAAACTTCTGATCTCAATACTGCCATCAGTGTTAAGTCTTATCGTAGAATAGTAGACTTGAACAAGACCTCCAGGGTCATCTGGTCCGACCCCCTGCTCAATGCAAGGCTCACTAAATTGAGCAGGGGTTAGACCAGATATCCATGGAGATCCCTTCCAACTCTGCCATTCTAAGATGATGGAGAGAACACATATAGTCATAGAATAGTAGAGTTGGAAGGGACCTCCTGGGCCATCTGGTCCAACCCCCTGCTCAAAGCAGGATTCTCTAAATCATCCCAGACAGATGTCTGTACAGCCTCTGTTTGAAGACTTCCATTGAATGAGAACTCACCACCTCTCGTGGCAGCCTGTTCCACTCATTGATCACCCTGTCAAAAAGTTTTTTCTAATATCTAATCTGTGTCTCCTCCCATTCAGTTTCTTCCCATTGCTTCTAGTCTTTCCTTGTGCAAATGAGAATAAAGATGATCCTTCTACAATGTGACAGCCCTTGAGATATTTGTAGACAGCTATTATGTCTCCTCTCAGTCTTCTTTTTTGCAAGCTAAACATTCCCAAATCCTGCAACTGTTCCTCATAGGACATGGTTTGCAGACCGGACACCATTCTGGTCGCTCTTCTCTGAACTTGCTCCAGTTTGTTGATGTTTTTTTTAAAATGTGGTGCCCAAAACTGGACACAGTATTCCAGATGAGGTCTGACCAAAGAGGAGTAGAGGGCAATAATGACCTCACGTGATCTAGACTGTATGCTTCTGTTGATACATCCTAGAATTGCATTTGCCTTTTTTGCTGCTGCATCACACTGTTGACTCATGGTTCAGTCTGTGATCAATTAGTATACCCAAGTCTTTTTCACATGTGCTGTTACTTAGCCCTATTCCTCCCATTTTGTATATGCTTTTTTCATTTTTATTGCCCAGATGTAGTACTTTGCTTTTTTCCCTGTTAAAAACCATTCTGTTAGTTGCTGCCCACTGCTTCAGTTTATTTATATCTTTTTGAATCCAGCAGTTTTGACCGTAATTATGTCAAGCTTATGATGAGAGCTCTATCGAAATGTGTCCTAGGAGATTGGCCAACCATCTACTGAGGGCCACACCAACAGATTTGGATGTAAATGAAGAACGAAAATCCTCCGTCAGCGGTGTCAGGCAATCACTTTATGCCCTCATACACACTAAATACCTGTCGGCCAGCAGCTATCTCCCAACTCCCTCGACTGAGCGTTCCTGTGTTCTCTGAGAGACTCCTCTTTCAGCAGCTTATCTCTTGGAGAGCAAAATGATCTGCTATTGAAATTCAAATGGATCCTTCTCTTCCCCAAAATCATGGGAGAGTCAGATTCGGACGACTATAGCTTAATGTCTGGTGGCGTTTACTCCACTTCCTAATGAGTCATGTTTAAAAAAAAAAAAAGAATAATCCCGATTAATCTGGTGTGTTGTTTAGCATGCGCCAAATTCCTTAGGTGAGCCAGATGATGAATTTGCAAACTGTCTCTTCAGAGAGTGGATTGGCTCTCTATTGCCACCTATTGGAAGTAGCAATCTTAATAGTCCAATATCGACCTTTCAGACGTATTACAGACGTGTTTCAGGAAGTTTCCACCTCATCAGTGTAAAGCTCATGATCTGATTTGGCTGGATGAGAGGCCTCTGACTACGATCTAAGGGCTAATATTTCTCCTTATGGAGAGTGCTAAACCACTGTAAGGAGACTTATAGGCCATGCAATGCTTCTGTTCATGAATTTGGCACCGCTTTTCACTGGTGAATTGCAATGCATTATACCAGCGATCAGAGAAATAAAAAAAAAAAGTCTTGTACAGAGACTAAGTAAAAAAAAAAAATGTAAAAAAATTTTTAAAAAATCACAATAAATAAAGAAAAAATACTATACCGATAAATACATAATTTATGTAAAAACAAAAATAAACAAAAGTACACGTGTGATATCGCCTGCCTCTGTAACGACTCGAACTACAGTACAGACCAAAAGTTTGGACACACCTCATTCAACGATTTTTCTGTATTTTCATGACTGATAATTGCAGAATCACACTAAAGGCATCAAAACTATGAATTAACACATGTGAAACAACTGAAAAATGTCTTATATTCTAGGTTCTTCAAAGTAGCCACCTTTTGCTTTGATTACTGCTTTGCACGCAGAAAAGGTGAACGGATGGACTCTACATGCCTGGTTGCCACCGTGAAGCATGGAGGAGATGGTGTGGGGGTCCACGTTATTGCTAGTACAAAGGCTCCTCACCCCCAAAAGAAATCTAGCAAATTCTGCGCTCTCAAATCCTACTGCCCCTCTCCCTTCTGAGACCCACGGTGTACCTAAACCACAGTCCGCATCCATATTTGGCATTTCTGTAGTGATGAGAACTCTCAATTTATGGGGTCCTTGTCTCCAGAAGTATGAGCTTTGCATAATGTTTAGGCAGTACAATAGCAGATTTCAAATTTTTACTAGGCAACATCCATTATTGCTTATTTATGGAAAATGCCCATAGAGTCTAAATTGTCTCTACATCTGTAGATATATTTCCGAGGGGTGTCATTTAGAAAATGTAACTTGAGGGGGGATTCTGCTCTTCTGGCACTTAGGAGCTCTGTAAATGGAGACTGCAAACTATTCTATGAAAATTTGTTCTATCTCTAAGAGCCCAAAAGCGCTCCTTTCCTCCCAGGTTGTGCCATGTGGCTAAGCAGTACAGTACAGTCATATATGGGATATTGCCACATTTAGCAGAAATTGTATGGCAAATTTTGGTGCCATTTTTACCCATTTCCCTATGTGAAAATATAAAATTTGGGACTAAAACAGAATTTTTGTGCCAAAAATTTAATTATTTTTTCTTCACCACTTGTGCTGAGCGAGCATTAAAATGCTCAGATGCTTGTTTCTCGAACCTAGCAATTACTAATGCTCAGATGCTCATTTCAAGTAACAACTGTAATGGGAGTCAATGGGTAATCCAGAACAAGTGCTGGAAAGGAAAAAAGCGCAAATAGGGTCTTATCTGGGAGAAATATATATTAAGGACAAGGACGCACTGCAGTGGTCACCTGATATGGTTGTGTGCACACAACCTTGAGTAGAAATTTAGGCTGCTGCAGACCCATGTGAAAGACACTGGTAATCAGAAACTGGAAGCAAATGGGTTACTGTTATGTTTAGGTAGCTGAGGAGAAAAAAGCAAAAACAGTAATACACCAGAGAGGCTGGAACCTATTGGATTGCAGTAACCTGAACTAACCACACAACTAGAGGTAGCCATGGAGCGTTCCTATGTTGATCCTAGACGCCTCGTCACAGCCTGAGAGATAACTACACCTAAAGGCACAAAGAGGAAAGCTATCAGCCCCGGAGCAGATCCCCAAAGAAAATAGGAAGCCCCCAAACATGTAATGGCAGTTAGACAAGAAGGAGCACGGACACAGACAGAAAATAGAATGAGCAAATGCTGGGGCCCAATCTGTCTAGACAGAAAAGTACAGGAAAGGATTCTTACTGCAATCCAAAAAAAAACCTAAAAAATACCAACTCTTCTGATTGCAAAAACACCTGAGATCACACGATCTGTACCACCTAAATCAGATCTCTGGTGTAACAAAACTAAGCCGCAGCCACTGAAAAAACAGGAAAAAGCAAATGAACAAATAACAGTGGCTTCAGATAAACTGAGAGGAGCACAGGCCCCCAGGAGGGGACCCGGCTGACCTCCACAGAAGTGCAGGGAACTATGCAAAAAGCAAGCACAAAAATAAAAGCAGAAAATATCTTATCTGAAAGCAGAAGATGCATGCAAGACTCAGCAAACTTCCAAATGAACCAGGAACTACAATTGAGACGAACAATTCATCACCAGCGACCATCATGGGAGGGAACCTCCCTTATATCAGTCCAGTCCGTGATCCCAGATTGCCATTCCTCGCTGTGAGGTTCAGTACTGTCTGCAACCACCAGAGGGAGCCTCTGCTCAGAAACCATCTCCAGCACATTCATAACAGTACACCCCTTGAGGATCACCGAACCCTCACTTGTGCAACCAGGCCGATCAGGATGACTCGTGATAGCACGATCATCTCCTACATGGATGTCCGAAGCAAACACCCAAGAATTGTCCTCCTGACCATAACCTCTCCACTTAACCAATACTGAGTTTCTGTCTAGAAACGAGAATCCAATATTTCTCAACCACATATTCCAGATTGCCCTCAACCAAAACAGGTCAGGAGGCGCAGCCATAGGAACCACGGCTCGACAAACCCTCAATAAGGACTTGTGGAACACGTTATGGATCTTAAATGTCCCTGGAAGAAGCAAACAGAAGGAAACAGGATTAAGAATCTCCATGATCTTATAAGGTTAAATGAACTAGGCTTAAACTTTGAGATGCAACCCTCATAGGGATATTTCTTGAGGACAACCAAACCAAGTCCCCCACTTTAAACGAGGACCATCAGTCCTATGCCGGTTGGCAAACCGTTGCGCCTTCTCCGAGAGAGAGACAACCTCTCCACTACCTGGTCCAAATCGCTGCATACGCTCCACAACACCCGACAGACAGAAGCCTCCACCTGTCCCGAAGAAAATCGAGGGTGAAACCCAGAATTGCAGAAAAATGGAGACATCAAGGTGGCAGAGCTAGCCCTATTATTAAGAGCAAACTCAGCCAAAGGCAAAAAGAGACCCAGTCATCTTGATCAGCAGACACAAAACATCTCAAATAAGTCTCCAAGGTCTGGTTTGTTCTCTCGTTTGTCCATTGGTCTGAGGATGAAATGCAGGGGAGAAAGATATATGAACACCAAGTTTAGAACAAAATGTCCTCCAAAATCTGGAAACAAACTGGACTCCTCTGTCAACACAATGTTCTCCGGAATGCCATGTAACCGAACCATGTGCTGAAGGAACAAAGGCACCAATTGGAGGAGGAATGTAACTTAGGTAATGGCACAAGATGTATCATCTTGGAAACCTATCACAGATACCCATATAATGGTCATTTTCTGAGAAACAGGGAGGTCGGAAATAAAATCCATAGAGATATGGGTCCATGCCTCTTGTACAGGTAATGGCATCAACAAACCACTAGAGCGAGAGCAAGGCTTGGAACGAGAGCAATCCCACAGGACTGCACAAAGTCCCTGACGTCACGAGATCAAAGTAGGCCTCCAAAAGACCGACTCACAAGCTCTGGTACCAAAATCCCGGGATGACCAGCCAACGCGGAACAATGAATCTCAGACATCACACTCTCTTCCACTGGTCTGGACAAACAATTTCCCAACAGGGCAGCACTCAGGTTTATCCTCCTGACACCCCTCCAGAGCCAGTCTCAAATTGGGCGAGATGGCGGAAAGTACTACCCCTCTTCAAAATAACAGCAGGATCAGATAACTCAGGAGAATCCGCAAAGAAACTCCTTGAGAGGCATCCGCCTAACATTCTTAGTGCCAGAAGAAAAGAAACCACAAAATTAAAACGTGTGAAAACAAGGCCCACCTGGCCTGTCTAGGATTAAGTCGCTTGGCTGATTCGAGATAAACCAGGTTCTTATGGTCCGTGAGGAACACCACCTGATGTTTGGCTCCTTCCAGCCAATGTCTCCACTCTTCAAAGGCCCACTTCATGGCCAATAACTCCCGATTACCCACGTCATAATTACGTTCAGTTGGAGAAAACTTTCGAGAGAAAAAGGCACAAGGGTTACTCTTAGAGGTCTCTGGATCCCTTTGGGACAAAACGGCACCTGCCCCAATCTCAGAGGCATCAACCTCCACCTGAAATGGCAGAGAAACATCAGGCTGCCGTAGAACAGGAGCAGAAATTAATCTCTGCTTAAGTTCCTGAAATGCAGAAACTGCCTCAGGAGCCCAATTCACCACATCGGAACCCTTTTTGGTCAGATCAGTCAATGGTTTAACAATACCAGAGAAATTACCAATAAATTTACGATAAAAATTGACAAAACCCAAAAATCTCTGAAGAGCCTTCAATGAAGTAGGTTGAACCCAATCAAAGATGGCCTGAACCTTGACCGGGTCCATTTCAATAACAGACGGAGACAAAATGAATCCCAGAAAAGCGACCTTCTGTATGCCAAAAAGACACTTTGATCCCTTCACATACAGTGCATTCTCTCTCAAAATCTGGAACATAGTCGAACATGTTTCACATGAGAGTCCCAGTCATTGGAAAAAATCAAGATATCATCCAAATAAACAATCAGAAATTTATCCACAAAATCCCTGAAAATATCATTCATGAAGGATTGGAAGACGGAAGGGGCATTAGTGAGCCCAAAGGGCATCACTAGGTACTCAAAATGCCCCTCTGGGGTATTAAACGCCGTCTTCCATTCATCCCCGTGCTTAATGCGAATAAGGTTATGCGCCCCCCTGAGGTCAAGCTTGGTAAACCAACTAGCACTTGTCACTCTGGAAAACAGGTCAGAAATCAAGGGTAATGGATATTGATATTTCACAGTGATCTTATTCAGGAGGCGATAATCAATACACGACCTCAATGAACCATCCTTTTTGGCCACAAAGAAAAAACCGGCACTAGAGTTGAGCGATACTTTCCGATATCCAAAAGTATCGGAATCGGAATGGTATCGCCGATACCCAAAAAATATCGCGAACCCGATACCGATACCGGAAATCCAATGTAAGTCTATGGGAACAAAATATCGGAATTAAAAAAAAACCATTCTTGCCTTGTTGGTTAATTGTACATGAAGGAAAACAACAAAGAGTAATGTAGAATGTATTGGGGGAGGTTGAGGAGACATTAAGGGCATAGATGTTTAACCCAATCAAATGGAATAGCATTAATATTTTTTTTTTAAAGATGTTCGGATTGACGAAGAAATTGACAATGTTGTTAACGTTTTTTCTATTTGGCAAATATGTATATTTCACAACTTCCATGCTCTTCACCTTTTTAACTTTTGACACACTTTCTCCTTCATAATCTTCAGCAGCATCATCTTTTTCATCAAATTATTCTTCATCTTCACCTTCTTTATCTTCTTCTTAAACATCTTGCTATTCATCTTTTTGTTAACATTACTCATATTGTTCTTATTAAACTATTATTCTCTTCATATTCTACTTCATCTTCATCTTCATCATATTCTTATTTGTGACAGATATTCCTGTACTTGTAATCTGTAAAAGTATGAATTTTTCATCCTTCCGTTCTTGCTGTCACAAAAGATTTAAATTACAACAGTATTTGTCCGTGTTCAGTTTAGCCTGCAGCAGCAGGCATTTTCCAGGGGCACCACGAGGAGGAACGGACTCACCCCCATACACTGCTTAGTCTTCTTCTGCTTATAATTTAGAGCATATATTTTGCTCTTCATTTTGGTCTTATACTTCATGTTCTTCTGCTTTTTGATCTTCTGCTTATTTTTCTTCTGTCTCTTGTTCTGTATCTTGTAGTTTGTCTTAACCTTCTTTGTCCTGTTGGGTAATCTTTTATTTCTTCTTTGTGATGGTGTTCAGGCTGGTTGGCTTGATGCTCGTCGTCCTTGTGGTCGTCATCTTCTTCGGGGTGGTCATCAGGGTCGTCGTCTTCATTGTTGGAGATCCAGAGTGATTACCCAAAAAAACATTTAAAAAATCTTCAATTTGTAAATGTAGCTGAAGGCACAAGAAGGCTGACTAACTTCCGAGAACCAGCTGACGTTACTGGAACCTGGACGGGTAGCAGAAGGTACAAGAGCCAATGCAAGTAACGAGGACCAGCTGACTGTGCTGGAACCCGGAGGGGCAGCAGAAGGAAAAGAGCCAATGGCACAACCGAGGACCAGCTGACGTTACTGGGACACGGTTACTAAGCAGGAGGTACCTGTGCTCCAAAGCACTACCAAGGACCAGCAGACGTTGCTGGAACTCGGATACCGAGATGGAGGCACCTAGGCCAAAGGCACTGCGTAGAACCAGCTGACGGTACTGGAACCCGGACGGGTAGCATAAGGCACCCATGAAAATGTAAGTTGACAGGCCGCAAGCCGTCCGCAGTTACCGAATCACACAATCCTACAGTGGGTGCTTGTCCTATTGTCACAACGGAAACAGCCTTTATTTACTTATCCCACAGCACACATAGGAATCACCTAAACTGCGGCACCATACAGTCGGCTAACCCGAATGCAACACGACAGGACAACTTATTGGAGGCAAATTGACGTTGACACTGCCAGGAAACAGCTGTCGTGCTGTAACCAGGCTAGGCAGGAGTCAGTACCCCTGCCAATTACTTCCGAGCAACAACTGGCGGTGTTGGAGCCCAGGGATGAGAAGAGAACAGGGTGGAGGCAGCAGGACTTTTTGCGGTACACACAGCATGGGAACAGCTGACATTACTGAACCCCAGTAACACAGGAGCAAGTGTTGACTGTGCGAACAGCACTTCCGAGCAACAACTGGCGGTGTTGGAGCCCAGGTCAAGGAGGGTGTAGGCAGAGGCCTAGTATGAGATGTTTGAAGTTAAATTTGTAGTTAGCAGCATAAATTTTTGCCAGACACACAGCAGGGAACAGCAGGCGTTACTGAACCCCACAAACACATCAGCGATTGTTTTGATCTGTGCATCCAACACTTGTGAGCAGCAACTGGCGGTGTTGAAGCCCAGGGTCAAGAAGGGTTTTGAAATAAAATATTGCGTTATTGCCTTGTTACGTGGCCATTGCAAATGTATGTACTTCAAACAATAAAAAATGAATGTTTACTAGGAGAATAAAATGATGAATTTCAATTCCAAGAATAAAAATAAACACCCTTAAAATATAAACGCATATAAGCACATGGCAACAAGAAATGGAACAACACACCACCCAAAATTTATTTTACAAAATATAGTGTTGTAAATTTATTAATAAAAGTCCATTTTTGTATTTAGGAATGATGCGTAAGGAACGCTATGTTAAACCATAACATAGTGAAGACAATGGATTTTGTAATAGTCACTCATCATCATCATTACAATTTATATGTGACAGTCACACAGATTAAAATTATTTCAGTTACGAAAATTGTTAGTTCGGACAGCATTTATTACATGTCCAGCATGGACTCATCAAAGTGATGAGATGACGCAATAATGTACAATAAAAAATAAACATTTTAAAAAAACATTATGCATTGTCACAATTTAAGTGGGTGCCTGCAAGTGGAGGTGAAACAAAGGCTACAGATAGCAAAGGTATATACTATGTCTGTATCAGACAGTGGCCAGCCTCTGATGGGTAATGGCGATGTTATACTGTACGTCAATAAAGGCTGCATCTGCAATCATGCATTTTTTGCTTGTAGAGTGTTGAAGAGGGTAAAAGCATGTCTGGTTGCGCAAGACTTTATCCGCAACACTACCTTCCTTGTGTCACGGGTAGGGTAGCGTGTGTCTATTATATGACTCTCTCTAAAATGTGACGTTATGCAGCCTTATTCTGCCCTAGGGATGGCAAAAATACGACAGCAGTAATCATTTACTGTATAAAACTCCACCTATGAGCAACAAAACAAGCACGTTCCCTCTTCCGGTTCCTGCGCTGACATGTGAGGAGGGAGTTTGGAGACGCTCATGAATTCCTCCCAGGGATCCAAGCATATCGGGCCGATAGTAGAGCATTAAAACCACCCCGGGAACACTGACACCTTTTACATTCGTGGGGACATAATTTATGGAGCGCTACTTGCTACGGAGTTCACAACAGACCCCGAACGGTTTACCTATCCAACTGAAGCAGAAGGACAAGATGGCGCATGGAGGAGAGAAAGAGGAAAGAGGCGCAATGCTGAGCGCTGCCATAGACATGCATCAAGAGCTATTATCAGAAGCACCATGTGACCTGAGAGTTCCTCAGGAATTTGATTCCCAGAAAATGGCTGGAGAGGTCACAGTCCATCTCTTACCAGATATTCAGAAGCTGCTGGAGTCGGCATTGCAATCGTCATTGTCTTCCATACAAAAGTCTGTAGATCTGAATACCATTGCAATTACCAAGCTGCAACAGGATGTGGCGCTGCTACAACAGGAGAAGCAACTTGCCCAAGACAGAGAACAGAACTGTCATGTGTGCATCGCCACGAAGATCGTCGCGGTTGCACATTCTGACTTCTCACAGCTGAGTTGCTGTTTCTTTGTGTTTGGCAGTTAGGGAGTTAATTCTGTCTGTGCTCAGTTCTGGGACTGGGTGCAGTTTTCTCCCGGCTGCAATTAATTATTTGTTGATTGGTTTCCTTTAAATCTCTGGTTGTCTGTGTTGGGAGTTGCCAGTGAAATTCTTCATGCAGACCACAGATAGGATTGTATCTGTATAGACTTAAGTTAAAGAGCTCCTTAGTTGTTTTAAGCTCACCTTGCTTAGAGTTTAATATCCCAGATCATTTATGTTCCTTCTGTGTTTGAGTGTGTATGCAAGTCTGTGTTTTCTCCAGTCTGTCTTATATGTCTAATCTGTGTATTTAGCAGAGATCAGCCCATATCCCTTTGGTGGTAATCAGAATCCTTCTTAGGACTGATTACAGGGTTCAGGGACTGATAGGAGACAGGGTTAGGCTGGAGACTTGGACCTCTGAACCATATCAGTACCTCCAAGGTGAGGGATTAGTTAGGACCCCAGTTTAGGGTCAGGTTAGACCCCCGGTCCTCCTCTTTCCTGTGACAGTGTATCAAGTCCTCAAGATTAACCCTGAGTTCAACGGATATCGTGTCAGGTAAATCTATTCTATATTTACATGCTGATGTTGCTAATCTATATGTTGTATAGAGTGTTGTTCTTTTAAGAATAGTTTACTGACATCGTACACATATCATAAGACCGCGTGACAAGAACCTTCAGCAGAGCTTACAAAATTTGATAGACAAAACAGAGGACTTGGAAAATCGCTCGAGACGAACCAATTTACGTCTCGTAGGACTGCCTGAATCGTTTCAATCAGCAGACTTACAATCCATCTGTGAGAATGATCTACCGAAAATATTGTGACTTAAGTACTACTGTCGTGTGGACCGTGCACATCGTATGGGACCGCCGCAAAACAACAACAGGCGAGGGGAGGCATCGAAACCAACGATGTACAGACCACGGCAAGTGATAATGAAGCTGTTAGATTATAACGACAAAGTTTCATTGTTACGGGCATTCAGAGAAGCGAGGCGCCCAGTGCTACTCCATGGCTATGAGATTCTGCTCTTTGAGGACTTCTCAGTATCGGTCTCCAAGAAGAGGAGGGCGTTCAGTTCCATTTGCACAATGTTGTTTGAGCGAGATGTTCGCTTTCAACTACTGTTCTCAGCGCGTTTGCGGTTCCAAAGATCTGACGGGACATATGTCATTAATGACACACCAGAACAAGCCGAAGCAGCCTTGGAACGAAATCCACAAAGTGATAGGGAGGTACAGCGAGGCAGTTCCAGGTTCTCCCCACGCAGACGACGACAAGATGGCAGTTCATGAAGGAGATCAGGAAAGATTAAAGAGATTCTCTCCACGTTAAATTACATATGAGATATATTTGCTGTTTGAGCCGTTTCTATTGGAGTTCCTTCATACCTATGCTAAAGCATGATAGCTTTGCTGCAATTTTAGATGGTTAAATTAGTTAATTGATATTAGATGTTGAAGATCTCTCATGAGAGAGGGGATCTTGATACACGTGGGACAACTGACTTAAACATTACATATGGAGGGACAATAAGTGAAGCAGGCTATTGGGGTTTCATGCTTTGGACACATGGGGGGTACACTGAATAGCCTGGGAGGATGGGGGTAATCTCCTCACAGGTTAGAAAAAAGGAAGTCACATAAACAGAGGTAGTGGTGGAGAGACTACGACCGCTTACAGCGGTTTATTGTTAAACAAGAGTTACTAGAAAAGGGTAGCAAGGGACCTCTCTCCAATAATTAATCCTGGAATTGTCAATATATCTTGATTTGGTATTTGATATTGTGGTGCTACTTCCTCCTTTCCTCGCAGGTTGGTGCCAACGACGGCCATAAGAGGGTACACCGTCTCCTCCAGCACACTCATAACTTTTCTGCCGCCCATTCAATATGAAGATCATCTCCTGGAATGTCAAAGGCTTGCGGGCGCCGGAGAAGCGCACAATGATTCTGAGGTACCTCCGCCGGTGGAAGCCGGACATAGCACTTCTCCAAGAGACACATCTGAAGGTGACTGATTTTCCTCCCATGCACAAATTTTGGGTGGGAGACAGTTACGGGTCACAGGGCACGGAGCGCAAGACAGGGGTATTGACATTAATCAGCAAGCACTTCAAGGGCAAGGTGATTGACTCCGAAAATGACACAGATGGTCGTTGGGTAGAATATCAGTATCACTTGACAACAAAACCTATAGTATTTATAACATATACGGACCCACAGAAGACAGTGGACCATTTTTCCGAGAATTGGAGGCACGTATACTTCAAGACACAATTTCACTGAAAATAGTAGGTGGTGACTTAAATACAGTGAATCGAACCAGTGAAGACCGTCGGTCGATGCGAACGACTGTGCGATCACATGACACACGTTTGAAACCCTTGCTAGACACGACTAACTTTGTAGACATTTGGAGACACCTGAACCCAGATGGCAGTGAATATTCCTTCTATTCGTTGGCACATGACTCTTGGTCAAGAATAGATTATATATTGCTATCACAGGAGCTAGTAAGGGGAGTTGAAGAGGCACATGTGCACAACGTAGCTATATCTGACCACGCACCCGTATCAGTGACCCTGCCAGATATGGTTCAGATGGGGCCAGACCAAACTTTGCGCTTCCCTTCCTATTTGTTAACGGATGAGAATTTTCGAGATCAGGTGAAGCAATGGTGGTTGGAATATGTAAGGTATAATGGAGATAGTAGGGATAAGCAGGAACTTTTATGGGCAGCAGGGAAGGCAGTAATGGGCGGGAAACTAATAGCTTATCAGACAACCCTAAAAAAGAAGATAGCGACAAACTACTCGCAGGCTAGCAGGATATTACGCGATAGCTACACGGCATACCTGAGAACTTCATCGACACAGGATAAAAATAGATGGAAGCAGGCTAAGGCTGACTTTGACCTATGGGTAGATCGACGCGAGAGAACCAGTAATATGAATTATAGAGCCGATCTATATCGTTATGGTAGCAAATCAGGGAGACTATTATCACGACTAGCGAAAGGAAATCACATTCCTCAACATATTACAGCGTTAACGAATAAACATGGGATCATGATCGATCATGCTGATATTGAGGAAAGCCTTATATTTTAACATGATCGGATAAATGAATGTAAAGGTGGCGAGAATTTGAAAAAATACACGCCAGAGAAGGGTGACGAGTGAAATAGTTTAATCAGGATCACAGCAAAGTTAGAGAAGGAAGATGACGGGAGGAATCCTAGAATTAGGGGTTTCCTTACAATTATTAACGAGTTTCGGTTTTCTGTTCTCTTGTTACTTTGACTTTTGCAATGTTTATTTTATGACATATCGGCTGCGACCGAGATGTGTAACGCCTTATGTGGCATTTTTGTTTTGAAAATACAAATAAAAAGGAATTTAAAAAAACAAAAAAAAAAAAACCTTCCCTCTTCAACAATCTACAAGACAAACAAGCATGATGGGTGACGCTGCCTTTATTGAGATACAGTATTAGATCGACATTGTCCATGAGTAACTATGCACTGTGATAGCTATATAGCATTATTAATTTAAATCTGTTGTGGTTGTTTCACCAGCACTTGCAGGTCTAACTACCTATTGTTTGTATGCATGATGCACTTTTTAGGTGTAATTATTTATTATTGCGCATTATTACCAGGTTTAGATGCTGGCCATTTCATATATGGTGTGTGAAGTTACAGTTGTCCTCAGTCTTTGTATTTTATTATGTCTGTCATAAATAAAACTCGTGAGGATGATGATGATGTTTATGATTCGTACATCCATTGACTGCATTATCTTACAGGTACAGATAACGTTCCTTAAGAACCATTAATTGATAATTATGAAATGTAGTTTTATGCAGTAATTTCAAAAAGTAAACACTATGTTTTAGTTTTTGTTACCATTTCTACTAGCCATGTGCAGATATGCGCTGTGATGACAAATTAATATTTGTCCATATTTCTTAGTAAAATGTATCATTTTAGGCCTTGAAAACTTCAATCTTTCCTGTTTTAAGCATAACAATCAGGGTGACGGCTCTTCCCTATTTGGAGCATGTTCGACATGGGTTTTTCTGTGCATGTGTAGGGAACAGGAGACTTCTTGCCGCTGTGGTACACCAAAGGGGATCTTGCTGGATGTGAGATATATTTCTTCTAGCAGACTGAAGTTTGCTCATGATTTTCCATGATCACAAGGACCTGTGATAAGGTCATAGTAATGTGATCTGGTCAGCTCATGTGTACCTCACCTGAGGGTGTGGAGTAGGCCTATAAAATAAGGAGCTGTTGTAGTTGGTGTGTGGAAGGAAGGAGTTTGGCTGGAGTCAGCCTGGAAGATTGTTTTGTTACTGTGTGCCAGTGTGCACCAGGAAGCGAGTACCAGACCACCCGGAATGGGACCTGGCGGTCTCTGCTGACCTGCAGCCGCTTAGTTAAGCCCGTCCCAAGCAAGGGTGAGTCTGGGACCAGTGGTTCTCCAAACTGTAGTGATTTATGTTCTGTTTTTATTTTGTTATCTGGACTTTTTGTTGAACTCATGATTAAAACCACTGAAATTTGAACTAAAAGGCGGTGTGTTGCCTCATTACTGCGGCCCAGCCCTGCCTACCAGAGCGGATCCCTACAATTGGTGGCTTCAATGCGGGCAACGCAGTGAGGTTAGGCTGTTTTTTCCTGCATGACAGTAAATGTCCTGGGTAAAGAAAGTGAAGCAAAACCCGGTGGATAACTGTCCGAAGATGGAGAACACCGTAAAAATGCTGGTGGAGGCCATGCGACAGCAACAGCAGGCTACACAGCAGCAACAGCAGGCTATGCAGCAGCAGCAGGCTATACAGCAGCAGGCTATGGAGCGGCAGCAGGCTATACAGCAGCAGGCTATGGAGCAGCAGCAGATATTTAATCGACAGCAACAGGAAAACAATAGTCTACTGATGCAGCACATCACAGCGCCGCAGACAGCAGGAGCTGCCCGGGGATGCCAGGATGTCCGGAAAGCGGTGCGTACACCGATCCGAAATATGGAGCAATCAGATGACGTTGAGGTGTACCTGAAAATGTTTGAAGGCGTGGCTAAAAGGGAGAGAGTGCCCCGGGAACAGTGGGCCGAGATCGTGGCTCCGTTTTTGACTTCAGGACCCGCAAAAGCCTATAGGGACCTACACCCCGAGCAACAGGAGGACTATGAGAGCGTCAAGGGTGAGATACTTGCACGTCTTGGGGTAAATGTTTTGGTCTGGGCCCAGCGGGTACACCAGTGGAAGTTTTCCCCTTCCGAGCCAGCTCGGTACCAGTATTATGACTTGATACACCTGCTAGAAAAGTGGTTGCAGCCGGAGGTGTTGTCACCCCGCGCTATGCTGGATCGTATAGTGACTGATAAATTCTGGAGAACTTTGCCCCACACCCTTCAAACATGGGTTGGACAGGCAGCCCCTACTGATGGTCTCCAAATGGTAGACCTCATTGAAAGATATGGGGCTACCAAGGAGATACAGGGAGAGACTACCCGGAAGGTACCAAGTAAATTCCCCAAACCTTCACCCACAGCTCGGCGAGCAGAGACTCGGAGGGCCGCCCAGTACGGGTCGGGGAACGAAAGGGGCCCCATAATCTGTTGTCGATGCCAAGAACCAGGACATGTGAGAGCTGATTGCCCCCACCTGACTGAGCCCATGGACAACAACTTTGGCTACTATCAGTCTCACTATGCAGAACACATGTGTGCAGTGGGCAAACCAGAGGGACCCAGTATGAACCATTTGTGTAAAGTGGAGGTGGAGGGTAACCCTGCTGTGGCTGTACTGGACTCAGGTAGTCTTGTGACCCTAATACGAGCCAGCCACGTCCAAATCAGCGAGTATACTGCTCGGAAAATGGGTGTGTTGTGTATACATGGGGACTTAAAACATTATCCTACCGCCCTGGTGATGATAAACACGCCAGCGGGGAGGAGGTGACACGAGGTGGGGGTGGTGGTTAATTTGCATTATGAGGTAATAATGGGGAAAGATTTTCCGTTATTTTCTGTGCTTTGGCCTGTAATTACCCCTCCCACAGAACAGTCGTCGGCACCAGTGGCAACCAGGTTGCATTCTCCTGAAATCGGGCATGAACCTGGTGGCCCGAGGAAGATGTACTGGCAGTAGGAGTACCTTTGCCTTCGGTGGAGGAGGAAAACCCCTCTCCTATAGAAGTGTTAGCTGGGGAGATGGAAGATTTGCCACCGGGACCAGAATTCTCATACTTAAATGTGGCAAGTGACAATTTTCTTACGGCGCAACTACGTGACTCTACGTTGACTCCAGCCCGTGAAAATGTACTGGTTGTCAATGGGGAACCCCAACACCCCGGGGCAGCTACAGTATTTCCCCAATTCGAGATGAACCAAGATTTGCTGTATCGGGTTGAAAAAATACATAGGGAAATTGTCGAGCAATTGCTGGTACCGCAGTCATATCGGAGGTTGGTAATGGACTTAGCGCATGCGCATGTACTAGGGGATATTTGGGACAAAAGAAAACCCTAGACAGAATTCTATAATGGTTTTACTGGCTAGGGGTCTATGAAGAAGTTAAACGGTATTGTAACTCTTGTCCCGTGTGCCAGGTAACCAGTCCGCAGCCTCATTTTCGGAGTCCCTTGGTGCCATTACCAATTATAGAGGTACCGTTTGAGACAATAGCCATGGATCTGGTGGGTCCGGTTAATAAATCACCAAGGTGTCATCAACACATCCTCGTAGTTCTAGATTACGCTAGCAGGTATCCTGAGGCTATTCCCCTGCGACACACCTCGACCAAACTGATCGCAAATGAACTCATGGGTATGTTCTCTCGGGTGGGAATCCCTCAAGAAATCTTAACAGATCAGGGGACCCGCTTTATGTCAAAAATCATGAAGGAACTGTGCCACTTGTTAAGTGTTAAACAGTTGCGCACATCGGTCTATCATCCCCAAACAGACGGTTTAGTAGAAAGGTTCAATTAAAAACCCTTAAGAATTTGTTTAAAAAACCAGTCTCAAAAGATGCTAAGGACTGGGATCTCTTGTTGCCATACCTGATGTTTGCAGTGCGGGAGGTGGCCCAGGCATCTACGGGGTTCTCGCCCTTTGAACTATTATATGGCAGACATCCCCATGGCTTACTCGATATAGCAAAAGAGGCCTGGGAAAACCATCCAACTCCCCACAAAAGTGTGATAGAACATGTGGCCAAAATGCAAGAGAGAATGGAGACAGTCCTACCATTAGTCCGAGAACATATGGAAGCAGCACAAAGGTCACAGAGGCAGGTCTATAACCGGGAGGCACGGGTAAGGTCCTTTAACCCTGGGATCGGGTGTTGGTACTTGTGCCTACAGTGGATAGTAAGTTCCTTGCAAGGTGGCAGGGACCCTACGACATTATACAGGTCCTTCTCAAAAAATTAGCATATAGTGCTAAATTTCATTATTTTCCATAATGTAATGATTACAATTAAACTTTCATATATTTTTGATTCATTACACACCAACTGAAATTTGTCAGGTCTTTTATTGTTTTAATACTCATGATTTTGGCATACAACTCCCGATAACACAAAAAACCTGTCTCAAAAAATTAGCATATCAAGAAAAGGTTCTCTAAACGACCTATTACCCTAATCTTCTGAATCAACTAAGTAACTCTAAACACATGCAAAAGATTCCTGAGGCTTTTAAAAACTCCCTGCCTGGTTCATTACTCAAAACTCCCATCATGGGTAAGACTAGCGACCTGACTGATGTCAAGAAGGCCATCATTGACACCCTCAAGCAAGAGGGTAAGACCCAGAAAGAAATTTCTCAACAAATAGGCTGTTCCCAGAGTGCTGTATCAAGGCACCTCAATGGGAAGTCTGTTGGAAGGAAACAATGTGGCAGAAAACGCTGTACAACGAGAAGAGGTGACCGGACCCTGAGGAAGATTGTGGAGAAGGACCGATTCCAGACCTTGGGGACCTGAGGAAGCAGTGGACTGAGTCTGGTGTAGAAACATCCAGAGCCACTGTGCACAGGCGTGTGCAGGAAATGGACTGCAGGTGCCGCATTCCCCAGGTAAAGCCACTTTTGAACCATAAACAGCGGCAGAAGCGCCTGACCTGGGCTACAGAGAAGCAGCACTGGACTGTTGCTAAGTGGTCCCAAGTAGTTTTTTCTGATGAAAGCAAATTTTGCATGTCATTCGGAAATCAAGGTGCCAGAGTCTGGAGGAAGACTGGGGAGAAGGAAATGCCAAAATGACTGAAGTCCAGTGTCAAGTACCCACAGTCAGTGATGGTGTGGGGTGCCATGTCAGCTGCTGGTGTTGGTCCACTGTGTTTCATCAAGGGCAGGGTCAATGCAGCTAGCTATCAGGAGATTTTGGAGCACTTCATGCTTCCATCGGCTGAAATGCTTTATGGAGATGAAGATTTCATTTTTCATCACGACCTGGCACCTGCTCACAGTGCCAAAACCACTGGTAAATGGTTTACTGACCATGGTATTACTGTGCTCAATTGGCCTGCCAACTCTCCTGACCTGAACCCCATAGAGAATCTGTGGGATATTGTGAAGAGAAAGTTGAGAGACGCAAGACCCAACACTCTGGATGAGCTTAAGGCCGCTATCGAAGCATCCTGGGCCTCCATAACACCTCAGCAGTGTCACAGGCTGATTGCCTCCATGCCACGCCGCATTGAAGCAGTCATTTCTGCAAAAGGATTCCCGACCAAGTATTGAGTGCATAACTGAACTTTATTATTTCATGGTTTTTTTGTTTGTTTTTAAAAAACACTTTTATTTTATTGGACGGTTGAAATATGTTAATTTTTTGAGACAAGTTTTTTGTGTTATCAGGAGTTGTATGCCAAAATCATCAGTATTAAAACAATAAAAGACCTGACAAATTTCAGTTGGTGTGTAATGAATCTTAAATATATGAAAGTTTAATTGTAATCATTACATTATGGAAAATAATGAAATTTAGCACTATATGCTAATTTTTTGAGAAGGACCTGTACAGCTCCATCACTGGAAAAAATTGAAAAAAATAAAGGTCTCAGAATAAAGCGATGCAAAAATTATTTTTTATATAAAAGTATTTATTGTATAAAATCACCAAAACATAAAAAAAAAATATAAATGAGGTATTGATGTAATCGTACAGTCCCGAAGAATAAAACTGCTTTATCAATTTTACCACACGTGGAACGGTATAAACGCAGCCCCCCCAAAAAAAAAAATTCATTCATTGCTTGTTTTTATTCATTCTGCCTCCCAAAAATTGGAATAAAAAGCGATTAAAAAATGTCAGTTTCCCCCAAAATGGTACCAATAAAAACGTCAACTCTTCCCGCAAAATACAAGACCTCACATGACTCTGTGGGCCAAAATATGGAAAAATTATAGCTGTCAAAATGTGGTGATGCCAAAAAAAAATGTTTTGCTATTAAAAGCGTCTTTTAGCGTGACAGCTGCCAAACATAAAAACCCGCTATAAATAGTAAATCAAACCCCCTTTACCACCCCCTTAGTTAGGGAAAAATAATCAAATAAAAATGTTTTATTTCCATTTTACCATTAGGGTTGGGCTTGGGGCTATAGTTAGGGTTGGGGCAATAGTTATGGTTAGGGGTGTGTTGGAGTTAGAATTGGGGGTTTCCACTGTTTAGGCACATCAGGGCTCTCCAAACGTGATATGGGGTCTGATCTCAATTCCAGCCAATTCTGAGTTGAAAAAGTCAAACGGTACTCCTTCCTTTGCAAGCTCTGACATGCGCCCAAACAGTGGTTCCCCCCACATATTGGGGTATTAGCATACTCTGGACAAATTATACAACAACTTTTGGGGTCCAATTTCTCCTGTTGCTCTTGGGAAAATAAAAAATTGGGGGAGAAAATACCATTTTTGTGAAAATAGATTTTTTATTTTTTACGGCTCTACATTATAAACCTCTGTCAAGCACTATAATGAAATTTAGCACTATATGCTAATTTTTTGAGAAGGACCTGTAGAGAAGGTGGGACCAGTAAACTATAAAGTACAGCAACCAGGGCGGAGAAAGCCAGAACAGTATACCATGTGAATCAGCTCAAACCATGGAAAGACAGAGACACGCTTGGTGAGGATTGTCCACGGCCTGCATTTCCAGTACAGATGGCTTCCTTGCCTCAGGAGAAGGCAAGAGAAGTCCTCTCCGACGTCAAAATACCAGACTGTTATGTTACGGTAGCTGAGGAGTGCAGGTAAAAAAGGCAATACACCAGAGCAGTTGGAATCTATGAGATTGCAGTACCCTGACTAACCACCGCAACTAGAGGCAGCCGTGGAGCGTTCCTACGTTGGTCCTAGACGCCTCGTCACAGCCTGAGAAACTAACTACACCTAAAGATAGAAATAGGAAAGCTATCTGCCCCGGAGCAGACCCCAAAGATAATAGAAAGCCCCCAAACATGTAATGGCGGTTAGACAAGAGGAAATACTGACACAGAAAGAAAATAGTATGAGCAAACGCTGGGGCCAAAACTATCTAAATAGAAAAGGACAGGAAGGGTACTTACTGCAATCTCAGAAAACCCTGAAAAACACCAACTCTACTAATTTCAAAATCACCTGAGATCACACGACCTCTACCACCTAAATTAGTTCTCTGGTGTAACAAAATCAAGACAGCAGCCACTGAAAAAACTGGAAAAGCAAAAGTACAAAACTCAGTGGCTGAACAAACTGAGAGGGCAAAAGCCCCCGGAGGGGACCCAGAAGGCCCCCACAGAAGTGCAGGACAAAATGCAAAAATATAGCACAAACACAAAAGAAGAAAATGTCTTATCTGATAGCAGGAGATGCAGACACGACACAGCAGGCTACAAGGGAAACTGGAAAGAAGGATTCAGACCAGAACAATTGATCACCGGCAACCCTGATGGGAAAATGACTCCCTTATATAAGACCAGTCAGTAACACCTGATTCCCAGTCCTCACAATCTTCACTAGTACCGCTTGTAACCACCAGAGGGAGCCTCTGCTCAGAACTCATCTCAAACCCATTCACAACAGTACCCCCCCTTGAGGAGGGGTCACCGAACCCTCATTTGAGCAACCAGGTCGGTCAGGATGAGTTCTATGATAAGCACGGATAAGTCTCCTAGCATGGATGTCCGAAGCAAACACCCAATAATTGTCTTCCTGACCATAACCTCTCCATTTAACCAAATACTGGAGTCTTCGTCTAGAAAAACGAGAATCCAATATTTTCTCAACCACATACTCCAGATTGCCCTCAACCAAAACAGGGTCAGGAGGCACAGCAGCAGGAACCATTGGCTCAACAAACCTCTTCAACAAGGACTTGTGGAACACGTTATGGATCTTAGATAAGTCTCCAATGTCTGGTTTGTTCTCTCAGTTTGACCATTGGTCTGAGGATGAAATGCCGAGGAGAAAGACAATTGAACACCTAGTTTAGAACAAAAAGTCCTCCAAAATCTGGAAACAAACTGGACTCCTCTGTCAGACACAATGTTCTCAGGAATGCCGTGTAAACGAACCACGTGCTGAAGGAACAACGGCACCAATTCAGAGGAGGAAGGCAACTTAGGTAATGGCACAAGATGTATCATTTTGGAAAACTTATCACAAATTACCCAGATGGTGGTCATTCTCTGAGAAACAGGAAGATCGGAAATGAAATCCATAGAGATATGGGTCCATGGTCTCTTGGGCACAGGCAATGGCATCAACAAACCACTAGAGCGAGAGCAAGGCTTGGAGCGAGAGCAAGTCCCGCAGGACTGCACAAATTCCCTGACATCGCGAGACAAAGTAGGCCACCAAAAGAACCGACTAACCAAGTCTCTGGTACCAAAAATTCCGGGATGCCCAGCCAATGCGGAACAATGAATCTCAGACATCACACTCTTTTTCCATTGGTCCGGGACAAACAATTTTCCAACAGGGCAGCGCTCGGGCCTATCCTCCTGACACCCCTCCAGAGCAAGTCTCAAATTGGGCGAGATGGCGGAAAGAACTACACCCTCTTTCAAAATAACAGAAGGATCAGATAACTCAGGAGAGTCCGCAAGGAAACTCCTCGAGAGGGCATCCGCCTTAACATTCTTAGTGCCAGGAAGAAAGGAAACCACAAAATTAAAACGTGTGAAAAACAAGGCCCACCTGGCCTGTCTAGGATTGAGTCGCTTGGCAGATTCCAGATAGACCAGATTCTTATGGTCCGTAAGGACCACCACCTGATGTTTGGCTCCCTCCAGCCAATGTCTCCACTCTTCAAAAGCCCACTTCATGGCCAATAACTCCCGATTACCCACGTCATAATTACGTTCAGTAGGAGAAAATTTTCGAGAGAAAAAGGCACAAGGGTTACTTTTAGAGGTCTCTGGATCTTTTTGGGACAAAACGGCACCTGCCCCAATTTCAGAGGCATCAACCTCCACCTGAAATGGCAGAGAAACATCAGGCTGCCGTAGAACAGGAGCAGAAGTGAATCTCTGCTTAAGTTCCTGAAATGCAGAGACTGCCTCAGGAGGCCAATTCACCACATCAGAACCCTTTCTGGTCAAATCAGTTAATGGTTTAACAATAACCGAGAAATTACCAATAAATTTACGATAAAAATTGGCAAAACCCAAAAATCTCTGAAGAGCCTTTAATGAAGTAGGTTGGACCCAATCACAGATGGCCTGAACCTTGACCGGGTCCATTTCAATAACAGATGGGGACAAAATGAATCCCAGAAATGAGATCCTCTGTACGCCAAAAAGACACTTTGATCCCTTCACATACAGAGCATTCTCTCTCAAAATCTGGAATACAGTTCGAACATGTTTCACATGAGAGTCCCAGTCATTAGAAAAAATCAAGATATCATCCAAATAAACAATCAGAAATTTGTCCACAAAATCCCTGAAAATGTCATTCATGAAGGACTGGAAGACGGAAGGAGCATTGGTGAGCCCAAAGGGCATCACTAGGTACTCAAAATGCCCTTCAGGGGTATTGAATGCCGTCTTCCATTCATCCCCGTGCTTAATGCGAATAAGGTTATACGCCCCCCTGAAGTCAAGCTTGGTAAACCAAGTAGCGTTTTTCACCCTGGAAAACAGGTCAGAAATCAAGGGTAACGGGTATTGATATTTCACAGTAATATTGTTCAAGAGACGATAATCAATACACGGCCTTAATGAACCATCTTTTTTGGCCACAAAGAAAAAACCGGCACCTAAGGGTGAAGAGGATGGTCTGATATGACCCTTCTCCAATGATTCCTTGATATAAGACCGCATAGCGTCATGTTCAGGTACAGATAAGTTAAAAAGGCGACCTTTAGGGAATTTACTACCCGGCACTAATTCAATAGCGCAGTCATAGCTCCTATGGGGAGGCAAGGATGCAGATTTACTTTCGCTAAACACATCAGAAAAATCAAACAAAAAGTCAGGATTCAGGAACATCCTGAGCCTGGGGGGAGGCAGAAAAGACAGGAGTGTTGGTATTAACACATTGGCAGCCCCAACTGGTTACAGACACAGATTTCCAATCCAAAACAGGATTATGAGACTGTAACCAAGGGAAACCCAGCACGATAATGTCATGCAGATTATATAGAACCAAAAATTTGCAGCACTCCTGGTGATCAGGTTCAACCCTCATTATCACCTGAGTAGAAAACTGGGGTTTATTCTCAGCCAAAGGGGTAGAATCGATCCCCAGTAGGGGAATAGACTTCTGTAGGGGTATCAAGGGAAACCCACAACGTTTAGCAAAATCATAATCCATCAGGTTAATAGCTGCTCCAGAATCAACAAAAGCCTGAGCAGAAAATGAGGACAGAGAGCATATCAGAGTGACAGTTAATAAAAACTTAGTCTGAACACTACCCAAGACAACTGAGCGTGCAAAACGTCTTCCCCGCTTAGGGCAGACTGAAATAGCATGAGAGGCATCACCACAGTAGAAACATAACCCATTGCGCTTTCGAAACTCATGACGCTGTGCCCCAGACACCACTCCATCACACTGCATGGGCTCAGAAGCTGGCTCACAAGGCAACACCACTCCACGCATACTTCTCCGCTCACGCAAACGTCTGTCAATTTGAATCGCTAATGACATAGAATCATTGAGACCAGAGGGGACAGGGAATCCCACCATAACATCCTTTACATTATCCGACAGACCCTTCCGGAAAAGGGCCGCCAAAGCGTCGTCATTCCATTTGGTCAGGACTGCCCACCTACGGAATCTCTGACAGTATAACTCAGCGTCATCAAGCCCCTGATTTAATGCCAACAAGGCTTTTTCAGCTTGATCAGTGACATTAGGCTCATCGTACAATAACCCCAAAGCCTGAAAAAATGCATTAACATCACTCAAAACAGGATCCCCAGGTATCAGGGAAAAAGCCCAATCCTGAGGATCGCCGCGCAGGAGAGAGATGATAATTTGAACCTGCTGCGCTGCGTTTCCTGAGGACTTAGATTTTAAGGCAAAAAACAATTTACAATTTATTTTTGAAATTCTGAAACTTAGATCGATCCCCTAAAAACAAATCTGGCATGGGGATCCTAGGTTCCACAACAGGCAACCTAGCAAGATATGCAGCAATACTCTGAACCTCAGTGGCAAGCTGATCCACACGGCCAGACAACTGTGCAAACTCCATTGGGAGAAAAGATCCTCCCCAGCACCCAGAGATACAGAGGGAAAAAAATGCAACAAACAGAAAAATATCTCTGACAACTCTGACAACCTTTCTTCTGTCACAATATTTTTTCCCTTCTGTGAGTACCATTCAATTTTTGGGCCGGTGATACTGTTATGTTACGGTAGCTGAGGAGTGCAGGTAAAAAAGGCAATACACCAGAGCAGTTGGAATCTATGAGATTGCAGTACCCTGACTAACCACCGCAACTAGAGGCAGCCGTGGAGCGTTCCTACGTTGGTCCTAGACGCCTCGTCACAGCCTGAGAAACTAACTACACCTAAAGATAGAAATAGGAAAGCTATCTGCCCCGGAGCAGACCCCAAAGATAATAGAAAGCCCCCAAACATGTAATGGCGGTTAGACAAGAGGAAATACTGACACAGAAAGAAAATAGTATGAGCAAATGCTGGGGCCAAAACTATCTAAATAGAAAAGGACAGGAAGGGTACTTACTGCAATCTCAGAAAACCCTGAAAAACACCAACTCTACTAATTTCAAAAACACCTGAGATCACACGACCTCTACCACCTAAATTAGTTCTCTGGTGTAACAAAATCAAGACAGCAGCCACTGAAAAAACTGGAAAAGCAAAAGTACAAAACTCAGTGGCTGAACAAACTGAGAGGGCAAAAGCCCCCGGAGGGGACCCAGAAGGCCCCCACAGAAGTGCAGGACAAAATGCAAAAATATAGCACAAACACAAAAGAAGAAAATGTCTTATCTGAAAGCAGGAGATGCAGACACGACACAGCAGGCTACAAGGGAAACTGGAAAGAAGGATTCAGACCAGAACAATTGATCACCGGCAACCCTGATGGGAAAATGACTCCCTTATATAAGACCAGTCAGTAACACCTGATTCCCAGTCCTCACAATCTTCACTAGTACCGCTTGTAACCACCAGAGGGAGCCTCTGCTCAGAACTCATCTCAAACCCATTCACAACACCAGAACTTTGTCGCCCAGACAAGTTCAGGAAGTCCGAGAGTTTGTTAGCCGAAATACAGATGTTTTTTCGGAACTTCATGGTCGTACCTCCCTAATCCAACATGACATTGTCACTGAGCCGCAGGGCAAAGTACAATTAAAGCCATATCGGCTGCCTGAGGCCCGGCGACAAGCCAGCAAGGAAGAGGTCAAGAAGATGCTGTAGTTAGGGGTCATTGAAGAGTCCCAGAGTGAGTGGGCCAGCCCAATAGTCCTAATACCAAAGCCAGATGGGACACTAAGGTTCTGTAATGACTTCAGAAAACTGAATGAAATTTCTAAGTTTGACGCCTACCCCATGCCCCGGGTCGATGAGTTAATAGAGCGGTTTGGGCAGGACCGTTATTTTTCAGTCATTGACCTCACAAAAGGGTATTGGCAGGTGCCCCTAACAAAAGCAGCGAGAGAGAAAACGGCTTTTATAACACCCGAGGGACTGTTCCAGTATATAGTCCTACCCTTCGGGTTGCATGGCGCTCCAGCGACATTCCAGAGGTTAATGGACGTTGTTCTTCGTCCTCATCGCCGATATGCCGCGGACAATCTGGACGATATTGTGGTGTACAGTACAGACTGGGAAAGTCACTTAGCCAAGGTACAGGCAGTGATACATTCGCTGAGACAAGCAGGGCTAACTGCCAACTCAAACAAGTGTTCCATAGGGTTGGAGGAAGCTCGGTACCTGGGGTATGTGATTGTGAGAGGAGTTATCAAACCCCAAATAAACAAAGTGGAGGCAATCCAAAACTGGCCCCGTCCCCTCACCACAAAACAAGTGAAAGGGTTTTTGGGGTTAGTGGGATACTACCGGCTGTTTATTCCCAATTTTGCAACCCTGTCGGCGCCGTTAACTGACTGCCTAAAAGGCAGGAAGTCAGTAATGGTGCGATGGAATGATCAGCTTGAAGAAGCGTTTGTAAAACTAAAAGGGCACTGTGTGTGTCACCATTTTTGATCACACCCGACTTCAAAAGAGAATTCATTGTCCAGACAGATGCGTCAGAGGTAGTGTGGGTGCCGTGTTGTCTCAGGAGGTTAACGGGTAGGAGCATCCCATTTGTTTCCTGAGTCGAAAGCTTACTCCAGCTGAAACCAGATACAGCATTGTAGAGAGAGAGTGCCTGGCAATCAAGTGGGCACTGGAGTCGTTGCGCTACTATCTGTTGGGGAGAACATTTTGGTTGGTAACTGATCATTCCCCTCTGACTGGCAGTGTTGTAGCCCAGGGAGTAGAGTTCAGGTGGTAGATAGATGAACATAACAGGAAACATGGATAACGTTGCCAACCAGTTATTTAATCGGAAAACGGACAGGCAAATTCAGGCGAGATCCATGCCTTGTTCATTTTCAGAAAAGTAAGCCGGTCTACATTATCGGAGGATAGTCGCATGCGACGGTCTGTTAGTACACCACCTGCAGCACTAAAGACGCGCTCCGATAATACACTGGCAGCAGGGCAAGCCAGCACCTCCAATGCATACTGGCTAAGCTCTGGCCATGTATCCAGCTTAGAGACCCAAAACTTGAAAGGGGAAGAGCCATATGGGAGTACACTGAGAGGGCAAGACATGTAGTCTGTCACCATCTTACGGAAACGTTGCCTCCTGGTGACTGGAGGCGTCTCGGATGGTGTAGACATTGGTGGCGCTGCCACAAAACTTCGCCACATTTGGAACATACTGGTCTTGCCTTGTGCAGAGGCGCTGCTTGTGCTCCCTCGTGTTGCAGAGCTGTCTCCACTGCCTCGACGCACAGAGCTGCTTTGTAATGCAGTAGCAGCAGCGCTCTCGGCTGGAATGGAGAACATTATGGATTGCACCAGTGTGTCTTGGTACTCCCGCATTTTACGATCCCGGTTCAACGGTGTGATGAGGCTTTGTAAGTTGTCCCGGTAGCGAGGGTCTAGGAGGGTGTACACCCAATAATCAGACGTGGTGAGAATGTGGGCGATGCGGCGGTCGTTTCTCAGGCACTGCAGCATGAAATCAACCATGTGCTGCAGACTCCCAACTGGCCAACAAACTCTGTCCTCTCTAAGAAACGTCATCTCTGCCTGCTCTGCATCACCCCACCCTCGCTCTACATACTGACTAGAGCGTTGTGTACCTCCCTCTGTAGCAATTTCTTCCTCCTCCATTGACTCCTCATCCTCCTCACAAAGTGAGCCCTGCCCAGCCCTTTGTGAGGAACCACGTTGCGCTGACTGTCCAGAAGGTGATGGAATTTGTGACTCCTCATCCTCCACCTCTTCCAAAACCTCATCCCTTAGTGCTTGCAGTGTTTTTTGAAGCAGGCAGATAAGGGGGACAGTCAGGCTGACTAGTGCATCATCTGCACTCGCCATCCGCGTTGACTCATCAAACGCACGCAAAACGAGGCAGATGTCCTTCATAGAGGCCCACTCAGTAGTGGTGAAGTGTGGACGGTGAAAATTGCGACTTGATTGCGCCTGATGCAGCTGATACTCCATTACTGCTGGCTGCTGCTCACACAACCGCTCCAACATATGTAACGTGGAATTCCACCTGGTGGGTACGTCACATATGATGCGATGTTCAGGAAGGCGAAATCTGCATTGCAGAGCTGCAATGCGTGATCTGGCCATGCTGGAACGTCGCAAGTGAGCGCACTCTAGGCGGACCTTGTGCAGCAGTTCATCAAGATGCGGATATTCCCTAAAAAACTCTGCACGACCAAGTTGAGCACATGTGTCATACATGGTATGTGAGTGAGGTTGCCAAGGCCCAGAGCTGCCACCAGATTTCGGCCATTGTCACACACTACCAAGCCTGGCTGTAGATTCGCTGGCAAAAACCACACGTCGCTCTCCTGCTTGATGGCATTCCAGACCTCCTGCGCTGTGTGGCTTCGATTCCCCATTGAAATAATTTGAGGATGGCCTGTTGACGTTTGGCCACGACTGTGCTCATATCGGTCGCAACAGGTAAGCGTTCACGGGTCCATGTGGAGGTAGAACGTGACGGCTCTGCAGCGATGATTCTGAGGAACTGGAGTAGGAGGAGGAGTCAATGTGTACAGACTGGATTCCTGCAATCCTTGGAGTTGGCAGAACACGTACAGCGCCACTCGCAAGATCTGTGCCCGGCTCCACAACATTGACCCAATGGGCAGTGAGGGAAAGGTATCGTCCCTGGCCATGGGTACTGGTCCACTCATCGGTGGTCAGGTGGACCTTGCTACTGACGGCGTTTAGTAGCGCATGTTTAATTTTTCCCTCAACATGCTTTTGCAGACCAGGGACGGCTTGCCTGCTGAAATAAAATCGGCTTGGCACATTGTATTGTTGGACTGCCAATGCCATTAAGTTCCGGAAACTCTCAGTCTCCACCAGCCTGAATGACAGCATTTCAAGGGACAGGAGTTTTGCAATGCCACCATTCAGAGCCTGTGCTCGTGGATGGTTTGCCGAGTATGGCCGTCTTTTATCCCATGCCTGTGCTACCGATGGCTGTTTTGTGGCCTCGGAGTGTGAGGATGACAGGGAACTTGCTGCTGTGGGTGGAATAACACTTTTGCTCTGGACAGCAGTGACCGAGGTTCTTCCATGGCGATCCTGTGAGGAAGCCGAACCAGCTGTGTGTGAGCTGGAGGAAGAGGTCCAACACAACCTGAAGATGTAGGTGCTGCTGTAGGTTGGCCTACATCTCCAGTGTGTCTTTGTAACTCAACTACGTGCTTTGTCAGCACATGTTTCCACATATTAGTGGTATTGAGGTTACTGACACTTTTACCTCTTTTTACTTTTTGCTTACACAGCTTGCATTTGACATAGCAAATATCATCTGCAAGTGTGTCAAAAAAGGACCACGCAGTGCAAGTCCTGGGAGCGCCCGTTTTGACTTTTAGAAGAGAACTGCTCCGAACAGGTGCCAAACTGGAGGCTACAGGCAACCGAGTCTGCAGCCTACCTCTCCCTCCTGTTTGTACCGTTGGGGCAATCTGTTCCTCAGAGCTGCTCCCACCACCTTCCTGTTCCTCACGCCATGTTGGGTCTTGGACCTCATCACTCCACTACCCTCTTCCAACACCTGCTGCTGTTGGGTGGTCTGGACAGCACCATGCTCAACAGAAACTGGAACCTGAGTCTCATCATCATCAGATGTGTTCTGCGGTGTGCTGACCATCGGCACTGGCTCACCCGCCTCTTCAGATTCAGAGAGACACAGCTGTTGCGCATCACTGCATACTCCCTCTTCTTCAAATTCCAGAATGCTGCTTGGCTGGGCCCCTGTTTGCAAGCCAAAAGATTCTGAGAACAGAAGCAGAGACTCAGCTGGCTCCAGTTCAGAACTCTCTGACTGCCTGGGCAATTTGACAGGCGGTGAAGAGACAGATGGTTGCTCAACAGTGTTGTGGTCCTGAGAGGAGGTGGAAGCAATTGAAGTCGATGCATTGGCTGCCATCCAACCAACAACGGCTTCAATTTGTTCTTCCCGCAGCAGGGGGTACTCCGAGCTCCTACAAAAGTGCGCATAAAGGAACGCTCACGGGGAAAACTGGTGGATGCTGTGTCACTGGGGGCGGCAGCAGCCACAGAATCACCACGTCCTCTCCCTGCTGAAACTCCACGGCCACGACCACGTGCCTTACTCCCTGCCTTCTTCATCTTGGTAGATTGATAAAGAAAGTCAGAAAAGTTATAAGGCCTAAGTGTGGTTATTACGCAGAGACTGCAGTGAACACTGCAGACAACTGTTCACTAGGTGTGAAAGGCTCCTTAGTGTACTTCTATAGTGTTTGCAACCATTGTGTACGGATGGAAGCACATCACACTAATAGATTATAGTTATTTTAAATAGAATGGAGCAGCACCAATTAGAGAAAAATGTCAAGGATGAGGCAGTGACACACGTTCAGCAGACTACAACCAGCAGTGGTTGAAGAACTAACTGGAGCGTGATCTGCACTCCAAAAATGAAAACCTCAGACTAGAGTGAACACTGCACACAACTGTTCACTATCTCTGAAAGGCTCCTTTGTGTACTTCTATAGTGTTTGCAACCAATGTATTGGATACGGATGGAAGCGCGTCACACTAATAGATTATAGTTATTTTAAATAGAATGGAGCAGCACCAATTAGAGAAAAATGTCAAGGATGAGGCAGTGACACACGTTCAGCAGACTACAACCAGCAGTGGTTGAAGAACTAACTGGAGCGTGATCTGCACTCCAAAAATGAAAACATCAGACTAGAGTGAACACTGCACACAACTGTTCACTATCTCTGAAAGGCTCCTTTGTGTACTTCTATAGTGTTTGCAACCAATGTATTGGATACGGATGGAAGCGCGTCACACTAATAGATTATAGTTATTTTAAATAGAATGGAGCAGCACCAATTAGAGAAAAATGTCAAGGATGAGGCAGTGACACACGTTCAGCAGACTACAACCAGCAGTGGTTGAAGAACTAACTGGAGCGTGATCTGCACTCCAAAAATGAAAACATCAGACTAGAGTGAACACTGCACACAACTGTTCACTATCTCTGAAAGGCTCCTTTGTGTACTTCTATAGTGTTTGCAACCAATGTATTGAAACGGATGGAAGCGCGTCACACTAATAGATTAGAGTTATTTTAAATAGAATGGAGCAGCACCAATTAGAGAAAAATGTCAAGGATGAGGCAGTGACACACGTTCAGCAGACTACAACCAGCAGTGGTTGAATAACTAACTGGAGCGTGATCTGCACTCCAAAAAATGAAAACCTCAGACTACAGTGAACACTGCACACAACTGTTCACTATCTCTGAAAGGCTCCTTTCTGTACTTCTATAGTGTTTGCAACCAATGTATTGTATACGGATGGAAGCGCGTCACACTATAATTTCAATTGAATGGAGCAGCAAGAATTACACTAAAGAAAAAAAAATGAGTCTGTGAGTGACACGTGCAGATGCCACAAACAGCGTTGGATGCAGAGCAAACTGCAGCGTCACCTGCACTCTCACACACACACCTTGCACAGAGCTGTTAAAACAACACTGCAAGGCAAAAGGAAGCTTTACACAGCGGTTGGTAAACTAGCCTGCCTAAATCACAGTACACAAAATCGCAATCTCTAACTGTCCCTCAGAGTCAGCAGAGCAGCGTTCTGTCCCTAACTGAATTCACAGCACAGTGACGCTAAAATGGCAGCGGCGCCTTTTATAGTGCATTCTGACATCATTTCAGCATCCAATCACAGCCATGCCATTAGTTAACATGACCGCAGCATTACAGGATGTGCCCACACTTCTTAGGATTCCTCATTGGCTGACTAAAATCACATTGCCTCTCAAAGAATTATGGGAACTTCCGATTCCGGTATACGATATATGGAAAATATCGGAACTAAGTATCGGAATTCCGATACAGCGAATATCGGCCGATACCCGATACTTGCGGTATCGGAATGCTCAACTCTAACCGGCACCCAAGGGTGAAGAGGTTGGTCTGATATGACCCTTCTCCAATGACTCCTTGATATAAGATCGCATAGCATCGTGTTCAGGTACAGATAAATTAAAAAGGCGACCTTTAGGAAATTTACCACCAGGCACTAGAACCTAGGATCCCCATGCCAGATTTGTTTTTAGGGGATCGAGCTAAATTTCTGAATTTCAAAAATAACTGTAAGTTGTTTTTTTGCCTTAAAACCTAAGTCCTCAGGGAACGCAGCACAGCAGGTTCAAATTGTCATCTCTCTCCTGCGCGGCGATCCTCAGGATTGGGCTTTTTCCCTGACACCTGGGGATCCTGTTTTGAGTAATGTTGATGCATTTTTTCTGGCTCTGGGGTTATTGTACGATGAACCTAATGTCACTGATCAAGCTGAAAAAGCCTTGTTGGCATTAAATCAGGGGCTTGAGGACGCTGAGTTGTACTGTCAGAGATTCCGAAGGTGGGCAGTCCTGACCAAATGGAATGATGATGCTTTGGCAGCCCTTTTTCGGAAGGGTCTGTCAGAGAATGTAAAAGATGTTATGGTGGGTTTCCCTGCTCCCTCTGGTCTCAATGATTCTATGTCATTGGCTATTCAAATTGACAGACGTTTGCGTGAGCGTAGAGGTATGCGTGGAATAGTGTTGCCTTGTGAACCAGCTTCTGAACCCATGCAGTGTGATAGAGTGGCTTCTGGGGCACAGCGTCATGTTTTTCGAAAACGCAATGGGTTATGTTTCTACTGTGGTGACGCCTCTCATGCTATTTCAGTCTGCCCTAAGTGGGGAAGACGTTTTGCACGCTCAGTTGTCTTGGGTAGTGTTCAGACTAAATTTCTGTTGACTGTTACTCTGATTTGCTCCCTGTCCACATTTTCTGCTCAGGCTTTTGTTGATTCGGGAGCAGCTATTAACCTGATGGATTTTGATTTTGCTAAACGTTGTGGGTTTCCCTTGATACCCCTACGGAAGTCTATTCCCCTACTGGGGATTGATTCTACCCCTTTGGCTGAGAATAAACCCCAGTTCTCTACTCAGGTGATGAGGGTTGAACCTGATCATCAGGAGAGTTGCAAATTTTTGGTGCTATATAATCTGCATGACATTATTGTACTAGGTTTCCCTTGGTTACAGTCTCATAATCCTGTTTTGGATTGGAAATCTGTGTCTGTAACCAGTTGGGGCTGCCAATATGTTAATGCCAACACTCCTGTTTTTTCTGCCTCTCCCCAGGCTCAGGATGTTCCTGACTTTTTGACTGATTTTTCTGATGTGTTTAGCGAAAGTAAATCTGCATCCTTGCCCCCCATAGGAGCTATGACTGCGCTATTGAATTAGTGCCTGGTAGTAAATTCCCTAAAGGTCACCTTTTTAACTTGTCTGTACCTAAACATGACGCTATGCGGTCTTATATCAAGGAGTCATTGGAGAAGTGTCATATCAGACCATCCTCTTCACCCTTGGGTGCCGTTTTTTTTTTGTGGCCAAAAAGGATGGTTCATTAAGGCCGTGTATTGATTATCGTCTCTTGAACAATATCACTGTGAAATATCAATATCCGTTACCCTTGATTTCTGACCTGTTTTCCAGGGTGAAAAGTGCTACTTGGTTTACCAAGCTTGACCTCAGGGGGGAGTATAACCTTATTCGCATTAAGCACGGGGATGAATGGAAGACGGCATTTAATACCCCAGAGGGGCATTTTGAGTACCTAGTGATGCCCTTTGGGCTCACTAATGCTCCTTCCGTCTTCCAGTCCTTCATGAATGACATTTTCAGGGATTTTGTGGATAAATTTCTGATTGTTTATTTGGATGATATCTTGATTTTTTCCAATGACTGGGACTCTCATGTGAAACATGTTCGGACTGTGTTCCAGATTTTGAGAGAGAATGCTCTGTATGTGAAGGGATCAAAGTGTCTTTTTGGTGTACAGAGGATCTCATTTCTGGGATTATTTTGTCCCCGTCTGTTATTGAAATGGACCCGGTCAAGGTTCAGGCCATCTGTGATTGGGTCCAACCTACTTCATTAAAGGCTCTTCAGAGATTCTTGGGTTTTGCCAATTTTTATCATAAATTTATTGGTAATTTCTCTGTTATTGTTAAACCATTGACTGATTTGACCAAGAAGGGTTCTGATGTGGTGAATTGGCCTCCTGAGGCAGTCTCGGCGTTTCAGGAACTTAAGCAGAGATTCACTTCTGCTCCTGTTCTACGGCAGCCTGATGTTTCTCTGCCATTTCAGGTGGAGGTTGATGCCTCTGAAATTGGGGCAGGTGCCGTTTTGTCCCAAAGAGATCCAGAGACCTCTAAAAGTAACCCTTGTGCCTTTTTCTCTCGAAAATTTTCTCCAACTGAACGTAATTATGACGTGGGTAATCGGGAGTTATTGGCCATGAAGTGGGCTTTTTAAGAGTGGAGACATTGGCTGGAGGGAGCCAAACATCAGGTGGTGGTCCTCACGGACCATAAGAATCTGGTTTATCTGGAATCAGCCAAGCGACTTAATCCTAGACAGGCCAGGTGGGCCTTGTTTTTCACACGTTTTAATTTTGTGGTTTCCTTTCTTCCTGGCACTAAGAATGTTAAAGCGGATGCCCTCTCGAGGAGTTTCCTTGCGGACTCTCCTGAGTTATCTGATCCTGCTGTTATTTTGAAAGAGGGTGTAGTTCTTTCCGCCATCTCGCCCAATTTGAGACTGGCTCTGGAAGGGTGTCAGGAGGATAAACCCGAGCGCTGCCCTATTGGGAAATTGTTTCTCCCAGACCGGTGGAAAAAGAATGTGATGTCTGAGATTCATTGTTCCGCGTTGGCCGGTCATCCTGGAATTTTTGGTACCAGAGACTTGGTTAGTCGGTCCTTTTGGTGGCCTACTTTGTCTCGTGACGTCAGGGAATTTGTGCAGTCCTGCGGGACTTGCTCTCGCTCCAAGCCTTGCTCTAGTGGTTTGTTGATGCCATTGCCTGTGCCCAAGAGACCATGGACCCATATCTCTATGGATTTAATTTCCGACCTCCCTGTTTCTCAGAGAATGACCGTTATCTGGGTGATTTGTGATAGGTTTTCCAAAATGATACATCTTGTGCCATTACCTAAGTTGCCTTCCTCCTCCGAATTGGTGCCTTTGTTCCTTCAGCACTTGGTTCGGTTACACGGCATTCCTGAGAACATTGTGTCTGACAGAGGAGTCCAGTTTGTTTCCAGATTTTGGAGGACTTTTTGTTCTAAACTTGGTGTTCAATTGTCTTTCTCCTCGGCTTTTCATCCTCAGACCAATGGACATACTGAGAGAACAAACCAGACATTGGAGACTTATCTGAGATGCTTTGTGTCTGCTGATCAGGATGACTGGGTCTCTTTTTTGCCTTTGGCTGAGTTTGCTCTTAATAATAGGGCTAGCTCTGCCACTTTGATGTTACCATTTTTCTGCAATTTTGGGTTTCATCCTCGATTTTCTTCAGGACAGACGGAGGCTTCTGTCTGTCCAGGTGTTGACTCTGTTGTGGAGCGTATGCAGCAGATTTGGGACCAGGTAGTGGAGAGGTTGTCCCTCTCTCAGGAGAGGACCCAGCGGTTTGCCAACCGGCATAGGACTGATGGTCCTCAGTTTGAAGTGGGGGACTTGGTCTGGTTGTCCTCAAGAAATATCCCTATGAGAGTTGCATCTCCTAAGTTTAAGCCTAGGTTCATTGGACCTTATAAGATCATGGAGATTCTTAATCCTGTTTCCTTTTGTTTACTTCTTCCGGGACATTTAAGATCCATAACGTGTTCCACAAGTCCTTATTGAAGAGGTTTGTCGAGCCAGTGGTTCCTATGGCTGCACCTCCTGACCTGTTTTGGTTGAGGGCAATCTGGAGTATGTGGTTGAGAAAATATTGGATTCTCGTTTTTCTAGACGGAAACTCCAGTATTTGGTTAAGTGGAGAGGTTATGGTCAGGAGGACAATTCTTGGGTGTTTGCTTCGGACATCCATGCTAGGAGACTGATCCGTGCGTATCACAGAGCTCATCCTGACCGACCTGGTTGCCCAAATGAGGGTTTGGTGACCCCTCCTCAAGGGGGGGGTACTGTTGTGAATGTGTTAGAAATGAATTCTGAGCAGAAGCTCCCTCTGGTGGTTACTAACAGTACTGAACTATTCAATGAAGATTGTGAAGATTGCCAATCAGGTGTTACAGACTGGTCTTATATAAGGGAGGTTCCCTCCCATCAGGGTTGCCGGTGATCAATTGTTCTTGTCTCAACTTTGGTTCCTGGTTCACTTGGAAGTTTGCTGAGTCTTGCCTGCATCTTCTGCTAACAGATAAGATATTTTCTGCTTTTATTTTTGTGCTTGCTTTTTGCATTTTGTCCTGCATTTCTGTGGAGGTCAGCCGGTCCCCTCTGGGGGCTTGTGCTCGTCTCAGTTTATCTGAGCCACTGTTATTTGTTCATTTGCCTTTTCCAGTTTTTTCATTGTCTGCTGCTTAGTTTTGTTACACCAGAGAACTAATTTAGGTGGTAGAGGTCGTGTGATCTCAGGTGTTTTTGCAATTAGTGAGTTGGTATTTTTTTAGGGTTTTTTGGATTGCAGAAAGTGTCCTTCCTATCCTTTTCTTTCTAGGAAGATTGGGCCCCAACGTTTGCTCATACTATTTTCTGTCTGTGTCTGTATTTCCTCTTGTCTAACCGCCATTACATGTTTGGGGGCTTCCTATGTTCTTTGGGGATCTGCTCCGGGGCAGATAGTTTTCCTCTTTCTATCTTTAGGTGTAGTTAGCTTCTCAGGCTGTGACGAGGCGTCTAGGACCAACGTAGGTACGCTCCACGGCTGCCTTTAGTTGTGGTGGTTAGTCAGGGTACTGCAATCCAGTAGATTCCAACCTCTCTGGTGTATTGACTTTTTTGGCTGCTCTCCTCAGCTACCAAATCATAACAGTACTCCTACACTCAAAAAAGCTCTGCACACAGTGCAAAGCCAGAAGAAAATTATAAGGAGGGTCTTCCATAGACCTTTGAAGGCAACAACTGGAGTGCCTCATTAAAATATTAGGAAAGTGTAGTTGGAGTACTTTTACACTATAAATGCTCTGCATACAGTGCAAAGCCAGAATTTTTTTTTAAAGAGGGTCATCCATAGACCCTTAAAGGCAACATCTTGAGGGCGTCATTCAAATATTGAAGATGAAAGGCACTTCATGTGCTACAGTAATCTGGTGGTGGAGAAAAGTTGCGGCTAATTCAAAATGTGTTCATTTTTATCAGTGAGCCTGTCAGCATTTTCTGTTGACAGGTGAAAGCGCCTGTTTAAGATCCCCTCGGCCGCATTAAAAACCCCGCTCAGACAAGCTGCTAGAAGCAGGGCAGCAAAACACCTCCAAGGCATAGAGGGGCAGTTAATGCCAAGTTTCCAACTTTGAGAAATAAAGCTGAAGGTCACAGAGGAATTAGGGAGTACGCTAATTTATTTGGCCAGCTATTGCTAGATCATCTTTAAAAACTTTTCCCTTTTTTTCAAAAATACCCAGTCTTCAGGGCTTGGACACTGGGAGGGTGTCATGAAATTGGCCTGGTCATTTGACCGTGTGCCCCTTCCTCTGCTGTACCTGGTGTGTGTCTCCCTCGCCTCTCCTTCTTGGTTGGGCAAGTAAGCTTGCCCCCTGCCGCTAGCATCTGATGGGAATTTTTTCAACATATTTTCCACAATTGCCTTCTGGTATAGCGCCATTTTAGTAGACCTCTCTGCCTCAAGAAGGAGAAACGCAAGGTTCTCCTTATAGCATGGGTCTAGCAGGGTGAACAACCAGTACTGTTTTTTGGCCCAGATAAATATAACGTGAGGGTCACTGGAAAGGCAAAGGTACATAAAGTCGGCTATATGTGCCAAGCTCCCTACAGCCAACATGTTCCTGTCTCCATCTTGAAGACGACTCTCCATCTCCTCCCTCTCTTCCTCCTTACTCCCCTCCTCAGCCCATCCACGTAGGAGATATGGGGCGAAGTTTGTGTGGGTACTAGTCTCTGTTGCGTTAGCAACCAGCTCCTGTTCGTCCACCTCCTAATTGTTGCCCAATCCGCACTGAGCAGATGAGATGAGGCTAGGCTGGGTATTCTCTCCCTGTCCTGTGTCTTCCTCCATCTCCACCTGATCTGCATGTAAAACTTTATGATAGTTGTAGCTTACAAAATGGGGTAATTTTTGTGGGGTTTCTTCTGGTTTTGTATATAGTGGGGCTCTGTAAATATGACATGGCATCCACAATCTATTTATCTATTTCAGCCAAAATGGTGCTCCTTCAAATTCCAATGGCACTCCTTCTGAGCCCTTCTGTGCACTCAAACAGTAGTTTTCCATTACAATATGGGATATTGGGGAGAAATTGCACAACAAATTGTATGGTCCATTTTCTGCTGTTACCCTTGTGAATATGAAAAGTGTGGGGCAAAAACAACATTTTTCCAAGAAAAATGTACTGTTTAATTTTCACGGCTCTACGTTATAAAATTCTGTGAAGCACCTGGGGGTTCAAGATGCTCACCACACTTCTAAATAAGAGGGGTATAATTTCCAAATGGGGTTGCTTGTGGGGATTTAGGCACCTGAGGGGCTCTCCAAACATGACATGGCGTCAGGTATCCATTCCAACCAATTTTGAGCTCCAAAAGTCAAATGGTGCTCCAAAAGTCTGTTCCCAGCACTGCCGGGGACCAAAACAGTGGTTTTTCACCACATATGGAGTATCAGCATACTCAGGAGACAACAAATTGTACTGTATATTTTCTCATGTTACCCTTGTGAAAATTTTGTGGGAAGAAAGTAAAATTTTCATTTTTCTCCTTCCAATTGCTTTAATTTCTGAAGGGTTAATAAACTTATTGAATGTGGTTTTGAGCACTTTGAGGGGTGCAATTTTGAAATGGTGTCTCTTCAAATGGGATATGGTACCTGAAAATTGGTTTTGTAAAATTTTTTGGAAAAACAAAAAACTGTCTACAAACTTTTAACCCTTCTAACTTCCTAGCAAAAAAATTGTTTTAAAAATTATGTTGATGTAAAGTAAACATGTGGTAAATGTTATTTATGAAATATTATGTGTAATTTAACTATCTGGTTTAAGGGCATAAAAAATAAAAGTTTGAAAATTTTCAATATTTACACCAAAATTCCTTTACCTTCCCAAATAAAGGCAAAAAATATTGATATGAATTTACAACTAACAAAGTACAATGTATCATGAAAAATCTTTCTCAGAATCAGTGGAATACATGAAACGTTCTATATTTATTACCACCTAAAGTGACAGTGGTCAGAATTGTAAAATTTAGCCTGGTCATGAAGGTTGAGGGATGAAGGGTTTGAGGACCAAGCAATTTTTCATTTTTGCCCCTTTGTTTATTCTTCTTAGCTCTATAAGGGCTTGTTTTTTTAAAAAAAAATTCTAGGACGAATTCTAGTTTTGAATAACACCGTTCATTTTATAAATTACTGAAAAAAAAGGTAAAAACCTACAGTTAGGTGAAGTGGTAAAGAATTCCCGCGTTTCAAACATTGTTTTTATGGGGTTTTGTTTTTGTCCAGTGTTCATTGTGTGGAGAAAAAAATACTCTGGAAACATGATTTTCTAGGTGAGTACGATTATACTTTTACCGTATATACTCGTGTATAAGCCAAGATTTTCAGCACCTTTTTTTGTGCTGAAAATGCCCCCTCGGCTTATACAGAAGTCATTGGGCAGAAACCAGCGGGGGGAGGGGAAGCTGCGGCAGGAACCCGTGGCTGGGACATCATACCCACCCTCCCCGTGCCTTCACTGAACATCCCCTGCAATCCTCCGTTGTCCCGGCTTCCTGCAGCTCTCCTGTGCTGAGCGGTCACATGGTACCGCTCATAAAGGTCATGAAATATGGACGCAACTCCACTCCCATAGGTGTGGCGTCCATTTCATGGCCTTAGGCGTACACGTGACGCTCAGCAGGAGAGTGCAGGAACCGGGACAACGGAGGATTGCAGGAGACGTTCAGCGATGGCACGGGGAGGGTGGGTATGACGGGGGAAGCATGGAGCAGGACGGGGAAGCACTGAGCAGGACGGGGGGAGTACAGAGGAGGATGAGGAGCACGGAGCAGGATGGGGAGCACAGAGGAGGACACGGAGCAGGACGGCGGAGCACAGAGGAGGACACGGAGCAGGGAGCAGGTGCGGGGGAGCACAGAGGAGGACGTGGAGCACGGAGCTGGATGGAAGAGCACAGAGGAGGACACAGAGCTGGATGGGGAGCACAGAGGAGGACACGGAGCAGGACTGGGGAGCACAGAGGAGGACGGGGGAGCACAGAGGAGCACGGAGCAGGATGGGGGAGCACAGAGGAGGACGTGAAGCACAGAGGAGCCACACAGAGCAGGACAGGGATGAGGGGAAAATGTACACCAGGCTTATACTCGAGTCAATAAGCTTACCCAGCTTTCCGTGGCAAAATTAGGGGCCTCGGCTTATACTCGGGTTGGCTTATACTCGAGTATACACGGTACATTTTTGTAAGGAAAAATTTTAAAAAATGCATTTTTGTTGGAATTTTCTGAAACCTGTAACCTTTTTACAATTTGATCAGTGGAGGTGTGTGTGGGAGGGCTTGTTTTTGTGCGTTGAATTGTAGTTTTTATTGTTACCATTTTGGGGTATATGGAACATTTTGATAGCTTTTCATTGCATTTTTTGGGGGTGGAATTGCAGCCACTGAAAAACACTAATTACCAAGTTTAATCTGCACATAAATAGCGATATAATGCTGCCTGAGCACCTTATTGAAAGTGTGGCTACTAGGAGAAAATCAAATTATTTCTTCCAAGGAGCCGCTGGCTTTCAGTCATGGGGGTGTGCACTGAGTGGCTATAATCACTGCTCAATACTTTCATTGCTAATATCTCCAAGAGGTGAAATTTTTAAAAAAATCAAAAGCATTTTATTCTGCTTTGCAGCCACGATTTCATGGTGTGTCCGGCTCAACATGAAAAATTTGATGAAAGGTCCTCTTTAAGTCTGTGTATGTCCCAAAGCTGAATGGTGTGCTGCAGGAGGAGAGTAGGAACCAGAATGTTGGGTGAGTCCATGCCATGCATTTTTCCCCCTACCTCCTTGTGTAATTTGTGGCGTTCTGCTAGTTGTATCTGTAACATAAGGCAAAAAAGAAACCAGAATTCATACATGATCCATGATTAATAACCTTCACAAATTAGCCAAAGTAAAAGCTGCATGTTCCCACCACCAGGTGACCCAACATGTCCTTGCATTGTTGATCCCAAGGAGAACGGTGTAATGCTTCAGTTCTCCTGTAGGGGCACAATAACAGGGTTGCATACCTGTTGCCACTGATAAGAGCTTTATTGATTATTTTCTTTATCATCCATAATTCATCAATGTGTTCTATAGCGTATTATATATCATCTTTATAAAAACAAAGGCTGAGCCTTCAGATATTGTTGGAATGTTCTATGAGATGCTGTTCTATACATAAGAGATTCTCACAGACGCCAGGAGGTCTCCCGCTCCAGAATTAGCACTGAAAACTAAGAATTGTTTGTTTTACTTATGAATTGTATAATTATTATTATTACTGCTGTTCAACACTTTTTTTCTGGGATGCATAGAAACTCCACGTCTGTGAGCTAGAATTATGATATAATTACTGCACCCTTTCCCACAGGTCAGGCCCCTGTGTCATAATCGTAGAGGTCTCGGTATACCCCATTCATGTCTGATCTTTATCTACCTTTTATTCTAAATACATTGTTCTTTTATTCGAATCACCTGTGAAGACCAGATCTTTGGTGAATATTTTGCACCTCACCACTTTTCTTAAAGTCATTGTTTAAAGCACCACTCCAGCGTTTTGGTATTTTTTCAGTGCTGGAGTGCCGCTTTAAACATAAGCCCCCGTGTTCTTATACTCACCTTCCGAAGGCTTCACCTTTTACCGAAGCTGCTCCGTTCCAGCGGCGCCATCTTGTGCCTGTAACTTCTGACTGGCTTGAGGTCAGAAGTTACATCACAAGAGCTCAGTGTAAGTCTATGAGAGCCAGAACCAAGGTTCCCATAGACTGGTATTGAAAAGTGACCTCTGCGACGCTCCATGACACCACTGGAGCTGCCAGCTGGTCACTTCTCGACAGAGACCGATGGGAGTGATGCTGGAAAAGGATGAAGGTGGTGGCAGGTAGTATGAGACAGGGAGCAGGGGAATTACATGTATAGCACCACTCCAGCAGTGCAATAAAAAAAAATTATGGAGTGGTGCTTTAAAGCGACAACACCCCCACTTTTATCTATAGCAGTTCTTGTATGTTGTGTCTTTCCTTGTCAGCTACACATAGACTTTGCTTGAGACTTTGTGCTCACCCAATTCATAGGAGCAGTCACTGTAAAGCTTACCGTAATTAAAATTCCTGCTTCCAAATATGATCTTAAATAATTTACCCTTTCACTCCAGCGAGTCTATAATGTGGTTGTATCTCTTCCCCTCAGGATAGACCTGTATTTTCTCAATCTGTTAGAGGATTTTCTCATTCACTTACTGTCAGTACTGTGCATGTGCCGCTATTCATTACCTTGTATTATATGGCACCTGCTCAGGTGGAATAAGAGTCACAGATTTCCGGAGCACTGATAGGATTATGCAGAATTCCCAGACTGCAGACAAACTTTGTAGAGGTTCTCATGGGGATGGGGGATACACCTTACCCCATCCCCTTCCCAGGGACTAGCAGATGCGGAAGTGTGGCCCTTGCCAGGGTCATCAAACTCCTTGCATCAAGAAGTCCCACCACTTGGACACCATTCAGTCACCTGGCATTCCTGAGGCCCCTTGGCAGGATGAGGAAGTAGGTGTAGCTCCGACCTATGATGCAATCCATTGGCTCTGAGGTCAAGGGACAATTGGCTGATATATGACCAAGAGCACAACACTTCCAACAGAAAATATTGCGAGATGTACCCTTTGAACCTGGCCCTGACCCCTCCTGAGACCATGGGCGCCCCTCAGAGGTGATCATGGGAACCTTCTTTTGGGTATCCCTGAAATGTGACTTCAGGCCATTGACTGTTCAGACAGTTCTCCACAGCCAAGTATCTTTCCACCAAGCATACTAGGTCATCTGCGCTCTGGGGATCTACCTGGGTATCCAAGTATTGTACAGATTTAAGTAGTGAGTGTATAAATCTGTCTACTATCACTCTTTCCACCATTTGTGCTGTAGAGCAGGTCGCAGGCTGCAGTCATTTATGGATCAGGTGTAACAGGTCAAATATCTGAGATCAGGGAGGCTTGTCTCTTTGGTGGCGCCAGAGGTGCAACAGTTGCCCCCTGATGCTTTCAGCTTGATGTACTCCTTGGCATCCTGAAGGGCAAAGTTGTAGTATGCTTTCTGTGATTCCCCAGTAATGTATGGAGCAAGAACCTTTGCCCATTGCTGTGGGGAAGTTTCTCTCTGCCACCCTTTCAAGGATGGTCAGGAAAGTCTCAACGTCATCCTCCAGAGTCACTTTCTGCAAGGCCTCCCATACTATTTATCTCACATGGCTACCTTCATTTTGGCTGCCAGGAGAGACATCTGTTGCTGCTGCTAAATCAGAAGTTTGTTGGTTTCTTGTTTGTCCTGCTGCTGCTGCCACTGCTGTAGCTGCTGCTGCATATTTTCCATATTACTCTACTTGTAGAGATTCATGCTCTCAGGTAGGCAGTAGGTAGTGAAACATGGACGGGGTGTAGCCCCAGGACGAGGGGTACAGCAACAATCAGCAGACACACACAAAGATTATAAAATATATTATGAATAGAGTTGAGCGAAACAGGTCGGTCAGATTCAAAAGTCGCCGACTTTCGCTAAAGTCGGGTTTCATTGGCCGAAACATGACCATAGCGTGAGGTCGGCCATGTGGTCGGCAAAACAAGCGCCAAAGTCGAGTTTCCCAGAATGCTTTCAGGAGCCTTTTTCAGCCAATTAGCAAGGACGTACACTGTGGGCAACGAGATGACATGTGCAGCATCCACCACCATCTTAGAGAAGGGCATTGAAGTGATTGGCTTGCTTTGGGGGGAGTCATAGTGTCTATAAAAGCCCTGAGCGCCGAACTCCATTTTACTTCTGCCGATCTTAACAGAAGGGAGAGGTTGCTGACGCTGTTTATCAGTAGGGAGAGCGTTAGGGCTGGAAAGAGAAGTTCTTATGTGCTTGTGCTGATAGCAATTGTGCTGTACTGTTAGTGTGCAGTGACAGGGGAGGATTTTCTTGTGTGCAGCAGCGCTGGTTATTAGGCTGCCTGATAGCTGTATTGCTGTGTGTACACCGCTGTGCAGACTGCTTTTTACACAGCACTAATACTTTGTCTTTTTTTCTGCACAGTTATCGAGCGTTCATTTTTTCCCACACCGTAAAGAGCTGTACGCTCCTCACACACTACCGTGTATCGGCTGGTATCACGGACAAATACATGCTGACTATCTGTGTGTGACTCTGGAAATATATACGGAGATTGAAATTTTCCCGTATACCGTATACACCTGCCCACTTCTGATACAGTACCGTATATCTGCTCTTTGTATTACGGTCAAATCCATACTGAGTGAGCGTCTGTGTGTGACTCCGAAAATATATACGGAGATTGAAATTTTCCCGTACACCGTATACACCTGCCCGCTTCTGATACAGTACCGTATATCTGCTCTTTGTATTATGGTCAAATCCATACTGAGTGAGCGTCTGTGTGTGACTCCGGAAATATATATGGAGATTGAAATTTTCCCGTACACCGTATACAGCTGTACGCTTCTGATACTGTACCATATATCTGCTGGTATTTTTGGTACATTTCCCAAACATGAGGAAGGTGGAAGAGGCCGCGGACGTGGGCGGGGGGGCAGCTGATACTGATGGTGGTAGTGGTGCATCTGCTGGTAGTGCCAAAAGCACAATAGCACCTAAGGCAGGAGGTGTTGAGTCTGCGTCATCGTCTGGCTCCAGAATGGCTGGAAGGCTCCCTTTTCTGGGAGTAGGTAAACCGCTTTTAAAGCCGGAGCATCAGGAACAGGTTTTGGCTTACATTGACGAAACAGCCTCCAGCTCTATCGCCTCCTCTTCTGAACTTGCAAAAAATGCAAGCACTGAGTCGTCAGTGCAGGCTCCTGGTCAGGAACAACACCTTTCCTTGTGTCCTTCACCCCCACCAAAAGTGAAGGATGTGGAAAACTTCAGATTACTCCATGGAGCTCTTTTCACATACCATGCCTGGGATATCAAGTGCAATCCTGAATTCCCCAGTACAAGATGAATCTGACATGGAGTGCTATATGATTCTGCTGTCACATTCACCCAGAGCACTACATTGCCCTCGCAGTCTACTGAGCCAGATTCTGACCCTCATGAAACTCAGGTGCCCCTTTCCGCATAATATACCACCTTACACGGTGACACAGAGGAAGGTGCAGATGAAATTGAAGAGGAGGTGATGGATGACCCAGTTGTTGACCCGGATTGCCATCATTGGGGGAAGAGGGTGCCACTGGCAATAGCTCAGAAGAGGAGGAGGATCCGCAGCAGGCATCGACATCGCAGCTGCGGTTATCTGGCAGGCCCGTAGCAGTCCAAAAACGTGTTAAAAAAAAAAAAAGTTGCAGGACAGCTTGGCCAGACGGTCAAATTAGCACAGCATGCAAGCCCTGAAATATATCCCATAGTAGGAAGAGTGCAGTGTGGCACTTTTTTGACCAAAATCCTATTGATGAGGCAAAGGTTATCTGCAAGAAGTGCGGAAGGACCTTTAGCTGAGGGAAAAATCTCTGAAAAATGAATACCAGTTGCATGCTTAGACATTTAAACACCATGCACTTGCAAACGTGGACGGACTACAAAACCTCACTGGCATTGAACGCCTGCTGTTATGTTTCGGTAGCTGAGGAGAAATTGCAAAAATAGCCAAAGAAGCAATACAACAGAGAGGCTGGAAACTATTGGATTGCAGGACCCTAAACTAACCGCAACACTAGAAGTAGCCATGGAGCGTACCTACGGTGATCCTAGATGCCTCGTCACAGCCGGAGAGATAGCTACACCTAAAGGCAGAAAGATGAATGCTATCTGCCCCGTAGCAGAATCCCCAAAGAAATAGGAAGCCCCCACACATGTAATGGCGGTTAGACCAGAAGAAAACACGAACACAGACAGAAAATAGAATGAGCAAATGCTGGGGCCCAATTTGTCTAGATAGAAAAGTATAGGAAAGAATTCTGACTGCAACCCAAAAAAACCCTGACAAAATTACCAACACTTCTGATTAACAAAAAACCTGAGATCACACGATCTCTACCACCTAAATGAGATCTCTGGTGTAACACACAGCAATTCAGCAATAAAAAGTGACATAGGAACAGAGCAAAAGTGCAAACACAAACTGAGCACAATTGCAGCGCCAAGCCCCAAAAGGGGACCAGGCTGAAGTCTACTGCAAAGCAGCGAACAGCAAGGGAAATCCAACCAGAGGAAAAAAAACATCAAATCACTTATCTGAATGAGAGCAGGAATGGAAGCTGAGCTCCAAGCATGACCTGGAAGAACAATTGATTACCGGCAAGGCTGAAGGGAGTTCAGGTCACTTATATCAGACCATTCAGAGCCAGCTGAAGGCCATTCAGCAATTGGTTCATTACCCTCAGCAACTACCGGAGGGAGCCCCAGCTCAGAAGTCGCCTCCAGAATATTCACAACAGTACACCCCTTGATGAGGGGTCACCGAACCCTCACCTGCGCAACCAGGCCGATCAGGATGAGCTTGATGATAGGCACGGATCAGTCTCCTAGCATGGATGTCCGAAGCAAACACCCAAGAATTGTCCTCCTGACTATAACCTCTCCACTTAACCAAATAATGGAGTTTCCATCTAGAAAAACGAGAATCCAATATTTTCTCAACCACATACCCCAAATTGCCCTCAACCAAAACAGGGTCGGGAGGCGCAGCCATAGGAACCACTGGCTCGACAAACCTCTTCAATAAAGACTTGTGGAACACGTTATGGATCTTAAATGTCCCTGGAAGAAGCAAACGGAAGGAAACTGGATTAATAATTTCCATGATCTTATAAGGTCCAATGAACCTTGGCTTAAATTTTGAATATGCAACCTTCATAGGGATATTTCTTGAGGACAACCAGACCAAGTCCCCCACTTTAAAACGAGGACCATCAGTCCTATGCCGGTTGGCAAACCGCTGGGCCTTCTCTTGAGAGAGAGACAACCTCTCCACTACCTGGTCCCAAATCTGCTGCATACGCTCCACATTAGAGTCAACCCCCGGACAGACAGAAGCCTCCGCCTGTCCTGAAGAAAATAGAGGGTGAAACCCAGAATTGCAGAAAAATGGAGACAGGTGGCAGAGCTAGCCCTACTATTAGGAGCAAACTCAGCCAAAGGCAAAAAAGAGACCCAGTCATCTTGATCAGCAGACACAAAACATCTCAAATAAGTCTCCAAGGTCTGGTTTGTTCTCTCGGTTTGTCCATTGGTCTGAGGGTGAAATGCAGAGGAGAAAGATAACTAAACACGAAGTATAGAACAAAATGTCCTCCAAAATCTGGAAACAAACTGGACTCCTCTGTCAGACACAATGTTCTCCGGAATGCCATGTAACCGAACCACGTGCTGAAAGAACAAAGGCACCAATTCGGAGGAGGAAGGCAACTTAGGTAATGGCACAAGATGTAACATCTTGGAAAACCTATCACAGATTACCCAGATAACGGTCATTCTCTGAGAGACAGGGAGGTCGGAAATAAGATCCATAGAAATATGGGTCCATGGCCTCTTGGGTACAGGTAATGGCATTAACAAACCACTAGAACGAGAGCAAGGCTTGGAACGAGAGCAAGTCCCACAGGACTGCACAAAGTCCCTGACATTACGAGACAAAGTAGGCCACCAAAAGGACCGACTCACCAAGTCTCTGGTACCAAAAATCCCGGGATGACCAGCCAACGCGGAACAATGAATCTCAGACATCACACTCTTCTTCCACTGGTCTGGGACAAACAATTTCCCAACAGGGCAGCGTTCAGGTTTATCTTCCTGACACCCCTCCAGAGCCAGTCTCAAATTGGGCGAGATGGCGGAAAGAACTACACCCTCTTTCAAAATAACAGCAGGATCAGATAACTCAGGAGAATCTGCAAAGAAACTCCTTGAGAGGGCATCCGCCTTAACATTCTTAGTGCCTGGAAGAAAATAAACCACAAAATTAAAACGTGTGAAAAACAAGGCCCACCTGGCCTATCTAGGATTAAGTCGCTTGGCTGATTCGAGATAAACCAGGTTCTTATGGTCCGTGAGGACCACCACCTGATGTTTGGCTCCTTCCAGCCAATGTCTCCACTCTTCAAAGGCCCACTTCATGGCCAATAACTCCCGATTACCCACGTCATAATTACGTTCAGTTGGAGAAAATTTTCAAGAGAAAAAGGCACAAGGGTTACTCTTAGAGGTCTCTGGATCCCTTTGGGACAAAACGGCACCTGCCCCAATCTCAGAGGCATCAACCTCCACCTGAAACGGCAGAGAAACATCAGGATGCCGTAGAGCAGGAGTAGAAATGAATCTCTGCTTAAGTTCCTGAAGCGCAGAAACTGCCTCATGAGGTCAATTCACCACATCGGAACCCTTTTTGGTCAAATCAGTCAATGGTTTAACAATACCGGAGAAATTACCAATAAATTTACGATAAAAATTGGCAAAACCCCAAAATCTCTGAAGAGCCTTTAATGAAGTAGGTTGAACCCAATCACAGATGGCCTGAACCTTGACCGGTCCATTTCAATAACAGATGGAGACAAAATGAATCCCAGAAATGAGACCTTCTGTACGCCAAAAAGACACTTTGATCTCTTCACATACAGTGCATTCTCTCTCAAAATCTGGAACACAGTCCGAACATGTTTCACATGAGAGTCCCAGTCGTTGGAAAAAATCAAAATATCATCCAAATAAACAATCAGAAATTTATCCACAAAATCCGTGAAAATATCATTCATGAAGGATTGGAAGACGGAAGGAGCATTAGTAAGCCCAAAAGGCATCACTAGGTACTCAAAATGCCCCTCTGGGGTATTAAATGCCGTCTTCCATTTATCCCCATGCTTAATGCGAATAAGGTTATATGCCCCCCTGAGGTGAAGCTTGGTAAACCAACTAGCACTTTTCACTCTGGAAAATAGGTCAGAAATCAAGGGTAACGGATATTGATATTTAACAGTGATTTTATTCAGTAGGCGATAATCAATACATGGCCTCAATGAACCATCCTTTTTGGCCACAAAGAAAAAACCGGCACCCAAGGGTGAAGAGGATGGTCTGATATGACCCTTCTCCAAAGACTCCTTGATATAAGATCGCAAAGCATCGTGTTCAGGTACAGATAAATTAAAAAGGCGCCCTTTAGGAAATTTACCATCAGTCACTAACTCAATAGCGCAGTCATAGCTCCTGTGAGGAGGTAAGGATGCAGATTTACTTTCACTAAATACATCTGAAAAATCAGTCAAAAAGTCAGGGACATCCTGAGACTGGGGAGAGGCAGAAAAAACAAGAGTGTCAGTATTAACACATTGGCAGCCCCAACTGGTCACAGACACAGATTTCCAATACAAAACAGGATTATGAGTCTGTAACCAAGGGAAACCCAGTACAATAATGTCATGCAGATTATGCAACACCAGAATTTTGCAACTCTCCTGATGATCTGGTTCAACCCTCATTATCACATGAGTAGAAAACTGGGGTTTATTCTCCGCCAAAGGGGTAGAATCAATGCCCAGTAAAGGAATAGACTTCCGCAGGGGTATCATGGGAAACCCACAACGTTTGGCAAAGTCAAAATCCATCAGGTTAATAGCTGCTCCTGAATCCACAAAAGCTTGAGCCGAAAATGTGGACAGGGAGCAAATCAGGGTAACAGTCAACAGAAATTTAGTCTGAACACTACCCAAGACAACTGAGCGTGCAAAACGTCTTCCCTGCTTAGGGCAGACGGAAATAGCATGAGAAGCGTCACCACAGTAGAAACATAACCCATTGCGCTTTCGAAACTCATGACGCTGAGCCCCAGAAGTCACTCCATCACACTGCATGGGCTCAGGAGCTGGCTCACAAGGCAACACTATGTCACGCATACCTCTGCGCTCACGCAAACGTCTGTCAATTTGAATAGCCAAAGACATAGAATCATTGAGACCAGAGGGAACAGGGAATCCCACCATAACGTCCTTTACATTTTCTGACAGACCCTTCCGAAAAAGGGCTGCCAAAGCATCATCATTCCATTTGGTCAGGACTGCCCACTTTCGAAATTTCTGACAGTACAGCTCAGCATCTTCACGACCCTGATTTAATGCCAACAAGTCTTTTCAGCTTGATCAGTGACATCAGGTTCATCATAAAATAACCTCAGAGCCTGAAAAAATACATCAACATCATTCAAAACAGGATCCCCAGGTGTCAGGGAAAAAGCCCAATCCTGAGGGTTGCCGCGCAGCAGAGAGATGACAATTTGAACCTGCTGTGCTGCGTTCCCTGAGGACTTAGGCTTTAAGGCAAAAAACAACTTAGTAATTTTTGAAATTCAGAATTCTAGACCGATTCCCCAAAAACAAATCTGGCATGGGGATCCTAGATTCCACAACCGGCAACCTAGCAAGATAGGTAGCAATACTCTGAACCTCAGTGTCAAGCTGCTCCACACGGCCAGACAACTGTGCAAACTCCATTGAGCAAAAAAAAATTCCTCCTCAGCACCCAGAGAAAAAGAGGGAAAAAATGCAACAATCAGAAAAAAAAAAATTTCTGACAACTCCCTTTTTTCTTTTTCCTTTTACTATTTTTCCCTTCTGTTGAGTACCAAATAATTTTCAATTTGGCTGGTAATACTGCAAAAATAGCCAAAGAAGCAATACACCAGAGAGGCTGGAAACTATTGGATTTCAGGACCCTAAACTAACAGCAACACTAGAAGTAGCCGTGGAGCGTACCTACGGTGATCCTAGACGCCTCGTCACAGCCGGAGAGATGGCTACACTTAAAGGCAGAAAGATGAATGCTATATGCCCCGTAGCAGAATCCCCAAAGAAATAGGAAACCCCCACACATGTAATGGTGGTTAGACCAGAAGAAAATACGAACACAGACAGAAAATAGAATGAGCAAACGCTGGGGCCCAATCTGTCTAGATAGAAAAGTATAGGAAAGAATTCTGACTGCAACCCAAAAAAAACCCTGACAAAAATACCAACACTTCTGATTAACAAAAAACCTGAGATCACACGATCTCTACCACCTAAATGAGATCTCTGGTGTAACACACAGCAATTCAGCAATAAAAAGTGACATAGGAACAGAGCAAAAGTGCAAACACAAACTGAGCACAATTGCAGCGCCAGGCCCCAAAAGGAGACCAGGCTGAAGTCTACTGCAAAGCAGCAAACTGCAAGGGAAATCCAACCATAGGAAAAAAAACAGCAAATCACTTATCTGAATGAGAGCAGGAATGGAAGCTGAGCTCCAAGCATGACCTGGAAGAACAATTGATTACCGGCAAGGCTGAAGGGAGTTCAGGTCACTTATTTCAGACCATTCAGAGCCAGCTGAAGGCCATTCAGCAATTGGTTCATTACCCTCAGCAACCACCGGAGGGAGCCCCAGCTCAGAAGTCGCCTCCAGAGTATTCACAACAGCCTACATTGCCAAACTAATCTCATTAGAGATGATGCCCTTCCGTTTGGTTGAAATCGCAGCGTTCCGAGAGCTCATGGCCTACGCTGTCCCACACTATGACCTACCCAGTCGGCACTTATTTTCTAGAAAAGCCATCCCTGCCCTCCTCCTGCATGTGAAAGACCGCATTGTCCATGCACTCAAACAATCAGTGAGTCGAAAGGTGCACCTCACAACAGATACATGGGCCAGTAGGCATGGCCAGGGCCGTTACGTGTCCATCACTGCGCACTGGGTTAATGTGGTGGATGCAGGGTCCACAGGGGACAGTGGCGGTGGGACAGTGTTGCCTAGCCCACGGTATAGGCAACAGTTGGCTGTAGGCGTTCGACCCTCCTCCTCCTCCAGAAGCAAAAGCTCATCGACAGAGCGCAGTCGCAAGAGCACTCCATCCGCAGCTGCCAGTGTTGAACGCGAGGTGTCCCACTATCGAACAGCTAGTGGTAAGCGTCAGCAGGCTGTTTTAAAGATGATGTCTTTGGGCGACAACAGACACACTGCGGAGGTACTGGCCGACTACTTGCAGCGAGAAACTGAGTCATGGCTGGACAGTCTACATCTTGAGCCAGGCAAGGTAGTCAGTGATAATGGCCGTAATTTTGTGGCGGCCATAGCCCTGGCAAAACTCAGACACATACCTTGCCTGGCTCACACCTTGAACCTGGTGGTGCAGTGCTTCATAAATAATTATCCGGAGTTACCAGCCCTGCTCGCACATACATCGCTCGCCCATAGACTCCAGTCGTATGCAGAGTCTGCAGCGATCGATCCACCTCCCCAAGCACCGCCTAATCATACACGTTGCAACAAGGTGGAACTCCACCATGCACATGGTTAAGAGGCTGTGCGAACAGAGGCAGGCTGTAATGCATTTGTGGGAGGATACATGGGCAGGCAGTTTGAGGGCAGACATCGTGTTGTCAGGTGTGCAGTGGTCAAAGCTGAAAGACCTCTGTAAAGTCCTTCAGTGTTTTGAGGATTGCACATGGCTGCTAAGTGCAGACAACGCCATCATAAGCATGAGCATTCCACTTATGTGTCTGCTCATGCAAACTTTGACGCACATTAAGGATCAGGCGTCTGCAGCGGAGGAGGAGGAGGAAGCCTTGATGACAGTCAGGCATTGTCTGCTCAGGGAACTGTCCTTGACGAGGTGGAGGAAGAAGAGGAGGATGAGGAGGACGATGGGGGGATGATTATTTTGGGAAGGAGGATGCTTCTCAGGGGAAAGATAAAATGTTGGCTTGCCAAGGTCAGGTACAGGATTTGTGCGTGACTGGAGGGATGTGGATTTGGCAGAAAGTGCTCCTCCACCCACCACTGGCAGTGCATCATTGACACCTGGAACATTGGCCCACCTGTGTGATTATCAAAAAACTGACCGGCACATCCAAACGTAGATCCAGTGTGAACAGGTGCTAAACCTAGAGTCACCAACTCATGCACATACAAGAAAAAAAGGTAGCACACTGTAGCGCTATAGCTTGCAAACACGAAATATGAAAAATGAATTGCATCACTGCCTTAGAAATATGAAAAATTGAGAAGTCTTAGCGCATAAGATGGCCAAATTATGAAGAGAGGATTCATATGTTCCCATGCAGACAGACTTTTCTAAGCGAGGATTGGCATTAGTTAGGACCTGATATACGAGAAGAGCCTTGACGTGGCTATCAGGCACACATAATTTGGCCATCTTATGCGCTAAGACTTCTCAATTTTTCATATTTCTAAGGCAGTGATGCAATTCATTTTTCATATTTCGTGTTTGCAAGCTATAGCGCTACAGTGTGCTACCTTTTTTTCTTGTATTCACCTGTGTGATTATGTCTTGCGGATCCTAAAAAGGGACCCCCGCATTGCCAAAATTATGAAGGATGACGACTACTGGTTGGCCAGCATCCTCGATCCACGCCATAAAGGGAAATTACAGAACATCATGCCACAGGAGAACCTAGAGCTAATATTGGCGAACAAACAAGCAACTCTGGTAAACCGTTTGTTAGAGGCATTCCTAGCACACAGCAGCGGTGCAGGTTCTACCACAAGCCGTACTGGGCAACATGGAAGAGGTGTTCGTGGTGCACACAGCCAAAGTGGCGTTGGAGACAGGGATTTCATGACCATGTTGTGGACTGATTTCTCGAGTACCGCTCACACGACTGTTAATACTGAATCGATTGCAACAGACAGGAGACAGCAGTTGTCAACTATGGTTCAAAATTACCTCTCCTCCCCTATCGATGTTCTCCCTCACAGTTCATTCCACTTTGACTGCTTGGCCTGTAAACTGGACACCTGGCCTGAATTGGCACAATATGCCTTACAGGAGCTCGCTTGCCCTGCTGGTAGTGTGCTATCAGAAAGAGTCTTCAGTGTTGATGGATCAATCCTGACGGAAAGAAGGACCCGGCTGTTGACCCAAAATGTAGATGATCTCACCTTCATTAAAATGAACCCAGCCTGGGATTCAAAGGATTTTGTACCACCTTCCCCTGATGACACATAGGTTGCCAGCAAAATGGCTCGCTTTGTCCTCCTTTTACTCCGACTTCTCCAATTCCTCCATTTCCAGCTGCTGAACGTCCAGCCTACACCTCAACATATGCCAGTTTTTCCACCTCCCTAACTGGGCTGTACCCCCCCCAGGGCCGGCGTCAGCACCTGGCGCACCCGGACAATTGTCGATGCTCTGAGCAGGTGGGGGGCCCACTCGTGGGCAACGGCACTGGCATAGGGCCCCTCATAGTACGCCGGTGTCTCTGATGGTGGGGGGGGCCCACTCGCAGGCAGAGACACCGGCGTACTATGTGGGGCCCTGTGCCAGTGCCGTTGCCCACGAGTGGGCCCCCCTGCTTTTTCAGGGCCCCAGCACTTGCAATACTTACCTCTCCCTGCTCCACCGCTGTGACATCTTCCGCGTTTCCTGACAGTGACATTCAGGTCAGAGAGCGCGATGACGTCACGTCTGTACGCCCCTCTGCCTAAACAGTCCAAGTGCAGACAGCTGGAAGATGCCGACGCTGAGGAGTCTAGAGCAGAGCAGTGCCCAGCGAGGAGAGGTATTTCATTTTTTTTTATGTTTGGAGCAATATATGGGGAGCATTATACACTGGAGAATTATATATGGGGCCCATCATACAGTGGAGCATTATAAATTGGGCCCATCATATACTGTAGCATCATATACGGGGCCCATTCCTCACTGGAACATCATATATGGGGCCTATTATATACTGGAGCATCACATGGAGCCCATTATATATGGAGCATTAAATATGAGGACCATTATATTTGGAGCATTATATGGGGCTCATCATTCACCGAAGCATCATATATGGGGCTCATCATATGCTAGAGCATCATATGGGGTTCATTATTTATGGGGCATCATATAGGGCCCTTTATATATGGAGCATCATATGGAGCACATATGGGGCCTAATCTGTATGGAGGATTATATGGAGCCCATTCTGTATGGAGCAATATATGGGGCTCATTATTCTGTATGGCGCACTATGTGGTGCCCATAATACTGTATGGAGGACTATACTGTCGGTTTTTTGAGCTATTGTAGAATTTACAATAGATATCACTCATGTAATGTAAGAAGTGAAGTATTTGACATTGTACTATACCTATATTTCTGTGCCGTATCGGAGCATCATGAATTGTGGTATGTGTTAAAGGGGCCCACTGAGACTCCTTGGCCTGGGGCCCACAAAAACCTGGAGCCAGCCCTGCCCCCCCACAACTTTAGCCAAATAATCCCCAGTTTTCAATGCATTACTATTATTATGAAGTTAATTAAGGTTGACAAGCTTAAGTAATAAGAATTGATGTTGGCATTGAAATGGGCACTGTAGGTGTGTTTACTGTCCTCCACACACTGGCGACTTTTCTTCCCCATTGACTTGCATTGGGGTCGGGTTTTCGACCCCGACTCGACTTTTTCCGATAGTCTATAGACTTCGTTCGACTTTACTTTTGGGAAAGTCAGATGGTCCGAAACCCGACTCCCTCCCGGAGCCAAAGTCGCTCATCTCTAATTATGAATATTTACTAATAATCAGTTTATAAAACTAAGGAAAGGATGGTAGGTAAAAGGTGTATAAGTAACAAATAAAATCACAGCAGTTACTCTCAATAACACTGACAAAGTGTGTACGCAGATAAACTTAAACAGAATTAACAGATATATGCGAGCAAAATACTTGATTAACCCTTTCTATGCGTACATCAAGAAAACAACAGTGTTGTGCCAGTACTTTAGTAATCGCCTACTTGGAGTAGTTTTCGAAGTGTCTTTTACAGAAGAGGCCTTTTCTCCTAACTAACTGAATCTCCATAAGGCTATTTACAGATGTAGTTATATTAGATGTATATGCTGAAAAAATAAATATATATTCAGATGTAAGATGGTACCAGTACATCCTGAAACTGAAGAAGGGTCCTTGCTGTGCTGAGTGCCGAATAACAGAAACGCCATCTTGAAACTCTTAGGGCATGCCGATCTCTCCAATGCAGGGCTTCCCTAAGTTCTTAGAGATAAAGCCTCACGTGGCCTATCCCAAGATGCTGTGTTTGTCACTCATATACGAGTCGTAAAGCTGAACAACACATCCCAGAGTCACCAACAACAAATCCAGAGTCGCATCGCCCTGTCCAGACTTTCTTCAAGGATTCCCAGCTTCACTTTCACCTGGACTCTCCTTCAACACCTCAGAACCACCCACCAATTGCCAAAAATCCCCGCTTTCTGGCTCCGGCCTCTCACCACTGCCCTCTACTGGCCAGATCATATATTACATCACAAATCTCCAACAATACAATAAACTGTGATTTACCCTTAGGCCGGGGTCACACTTGCGAGTGTGATGCGAGAAATAGAAATACATTGCAGCCGCACAATCCAGTCCCGAGTGCCGGCGTCAGTTCCGGGTATTGATGCGAGTTTCTTGCATTGCAGTTGAAAGTGTGACCCCGGCTTACAGGTTGCCTTCACGGAGGCACTAGATTCTTGTATCAAAACAATGTGATGTTTATTTATCACAGGTTGCAAAGTACCAAAGCAAAACCATAAACTTAAATCTCTGGCCTTGGCCAAGTGCTAACTAAACAACACAGATCCTGGCCACTCATACACAGCTGAGTTAGTCACAATCTGGTAAAAAAAGCAACTATTGTCAATAGCACCCAGTGATACTTGCAGATTCGTGCACAGTCTCCTCTCAGAGATATTCTGTATTGTCTCTCTCTTTGGCTCCAGCACAAATCCACTCTGGTCAGATTCCCCCCAGCTGACTAAAGTGAACACTTAGCCTGGTTATATGGAGAGCCAGCCAGGTAAGCCTAGTCACAGCCTGTAGAACTAGGATTTAACCCTAGACTACCTGGCTTTGCTACACTACTATAATATTGCTCCTACGTACAAGAATATACAGTGAGGAAAATAAGTGTTTAATACACTGCCAGTGAAATAATTATTTGTTACAATGGAAAAACAGAACTTAATATTTGGTACAGAAAATTTTGTTTGCAATTACAGAGGTCAGACGTCTTCTGTAGATCTTGACCAAGTTTGCACACACTGCAGCAGGGATTTTGGCCCACTCCTTCATACAGATCTTCAGATCTTTCAGATTTCAGGGCTGTTGCTGGGCAATATTGAGTTTCCGCTCCCTCCAAAGATTTTCTGTTGAGTTCAGGTCTGGAGGTCTGGAGATTGGCTAGGCCACTCAGGACCTTGAAATGCTTCTTACCGAGCCACTCTTTAGTTGCCCTGGCTGTGTGTTTCGGGTGATTGTCATGCTGGAAGACCCATCCACGACCCATTTTCAATGCTCTTACTGAGGGAAGGAGGCTGTTTTTGGCCAAAATATCGCGATGCATGACCCCATCCATCCTCCCTTCAATATGGTGCAGTCGTCCTGTCCCCTTTGCAGAAAGCACCACCGAAGTATGATGTTCTCTCATCATGCTTTATGGTTGGAACGTTGTTCTTGGGTTGTACTCATCCTTCTTCCTCCAAACACAGTGAGTGGAGGTGATACCATAAAGTTCTATTTTGGTCTCATCTGACAACATGACCTTCTCCCATGCCTCCTCTGGATCATCCAGATGGTCATTGGTGAACTTCAAACAGGCCTGGACATGTTCTGGTGTGAGCAGGAATATATTGCGTGCCCTGCAGGATTTTAATCTATGATGACATAGTGTGTTACTCAGTGGTGGGATTCAAATTTTTAACAACAGGTTCTGTGTTTGTGCGTCGGAAAACCACACCCATTTTTAAACCACACCCATTTTTAAGCCACACCCATTTTTAAAGCCACACCCATTCACACACACCTTTTCCTCAAACATATGCATGTAGGGGGCACAGTCAGTTGAATAAAAATAAATTGGAATAAGATCAGAACAGTGCACATTCTGGCCAGCGACTCTCCTGACCCGAGTGTGACAGCTGCATATATTTCTATATATATATTTCTATGCAGCTGTCTCACTTGACTGGCCAGGCTGTGCACTACATTCTGATTCATACGAGTCTGTGTTCGTCCTAATGGTAATTAAAAGTAAAAATCACCATACCCTTCCTGCAAACTGGTGGTACTCAAGTCCCATCTATGTCAAACAATGATGATTTTAATTGCAGAGCTAAATTGTCGTATTTCCATAACTAGAACACCAGAAAAAGAATGGTTCATGAAAATATCACAACCACAAGTATAATTCACAGAGTAATAATACTTTAATGTATAGTACTTATAAAATCACATACATCAGAACTGCAAAGTGCCAAATGACCAGAGACAAGTTGTACTCCATACTATAGCCATAATATCAAGTAAATGACATAATAGACACAGCCAAAAAACTTTTTATGTAAACAAATATTTTGGGCAAAAAGCGAAAGAGTAAACGGGCACCATCCTAAATCACAACAGGTTTGGGATCACCTAGTGCTTACTTCAATGTAAACAGTCACAAGAAAAAGAAAAAAGCGTAGGCACTAAATAGAGGGGATCACCATAGAATAGTGTTGTATAAAAAGTCTTAATTTATTGAACACACACCTTAGACAAACACCTGAAGCATAAAAACACTTAAAATTTAAGTCAAGAACATGATCAAGACAAGAAATGGGTCATATACAAGATTTACATAGTAACAGAGTTATAAAGGTTCTGAGCTAAATCACTCTCTTAAGTTTATTTTGTATTTGTCTTTGTCTGTGATAGGAAATAATCGGTATTGCTTTCATTGCTCATATGGTCTCCTGGATGGTAACACATCCAAATGCTCGGAGTTAAATCACTCTATAAGTACATTTTATATTTGTCTTTACCCTAATAGATTTTTGCAATCCTAGGTGTTTTCTGGGCATGCTCTAATTGCATAGTAAGGTGTGATTGATTGCCTATAAGGTGGATACGCTCTCCACACAGCTTTTGCAGCACGAGCACTACTAGCTACCCACCGAGGAACCAGAATTCTACCAATCTTGACTATTTCCAACTCTAGATCAGCTGCTATTTTATGAAGTTGTAACTGATTTCTGTTGGATACATGGTAAATATTATATATTTTTTCAAGGAAAATTTTAAAGTGATTCACTTGAGATATGGAACTGATTGCATCATCAAGAGCAAGTTGAACTCTTGTGCTTAAACAGTGCCATATGACAATTTTTGGATATTCTTTTAGAACTCTGGCAGCCACCCCAGACTTGCAACCCAGCATGGCACTAGCTCCATCAGAACAAAATCCGATCAAATGTTCCATTAAATACTCTTTGTTAAAACCACTTTCACACAAGCATGAACAGAGAGCATTGGTTATGGCCTCAGCGGTAGTAGACTCAAGCTCCTTCAGATCAACAAACACATTGACAGGGTCTGGACAAGTGGCTACATTACAACGTACATACGTAGATAACCAGAACACTCTTCTGAGATACAGTTGATGATTCATCAATTATAAGACACAACTTAGCTTTACAACTAACAATTTTAGAAAACAAATCTTTTCTAATTCTTGAGGATATATGTTGAATGATTGTCATGGCAGTTTTCCTTGAATGAAGACCTACTCCTAGATCAACGCCATTTGTTTCATTCAGTTCAATTTCTGCCTCTATGTCCGCCAAGGGTAGATTTCGTAAAGCTAGAATATACACAATATTAAAAACATGTATTGTTGAAGCCAATGCTTTTTCATTGACCCTGTCAAAAGCCTTTGTTAGTGTACTACCCTTTGAGGCTGTAAAAAGGTTCTCAGCTTTATCATGAGATCTAGACATTGCATGCTCTCTTATTTTTTTGCGAAGAGAAGCTTGCTGAATGTATTTAAGGGTACCAGATGGTTTCACTAAAAAGTTCCTCCATTCCTCAGAAAGGTGACAAGATTTTGAATTTGGCACTCCTAATTTTCTTCCTACTGTAGAGCACACATTACAACCCAATTTATTATTTTTTACTTTAAGCCATGGGTACAAATTCAAAAACTAGTCGACTTGCTTTTCGGACCAACATGACATTAAAGTCGAACAGCTCTGAAACAGTTGTACATGACAGTGGGTCAGGAAGTAAAGGTTCACGCACAAGCTGTGCGCCACTGTCAGGTACAATCTCTGCGCCACTGTCAGGTACAACCTCTGCGCCACTGTCAGGTACAACAATCTCCGCGCCACTGTCAGGTACAACTCTGCGCACTGTCAGGTACAACCTCTGCGCCACTGTCAGGTACAACCTTGCGCACTGTCAGGTACAACCTCTGCGCCACTGTCAGTACACACTCGCGCCTGTCGTACAACCTCTGCGCCACTGTCAGGTACAACCTCTGCGCCACTGTCAGGTACAACCTCTGCGCCACTGTCAGTACAACCTCTGGCCACTGTCAGGTAAACCTCTGGCACTGCAGTACAATCTCTGCGCCACTGTCGGGTACAACCTCCGCGCCACTGTCAGGTACAACCTCTGCGCCACTGTCAGGTACAACTCTGCGCCACTGTCAGGTACAACCTCTGCGCCACTGTCAGGTACAACCTCCGCGCCACGTCAGTCAACCTCGCGCATGTCAGGTACAACCGGATTGACTACATTGCTATTAATATCTAAGACACAAGTGTCTAGTTCGTTTGCTTTCTGTTTCTTGCTTCCCAGAGTAAAAAAAATTCAATATTGGAGATTGCCTCTTCATTTTCTTTTACATAAATGGCTTGATCAAAACTTGATCTCAGACTGTATTCACAAAAGACAGTGTCTTGTCACTGCAGCCAACATCATCAAATGCTGTTAACAAACAAATAACAAGGTGTAAGTACACCATATACACTTTAATGCACAGGTACAGCTATGAAAATCATGTACACCACAAAAGAACAAATCAGTATACAGTGCCAATCGAAAACAACTTTATTAGAACATATAAAATATATTCAGTATTTAACATAATAATAGTATCACATTGTCATTTCTAGGCAACTGCCATCCAAAAATAGGGACCACAAAACCCACACTTGCATCAATACAGCTCATGAACAAAAGTGCAGACTTGACACCTATTATTACAGCCAGGGCTGGCTCCAGGTTTTTATGGGCCACGGGCGAAAGAGTCTCAGTGGGCCCCTTTAACACAGACCATGATTCATGATGCACAGATACTGCAGAGAAATATAGGTATAGTACAATGCCAAACACTTCACTTCTTCCATCACATGAGTGATATCTATTGTAAATTCTACAATAGCTCAGAAACAGCCAAATCCTCACAGTGCACAGCACAGACTGGACAGTACAGTCCTCCATACAATTTTATGGGCACCACATAGTCCTCCATACAGTATTATGGGCCAAATATAATGCTCCATACAGGATACTGGTCCCCATATAATGCTCCATACAAAATATGGCGCTCTCCTCTGCACTGTGCTGCATTTTGCACTGTTACGGCTCATGATAGGGCGCTGTGGAAAGACTCCCCATTATCATCATCATTACCTCCCCATCATCATCATCATTGCCTCCCTATCATCATCATTGCCTCCCCATTATCATCGCCTCCCCATCATCATCATTGTCTCCTCACCACCATCACTGCCTCACATATGCAAAGCACCGCACTACATACACACATGCAGGCAGACACACACACACACACACTGATACACGCACCTCACATCTCACATGTCCGGCGCCGGCGCTTACTCTCTGCCACAGTCGGCCGCTGAATGATGACGTCATCCAGTGGCGCCGCTGTGAGAGGAAGCACAGGCGCCCCCTGGAGCCCGGAGCTGCGGAGGCACGGGGAGAGGTAAGTATTGTGCTGGCTGCTGCCTGGGCCCTGAGCAAGCGGGGGGGGGCCCAGTGGCGGCGCTGATACCGCTCTCATCCGCTAACGGGTGCCGGGTACCCGACGGCGAGTGGGCTTCCCCGCCTGCTCAGGGCCCCGGAACTTGCCCGGGTAGGCCGGGTGCTGACGCCGGCCCTGAATACAGCCCATACAATATCCTAGTTACTCCTACAGAGTGAAGCTATAATCATGGGCAAGTTAAAGTATAATATGCAAAACACTTACATGAGTATGCAGATTAGAGTGTGGCGGCGCGTCCCCCAAAGCGCGTTTCGTCCCTTCGTCAGGAGGCCAACGTCATCAAATGCTAGTGTTAAAAACAAATAAGAAGGTTTAAGTACACCATAGACACTTGAATGCAAAGGTACAGCTATGAAAATCATGTACACCACAAAAGAACAAATCAACTGGAACAGGTGTGTTCCAGATCTACCCAGCCCAGGGAACCCACATCTCCCCTGCCCCAAGATCCCCATATCTCTCCTGCCCCCCAAATCTACCCAGCTCATGGACCCCAAATGTCCCCAGCACCTCCACATCTCCCCAGCCCCAAGACCATCGCATCTCCCCAGCCCAGGGCCCCCCACATCATCATCTCCCCAGCCCAGGGACCCCCACATCTCCCCAGCACCTCCCCATCTCCCCAGCCCCAAGACCACCGCATCTCCCCAGCCCAGGGACCCCCACATCTCCCCAGCACCTCCACATCTCCCAGCCCCAATACCACCGCATCTCCCCAGCCCAGGGACCCCCACATCATCATCTCCCCAGCCCCAAGACCCCCACGTCTCCCCAGCCCAGGGACCCCCACATCTCCCCAGCACCTCCACATCTCCCCAGCCCCAAAACCACCGCATCTCCCCAGCCCAGGGCCCCCACATCATCATCTCCCCAGCCCCAGGACCCCACATCTCTTCAGCGAGTACCCCCACATGATCATCTCCCCAGCCCCCCCCACATCTCCCTAGCACCTCCACATCTCCCAAGCTCCAAGATCCCCACATCTCCCCAGCACCTCCACATCTCCCCAGCCCCAAGATCCCCACATCTCCCCAGCACCTCCACATCTCCCCAGCCCAGGGACCCCCACATCTCCCCAGCACCTCCATATCTCCCAAGACCCCCACGTCTCCCCAGCCCAGGGACCCCCACATCTCCCCAGCGCACCTCCACATCTCCCCAGACCCCAGCCCCAAGACATGACCGCATCTCCCCAGCCCAGGGCCCCCCACATCATCTCCCCAGCCCCAGGACCCCACATCTCCCAGCGGCCAGCCCCAGGACCCCCACACATCTCCCCAGCCCTAGGACCTCACAATTTTAGGACTATTCTTCTCATACACGACAGGCAGTACATCATGTATTTGGATGTTCACTTCACACCGCCTGAGACTTGAGTCCTCCTCCTTGAGTGAGTCGACTGTCATCCTTTAAGTTTTTCTGCTGGCTGAGACGTGAGAGACTCAGAGACAGACTCTGAGAGACAGTAGTAAATAGATACCATTGCCGGGCCTGGTCAGACCACCACCGCTCCACTCCAGGCAGCGCTGTGCAGCTCACAGTTCCTCGCTCCTCTTCACACACACTGTCGGCTCAGCCTCCGCCTCGTGACTGAGAAGATGGCCGCGGCAGCGCCGCTACGCCAATCGCCGCACTGCACTCCAGAGATCAGTGCGCGGGGGCCGGGGCCCGGCGGTGTTGCGGCGTGCCAGCGCTGCAACAAAATAGTACCGGATCGCTGCTCTGATTCTCCCCGGTTCAGGGAACCGGCTGCTTTTTTAACAAGCGGTTCCAGCGAACCGGGGAGAACCGGCTGAATCCCATCCCTGGTGTTACTAATGGTAATGTTTGAGAGTTTGGTCCCAGGTCTCTTTGGGTCATTGACCAGGTCTTCCCTTGTAGTTCTGGCTGATTCCTGACCTTTCTCAGAATGAACCATTTCTTCCATTTTCTAATAATTGCGCCAACAGCTGTTGCCTTCTCACCAAACTGCTTTCCTATTGTCCTGTAGCCCATCCCAGCCTTGTGCAGGTCTACAATTTTGTCCCTGGTGTCCTTAGACATATCTTTGGTCTTGGCCATGGTGGAGAGGTTGGACTGTGATTGAGTGTTTGGATAGGTGTCTTTTATACAGGTAACAAGTTCAAATAGGCGCAATTAATACAGGTAATGAATGAGTGCAGAGTAGGAGGCTTCTTAAAGAAAAACTGAAAGGTCTGTGAGAGCCAGAATTCTTGCTTGTTGGTAGGTGATGAAATACTTATTTCATGAAATAAAATGCAATTTAATTATTATTTAAAAATAATACAATGTGATTTTGTTCAATTTTATTTTTAGATTCTGTCTCTCACAGGTGAATTGTACCTACAATAAAAATTACAGACATCTCCATTCTTTGTAGGTGGGAAAACTTGCAAAATCGGCAGTGTATCAAATACTTATTTCCCCCACTGTAACTGCTGTAATACTGCTCCTATGATGTATAAGAAAATAACTAGGACTGGTCACCAGAGGCAATACATGGGATCTACCAGAAATTTTGTATATACAGTTCTGGCAAAAATTAAGAGACCACTTTCAAATTTTCAGTTTGTCTGATTTTTCTCTTTATAGGTACATTTTTGAGTAAAATGTAAATTGTTCTTTTAGTCTATAAACTTCTGACAACATGTCTCCCAATTTCCAAGCAATAAATTTTGTATTTTTTTTCTGACAAAGAAAAATGGTAAAAAATTTTAATAAACCCCAGTGCTTTGAGACCTCAAATAATGTAAAGAAAACAAGTTTATAATCATTTAGAAACAACAATACTAATGTTTTACCTCAGGAAGAGTTCTGAAATCAATATTTTGTGGAATAACCATGATTTTTAATCACAGCTTTCATGCGTCTTGGCATGCTTTCCACCAGTCTGTCACACAGCTTCTGGCGCAAAAATGTAAGCAGTTCTTCTTTGTTTGATGGCTTGTGACTATCCATCATCCTCTTTGATTACATTCCAGAGGTTTTCAATGGGGTTCAGGTCTGGAGAATGGGCTGCACATGACAGGGTTTTGATGTGGTGGTCTCTTAATTTTTGCCAGGGCTGTATGTATATATAATTTTATATGTCAGATTCATGCAGAAAATATAATTACTACCGTATTTTTCGGACTATGATGCTGTGGTTCCACGGTCCGGAACCACAGCGCTTTGGACGGAGCGGAAATTCGCGAGGACATGCTGCGGTCTAAAAAGACGCGCCGCATGTCCGTTTACGCAGGTTTGCCACCTGCGTATTGTTACGCATAGTGGAGACGGGATTTCTTGAAATCCCCTCCACTATGCTGTAACATCTGGACGCTGCGTGTTTGGCGCTGCGCCAGCGCACAGCGCCAAACACGCAGCGTATCCTGACCGTGGAAACTCACCCTTAGACGCACCCCAAATTTTCAGAAGGAAAATAGGGAAAAAAAAATAATGTGTCAAATAGGGGTCTGTCTTAAAGTCCGAATTCAGCTTACCAGTGAAGGGATCAGCACAGGTAGAGGAGTGGTCACAGGGGTCGTTCGGTGGTTCAGGCTGGTGCGGTGGTGGTGCTCTATGTTGCAGGGGTACTCTGTGGGGTGGTTGTGCTCTGTGGGGTGGCTGTGCACTGTGGGGTGGCTGTGCACTGTGGGGTGGTTGTGCACTCTGGGTGGTTGTGCTCTGTGGGGTCGCAATATACTTACAAATCCTGTGGCAGCGGTCCTGTGGCGGTGGTCCCAATGCAACCTCCCTATGCTCTGTGGTGCGGTGGTGTCGGGGCTGTGTGATGTGGCGGCAGTGGGGCTCTGTGCTGCGTGGGGGGCTCCACCGGCATTTCGTCATAGCCCGAAAGCCCCCCGCAACTTCGCTGTTGCGACGCGGAGGCCTCCTGAAAGATGGCCGCCATGGGCCTCCGGAAAGATGGACGCTGGAGGCGGCGCATGCTCAGATTCAGAAATCCACAACGAGATCTTGTCACGAGATCTCAGGAAGAGATCTCGTTGCCGAGATTTGAATTTGAGTATGCGCCGCCTCCAGCGGCCATCTTTCCGAAGGCCACTGGCGGGCATCTTTCAGGAGGCCTCCGCGTCGCAGCAGCGGAGCTGAGGGGGGCTTTTGGGCTATGACGAAATGCCGGCGGAGCCCCCCACGCGGCACAGAGCCCCGCTGCCGCCACATCACAGTCCCCCGACACCACAGCACTACAGAGCACAGGGATGCTGCATCGGGACCGCCGCCACCACCGGATTTGTAAGTATATTGCGACCATAAGATGCACCCCCATTTTTCAAGAAAATTTTTTGGGAAAAAAGTGCGTCTTATGTTCCGAAAAATACGGTAGTTCCACCCAATTCTGTACCTACAATAGAGGGATCTTTTCCAAACAGCAATACTTCTAGTGAGATTAGCTTTCTACATGCAACCAGTAAGTGGTCTCTGCACATCTGTAGAGGGTCTGTGTTCCATGTGTGTATATACGCCTCTGGGCTGACAAGGTGCAGTATATCTGATTTGATTTTTTGTGCTGTTTTTAACTGCACTATAAACCAACTAAAAAAAAACAAATGTGTAAGCGCACCCTTAGATTAGGCGCACAGAGTTTATTTGAGACCGTCAAGTTTTTGAATGAGAACCTCTTTAAGAAGCGTTCCTTCTTTGGTCACAAATTTTTTTTTTATTTCCTGAAGCAATTTTGAAGAGGTTTTGAAGCGTAAATTTTCTTTCTGAAGCAGGTTTCTAGCCTTTTGATTGGACAGTGTCTAGTTTGACGGGGATTCTATCAGGAGTTACTTTAAATAAAGATGTGAAATGCACTTACTTTTTTATTTACCAAACTTGAAACAGAAAAACATTGTTTAAAAGCCTGAACATATGAGCAGTAAGGGTATGTGCACACGATGATTTATGGTGTATCCACCCTGAAACCTGCTGAAAAAGCCCCCAAAAATTCTCAAAAGAATGAACATATAAACGATATGCGTTTCTATGTAGATGCGAGTTGCTGTTCATGTTTTCATTTTTTCATCATCTTTCAGCTGCTTTAGTTTTCCAAATACACCAACCAGTTCAAAGAAGTGACATGACCATTCTTGGGGCATTTTCCTCTCTGAAGAGATGCTTTACTTTACAATATACAGTAAGTCCACGGAAAGGCTCATATGTATCGCCGCTACATGCCTGACCTTTTTTTAAGCAAGTTTTTTGCATTAAAAAAAAAGATTTTTCACATTAAATGAAGATCAAAAAGTCTAGAAACTTTAAGTAAAAAATATAGCCATGGCTGAGAAATGACAAAAAAAAAAAAAAAATGGCAGAAAAGATAACAAAAATGTGCTAAAAAAAGACACGAATCAGGAAAATGAATGCTGGCGTTCCTTGAAGCATCTTCCTCTTGAAAGCTGGGTGAGTTGGCCCTCATGAAAAACCTGTCATGTGCACATACCCTAGAGTGAGTTTTACAATAGTTTTTGCTGCTCAATCTGAGAGCAACATGATGTAGGGACAGAGACCCTGATTCCAGTGATAAATCGTTTACTGGGCTGCTTAGTGTAGTTGTTATAAAATCACTGTTAGGCCCCTTTCACACGTCAGTGTCTCCGGTACGTGTGGCGACAGTTTTCTCACGTACGGGAGACACTGACACACGTAGACCCATTCAAATGAATGGGTCTATGTAGATGTCAGTGTGTTTTCACGGACCGTGTGTCAGTGTGCAAAACCCGCAGACATTTTCACAAGGACACACGGACTGGATAACGTGCTGCAGATGTGCACACGGAGACCAGTGCACACTGTCCTCTGTGTGCACGGACGGCCGCCGGGGAAGTAGCGCTACTGTAAGCCGCTGTCCCCCGGCGGCTGGTGCTAAAACCGGCTATTATTCTTCCTGCTCTGCCTGCGAGCAGAGGAGAACGACAAGCAGTATATTCGACGAGCGGTTTATTAATATACCGCTCGTCGTTCTCCTCTGCTCGCAGACAGAGCAGGAAGAATAACAGCTGGCTTCAGCACCAGCCACCAGGGAACAGCGGCTTACAGTAGCGCTACTTCCCCGGCGGCCGTTCGTGTGGTACTGATGCGGCACATGGTTGCCACACATGTGCCGCACGTAGTACACACACTGACACGAATATCTCCAGTACCAGTTTTTCCGGTACCGGAAATATCAGGACGTGTGAAAGTGGTCTTAGAGATTCATTAGAAGAGTAGTAAACCTGCTGCAAAGTAGCACAACCATGCCCCCGCACTGAATAGAAGCTTTCTGCCTATGCACAGTGTACACAGAAAACTGTTAACCAGTGGTGTGGACGGGGTTGCATAAAAACAGCATTCAGAGAACCAATGGGTCTGCAACAGATAAGCTTTTAATCAAAATGGTAGCACCCAGTAAAGCAAGTGATACATCACTGGAATCAAGGTCTCTGCCTCTACATCATGCTGTTGTAAAAACTGGGTGACACATTCCCTTCATTGTGCACATACACTTAGTCTCGGTTCAAACAGAGTTACTTGATACAAATTTTTAAGCAGATCTGCTCCAAAATCCACATAAAAAACTCTTCAAATATTCTTGTAATGCTTTTTGATGTTTATTATAAAATCCCCATCTTAAAAGCTTTGCATGTACCATACTTACCCCAAGTCTCTGATCTTGCTGCATTTTCACAACTCTAGGAAATGGACAGCTGGGTATGTGTTTAGCTGTCAACTGACCGACTATGCAAGCAAATCCGTATGCTAACCCTAAGCATGTGCAAATCCACTTACCAGCAGCAATGTGTTCTAATAAGTGGAAAAAATAAGTTTAAAAACAGTTTGTCCTGCAGGGATTTTTCCAATCAGCTTTGTGTTATTCTCCCCCCCCTCCTTTTTATTGTCAGCGGGGCAATAAATTTCTTTTTCCAATTTTCTTTGCTGGACATGATCCACGTAGGTTGCCTCGCAGGCAGTTGTTTAATCTGATGGCTCCTTTCATCCTCTCCTTAATTTACATGGAGGGAAATGCAACATCATCGCCATTTGTTTTAATTGCAGAGCCATTGGCTATCCTATTATCTGTGGGAATCTGTAGAGGTCGGGATTATTCCTGCGCTGCTTTATGTTCATACTGAACGGGTAATGACTCACACATTTACTTTTTCTTGGCTATTTGGTTAGAATTCAAGAAAAATATTTCTGAATATTAATGGTTAATAAGCAGATGCTGCATGGTGGGAGACCCGGAGGGACCCCCGCAGGGTGGCACCATGACCTTGAAGTGCCCATTAAATCTGCTCTTTATCTAGAACTCTGCTGAAACAATCACTGGTCATTAATTTGAAGCATCATTGATGGTAATGATTATACAAATCACCAATGATCTGCACGTAAGTCTGTGTGTTATATGGTCTATAACAAGTTTTTTTTTTTTGTCAAATTACATACAATAGCACGACATGTTAGCAAAACCCTTGAGAGTCCGCAATTTACATCACAGCCACCGGGTGGCCACATGAGCACACACATAGCATAAACATCTCCCGACAGAGTATTGTGAATTTTTATTTTTTTAAACTATCTTTCACTTTAAGGTCGTTCTAACGCAACAGTCATTTAGGGTTATTGCCTTGAGAAAGCGCACGCAGAACAATAGTAGGCAACTGGCTGGCCATCTGCGGTTTTATTGTCTCCCAATTCTCCTTTATATGGATTTAATAAATATTTTTATGGATTTTAATGCAGCTAGTGAGTCCCATGTGTTCAGTTTTCTTGGTGGACACAACGTACAGGTGTAAGGAAGGATACATCTGCATACAGGCGCGTCCTTTTAATGCATGTAAAAACAGAAGATTCAAATATTGCAATTGTAACTGCCTGCAGCCACCACTAGGAGGCGCTTCCTAAATAATGTTTTATTATTGAAAGATTTTTCTTAAATTAAAAAAATTGGCCAGAAAGGAGAAGATGCGTCGCCTGAGGAAGTTACATTACGAAACGTGCGTAGGGGCGGCAGGGTAACCACCATTAATACCCGGCCTGCCCATGTAAGTACTTACTTAGCACTTTATCATATGCCTTAGCATTTATGTAGACTGTAGCGCTTTATAACTCATCCACCGTAATAGGCAATGTTAAACTCATGTGTATATACATCTCCTCTGTTTTTAAGCTTTGCAACCTCTGGTATTCTAATTGTAGTTTATTGTCTTTTTAACCCCTTTATCCATGAAGGTGGTTTGCACGTTAATGACCAGGCCAATTTTTACAATTCTGACCAGTGTTATTTTATGAGGTTGTAACTCTAGAACACTTCAACGGATCACGGTGATTCTGAGAATGTTTTTTTCGTGACATATTGTACTTCATAGTAGTGGTAAAATTTCTTCAATATGACTTGCATTTATTTGTGAAAAAATGGAAATTTGACGAAAATTTTGAAAATGTTGTAAATAAACTTAAATCACAGAGTTATGTGGCATAAAATAGTTAATAGATAACATTTCCCACATGTCTACTTTACATCATCACAATTTTGGAAGCAAATTTTTTTTTGTTAGCAAGTTATAAGGGTTAAAAGTTGACCAGCGATTTTTCATTTTTCCAGCAAAATTTACAAAAGCATTTTTTAAGGGACCATGTCGCATTTAAAGTGACTTTGAGAGGTCTATATGATAGAAAATACACAAAAGTGACATCATTCTATGAACTTCACCCCTCAAGGTGATCAAAACCACATTCAAGAAGTTTGTTAACCTTTCAGGTGCTTCACAGGAATATTTGGAATGTGGCAAAAAAATGAACATTTAACTTTTCACAATAAATTAATTCAGATCCAAATTTTTTTATTTTGACAAAGGTAACAGGAAAAAATGGACCCCAAAATTTGTTGTATATTTTCTCCTGAGAATGCTGGTACCCCATATGAGGGAGAAAACCACTGTTTGGGTGCATGGCAGGGCTCGGAAGGGAAGGAGCGCCATTTGACTTTTGAATGCAAAATTTGCTGGAACAATTGACGGACGCCATGTCACGTTTGGAGAGCTCATCTGTAACGTTGAGCTATGAAAATAAAAAAATAACATTTTCGACACAAAAATTTTCTTTTTAGCCCCAAATTTTGCATTTTCAGAAGGGTAACAGGTGAAATATCACCATAGAATTTGTAGTGAAATTTCTCCTGAGTACGCCGATACCCCATATGTGGGGGAATATTACTTTTGAGGCACAGTGCAAAGCTCAGAAGGGAAGATATTGGAGTTCAGATTTTGCTGGAATGGTTTGAGGGTACAATGTCACATTGGCAGAGCCCCTGAGGTGGCAGAACAAGAGAAACCCCCTATATGTGAACTCATTTTACAAACTACACTCCCCACTGAATTCATCTAGGGGTGCAGTGATCACATTGACACCACATGAAAAAGTTACATTTTTTCCCATAAAATGTTGTTTATAATTAAAACACAGGCGTTTTAATTATACCAGGGCCATTACCCCTCCACAGAGATGTAGATTTCAGTCTAGAGAGAGGATTCACATGTTCCCATGCAGACAGACTTTTCTAAGCGAGGATTGGCATTAGTTAGGACCTGATATACGAGAAGAGCCTTAACGTGGCTATCAGGTACACATAATTTGGCCATCTTATGCGCTAAGACTTCTCAATTTTTCATATTTCTAAGGCAGTGATGCAATTCATTTTTCATATTTCGTGTTTGCAAGCTATAGCGCTACAGTGTGCTACCTTTTTTTCTTGTATGTGCATGAATTGGTGACTCTAGGTTTAGCACCTGTTCACATTGGGTCTATTTTTGGATGTGCCGGTCAGTTTTTGATGTGTATTTATCTTGTGGAGACGCTAACCTCTGCAAGATAAATATCACTCGTACAATGTATTGGACACAGTGAATCCGCACAGTTCAATGAACACATGCGGATTCACCTGTGTTCAGTAGCCGGCAGTGCTTTGGATGCAGCGGACATGTGTTCAGTCCAAAGCACTGCCAATTCCTGAACGTGTGCACATACTCTTACTGCGATTAATGGGAGGCAGAATGAAAAAATCAACAGCAGGTGAAGAATTGGTTTTATTTATTTTTTATGCCGTTCCTCGTGCGGTATAAGTGATTAGGCGACTTTATTCTTCGGGTCGGTGCGATTGCAGCAATACCAGATTTATATCGGGATTTTATGTTTGGCTGCTGTTGTAAGGAGGTCAAGGGTATTAACCCTTGAAATGTTTTTTTCTTTATATGTGTGTTAATGTATGCCTTCTATGTACTGTATGAGGTCATCTTTCTGTTTTATGTCTGATTAGTAGGGGTGTAGATATAAATAGAAAGTGCATCTTGGGGATCACTAATGGAGGGCACTAGTAATGTAGAAAATATATATATACATATATTAGGTATAGTTTTGCAAGGGATCACTAATGAGGGCATGTTAGACATCTAGTTAGTCAGTTATTGTTAGAACCCTCTTGTTAGATTTTGTTTCAGTTTGCTGGTCACATGACCTTTTTTCCCTATTTAGTCTGGCTCCGCCCTTCTGGCTTTGCTGGACTTTATTGTATTATCTACTCTTAAGCTAGCCGGGTGCTTAGGTGCCTTACTCTGTCAGTTTTGCTTAATCTTAGGATCTCGTAGTAATTTGTTTTCTGTTTAATTTTCCCTGCTACAATTTCTGTTAGGAGGTGTCCACCTTTTCTCCCAGTCCCTAGATCTTGTAGGGATTCCTCCCTCGCAACTATAGGTCTTCGTTCAGACTAGCTGAGGACTTTAGCGGGTCTGGTCGCAGGATCAGGTTCCCCGTTACATTGTAGGGATCAAGCTCAGTTTTATTGTAGGGACAGAGTTCCTATCTTTCCTTAGTGCTTGGAGCAGTTCATAACAGTAAGTCCAGCCAAGAAATAAAAAAAAAAAAAAAAAATCTCTAAGGAAAGATTTTCTGTTTTCATCATGGTGTCGGTTCGGGATTTGGCTGAACGCCTGCAGGGTCTCTCTCTGGAGGTGGCTGAAATCCAGCAACACGTGAGTAGTTGTTCTGGAGCACATTTTGTGGAGCCAAAGGTACGTTTGCCTGATTTATTTTTTGGTGAACAACAAGATTTTTTTTCTTTTAAAAATGCTTGCTTGTTGTATTTTCGTTTGAGACCCAGATCCTCTGGTGATGAATCACAGCGCATAAGGTATATAATGTCACTTTTGCGTAAAGAACCTCAGGACTGGGCCTTTTCTCTGCAGCCTAGTGATCCATGCTTTGGATCAGTGGATGTTTTTTTTTCTGCTTTGGGGTTGTTGTATGACGATCCGGATCGTGTTTCATCAGCTGAGACAGAGTTGAGACGTTTGAGACAGGGATCGGGTAATGTGGAAAAATATTGTACTCACTTCCGTAGGTGGTCCACTCAGGTGGGCTGGAACGATTCAGCTTTGAAAAGTTTATTTCTTGCAGGATTAAGTGAAAGGGTTAAAGATTTGCTGATTGCTTATCCTATACCTGGTAACTTGCAAGAGGCTATGCAATTGGCCATACGTGTGGATAGGAGACTGCGTGCAAGGGTTAATGAGAGTAAGTCTGCTTTGTCAGCTCCAGGTTTGGAGAAGGAATGTACTGACATTGCAGAGCCAATGGAAATTGGAGCAATGGCACCTCACTCTCGGGAAAAAGAACGCAGATTTCCTCAAGGTTTGTGTTTCTACTGTGGTAAATCTGAGCATTTCATTAAGAACTGTGCGCTTCGAATGAATAAAGAGAAAAAAAAAATGAGGTCAGTGTCGCCGCATAGCTTGTTTAAACAATAAAGGTGTCTTTCTTTCTGCTACCACTGGTGTTGAGGAGGAATTAATGGAGTTTCGGGTATTTGTGGATTGTGGTTCAACTCTCAATGTGATTGATGGGAAATTTTTGGAAAAACTAAAATTAAAACCCAAACTTCTGTCTTCTCCTATTAATGTGGTGTCTGTGGATGGCTCTCCCTTGAAAAATGTTACTCACCATATCTGTGAATTTCCTCTTACTATTAATGGTGTTCATCAAGAGAATTTGGATTTGGTAGTTTTGAATAATTTGCCCTCACCGGTGATTTTGGGGTTACCCTGGTTAAAATTGCACAATCCGGTACTGGATTGGTCTACCAATGAAATTAAGTCCTGGAGTCCTAAGTGTTATGACAAGTGTTGTAATGGGCGTATTGCTGCTGTAGTTAAGGGGGAGTTACCTGTACCTATTCAGGATTTTTGGAAAGTTTTTTCTGATAAGGAATCGCAGGTATTGCCTCCTCATAGAGACTATGATTGTGCGATTGAATTTGTCCCTGGAGCAACTCTTCCTAAAAGTCGTTTATTTAATTTGACTATTCCTGAGAGAAAGGCTTTGGAGGAATACATACAGACAAGCTTGGCCGCCGGTCACATTAGGCCTTCCAAATCTCCTGTGGCGGTTGGATTTTTTTTGGTTAAAAAAAAGGACGGCGGTTTACGGCCTTGTCTAGACTTTCGTGAGATTAATAAGATTACTGTACGCAATCCTTACCCACTGCCATTGATTCCTGATTTGTTTAATCAGTTAGTGGGGGCTAAGTGGTTCTCGAAAATTGATCTTCGAGGGGCATACAATTTGTTGCGCATGAAGGAGGGGGATGAATGGAAGACTGCGTTTTTAACACTCCACTGGGTCATTTTGAGAATCTGGTCATGCCTTTTTGACTTTCCAGTGCTCCGGCATTTTTTCAGAATCTTATTAATGACATCCTTAGACCTTTGATCAGCAGAAGTGTGGTTGTGTATTTGGATGACATTTTGATTTATTCACCGGATTTGGAGTCTCATTGGAGGAGTGTGCGTGAAGTATTAGGCTAAGTTCACACGTTGCGGAATTGCCGCGGAAATTTCCGCGGCAATCCCGCACTTCTCCCGCAGGAAATACGCACGTTTTTTGTGTGCTGATTCCCGCCAGAATAATAGCGTTTTGCAAGCGTAATTAGCTTGCAGAATGCTAGCGTTTTCCTAGCGATCTGTAGCATCGCTTGGAAAACTGATTGACAGGTTGGTCACACGAGTCAAACATAGTGTTTGACAAGTGTGACCAACTTTTTACTATTGATGCCGCCTATGTCGCATCAATAGTAAAAAGATCTAATGTAAAAATAATAAATAATGATATTCTCACCTTCCGGCGGCCCCCGCAGCCTTCCCGCCTTCAGCGACGCTCCCGGCAACTCCGGTCCCAAGGATGCTTTGCGGCAAATCACACCGATGACGTAGCATCTCGCGAGACCGCTATGCCATCTGGGTGATTCTTGCAAAGGACTCTTGGGACCGGAAGTTGCCGGGAGCGTCGCTGAAGGCGGGAAGGCTGCGGGGGCCGCGGGAAGGCTGCGGGGGCCGCCGGAAGGTGAGAATATCATTATTTTTTATTTTAATTATTGTTTTACCAGGGATATGGTACCCAGGGCCTGGAGGAGAGTCTCCTCTCCTCCAGACCCTGGGTACCACCGCACATGAACCGCTTACATTCCGCAAAATTAATGAACATGTTGCTATTTTTTCCGCAAAGCGTTTTTTTCGCGGAAAAAAACGCAACATGTGGCCAAAACATGCGGAATCAATTAACATGTATAGGATGCTTAATGCTTGCGTTTTTATCGCGTTTTTACCGCGGAAAACCGCGGAAAAACCGCGAAAAAAACGCAATTATTCCTGATCGTGTGCACTTAGCCTTACAGTTACTGAGTGATAATTCACTTTTTGCCAAACTAGAAAAATGTGAGTTTGCTGTACAGAGACTTAGTTTTTTGGGCTACATTGTCTCCAGTGAAGGTTTTGAGATGGACCCTGTGAAAGTGCAAGCTGTGCAGGATTGGCCTAGACCTATTGGTGTGAAATCAATACAGAGGTTTTTGGGGTTCGCCAATTATTATAGAAAATTCATAAAAAAAATTTCTGTGATTGCCAAACCTCTGACCGATCTCACCAGGAAAGGTGCTGATGCGGTTCAGTGGACTACTGAGGCCATTGAGGCTTTTGTGTTGCTAAAGGAGAGGTTCAGCTCTGCTCCCATCCTTACGCAGCCTGATGTGACTAAACCATTTTTGGTGGAGGTTGATGCTTCTTCTGTGGGGGTCGGAGCGGTGTTGTCTCAGGAAAAGACGGATGGAGTACATCCCTGTGCTTTTTTTTCAAAGAAATTTTCTGAGTCTGAACTAAATTATGATATCGGTAATCGGGAATTGTTGGCAATTAAACTCGCATTTCAACACTGGCGTCATTTTTTGGAGGGAGTGGAATTTCCCGTTCAAGTCTTCACCGATCATAAAAATCTGATCTACCTTGATGCTGCCAAACGCTTGAATGCCCGTCAGGCTGGGTGGGCACTGTTTTTCTCACGCTTTAATTTTACCGTTACTTACATCCCAGGTACTAAAAATGTTAAAGCTGATGCTTTGTCTCGCAGCTTTTCTCCTATGGTGGGTACTGAGGAGGAGGAAAACATTTTGCAAGAGGGGGTTGTTATTGCAGTTTTGGACTCCGTGTTGGAAGATGAGATTCTTAAAGCACAGGAGAATGCCCCATCTAACACGCCGCATGGGAGGTTGTTTGTGCCTGGTACCCTGAGGAGAGATTTGTTTGTTGAATGTCATGACTCTCGGTTGGCAGGTCATCCTGGAATCTCTGAGACCAAGAGACTTGTGGGTCGCAGCTTTTGGTGGCCTGGATGGCAGAAGGAAGTCATTAAGTGGGTGCGTCAATGCACTGTGTGTGCTAGATCTAAGTCTTCTCATACTCCTGCTGCAGGGTTGCTTTGCCCTCTGGAGGTCCCTAGTGCACCTTGGACACATTTGGCTATGGACTTTATTACTGACCTTCCCCCCTCTGAGGGTTTCACTGTCATCTGGGTGGTCGTGGACCGTTTTAGCAAGATGTGTCACTTGGTTCCTTTCATCAAATTGCCCTGCGCTAAGACTCTCGCTAAGGCCTTTGTCAAGGAAATAGTCAGACTACATGGTGTTCCTACTGACATTGTTTCTGATAGGGGACCTCAGTTTGTGGCTCGTTTTTGGCACGCATTTTGTGACAGGTTGGGAGTTCATTTGTCGTTTTCATCCGGATATCATCCTGAGTCTAATGGCCAGACAGAAAGGAAAAACCAGGATGTTGAGCAGTTCTTGCGTTGTTTTGTGACTGATAATCAAGAGGGGTGGTCTGAGTTTCTGCCACTTGCTGAGTTTGCTCTTAACAATCATACATCCGCTTCTGCTGGTTGTTCGCCTTTTTTTTGTTGTACTGGGAGACATCCGTCTTTTGGGTCATTTTCCAAGTTGGGATCGGCTGTACCTGAAGAGGAGAATTTTTCTGGTGTGTTGGAGAGAGTTTGGACTGATGTGCGTGGTAATCTTCAGGAGGCTAACAAAAGATCCAAAGTGTATTTTGATAGAAAACGACAAGAGGTTTTGTTTGCTATTGGTGACATGGTCTGGTTGTCCTCTAAGAATCTGCGCTTGAGGATTCCGTCTAAGAAATTGGGTCCCAAGTTTGTAGGGCCCTTTAAGGTGCTTCAGGTTATTAACCAATCTGCTGTTAAGTTGGAGCTTCCCACCTCCTGGAAGATTAATCCGGTGTTTCATGTTTCTCTCTTGAAAAAAGCTGAGGTCTCAGATGGAGACGTCTCGGCCACTGTTCCCCTGGTGGTGGAGGACAGGCAATATGAGATTTCCCGCATCCTAAATTCTAGACGGTATAGAGGGAGTTTACAGTACCTCGTCGCTTGGAAGGGTTATGGACCCGAGGATAACTCATGGGTGAGGGCGGATGATGTTTCTGCGTCTAGACTTGTCAGAGCGTTTCACAAGAGGTTTCCGGATAAGCCTAAGTCCTAGGGGATCCAGAGGATCCTCTTAGAAGGGAGGGTACTGTTAGAACCCTCTTGTTAGATTTTGTTTCAGTTTGCTGGTCACATGACCTTTTTTCCCTATTTAGTCTGGCTCCGCCCTTCTGGCTTTGCTGGACTTCATTGTATTATCTACTCTTAAGCTAGCCGGGTGCTTAGGTGCCTTACTCTGTCAGTTTTGCTTAATCTTAGGATCTCGTAGTAATTTGTTTTCTGTTTAATTTTCCCTGCTACAATTACTGTTAGGAGGTGTCCACCTTTTCTCCCAGTCCCTAGATCTTGTAGGGATTCCTCCCTCGCAATTATAGGTCTTCGTTCAGACTAGCTGAGGACTTTAGCGGGTCTGGTCGCAGGATCAGGTTCCCCGTTACATCGTAGGGATCAAGCTCAGTTTTATTGTAGGGACAGAGTTCCCATCTTTCCTTAGTGCTTGTAGCAGTTCATAACAGTTATAAAATAAGTCAGTGCAGTTCTTGGGTAGGACTCTAGATGGGGGCATTGCGCACATCCAGTCCAGTAGGGACAAATGATTAGGGACTTTTTGACAGGGAAGGATTCCCTCATAGCGGGAGTCTGTCAGGGAGATTTCCTCATAGCGGAAGTCAGACGGGGGTGGACCTTGCTAGAGTAAGGACGTCCACGTTCCTGGGCACTGTAGCAGAAACAAGAGGAGTGGAAGATACCAGTAGCCTGAGAGCAGCCGGTGAAGTATTCACCGTGGTAACGTGAGCCCAAAGTCTGTGGGTTAATGTACCAGAAGTGCAAGTGAAAGGATTCACTGTGAGAACACTCAGCAGAAGTGTGCGTGCATGAGAGTAGTAGCGAGTGGGCCACTAGTGAGTATCCGGGCAGGATAACCAGAAGGGGTGGATGACATAGTAGATGTGTATTTCTATACTGGATTGAAGTGTCTCCAGGGAAAGAGAGCGAAGTGCCGTTTTCACCGGGCTTCTTGTCCCATCAATACTTTGTGGTCCATTCTGGTGTAGTAGAAGAGAAGAAGAGGAGTTGTGGAAAATGTATTGCTGGTACCGTATAAGACGTGCTTATGGTGTTTTGGATGTGCTGTGCCCAGAGGAAAATTAAAGTAGAACTGTTTGACGTGATACTGGACTCTGATTCTAATTATTCCGTATACTCTGTCACGGGAGAAGAACACCCCAGGAGAATACAGGTAAACGGAGTGAAGAATGCAGCTGCTCCCAGTAAGTTCACCCTCGGCCAACTCTTTACACTGTCACACACTAAAAGATGATTTTTATTGTAAAAAAATAGTTTTTGCATCACCATATTTGACTGGCGTCTGTTGATCTTTTCACATAAATAGGCTGCCGCCCCTCATCCTGACACATCCATGGTAGAAGCTAATGATGAAATGCGCGTCAGGGTGAGTGGACGCTACACCTGACATCGCTTCATATCCTGCTTTCATCCTACTGACAGGTAAGACACTTTGGGCTATATGGTACTTTTGTTATCAATTTTGTTTCTTCAGTATACCTGTTTAGATATATTTTCTCTCCATTATTATTTTTTTTTTATTATTATTATTAACCTTGCAATAAGGTTGAATTGGCTGTGACAATATACAACAACCTTCCTAGATACATGATTTTCCCACTTTAGCCCCACTTAGGTTTCGACAGAATTATTTGTGTCATTATATACCGCTCAGTTGACATTCTATTCCCTCTTTTTTTGTAAGCGAACCTTATTGTTATTGGCAATGCATACACTTGCTACATAGTACATCATATTTGGGATATTGGTCAATTGTTTTATTTGTTTAGTGGTGATTAATCATATGGGTGAGTCACTAGACTTCATCTACACAGTCCCCCTACTTTTGATAATCACCACTTTACAATATAAACTGTAACATACTGTTCAGTCTTTGTCAGGATTTAGTAGCATGTGTGGTTTTTATTGTCATTGTTTTTATCAGGATTAATAAAGATTGATCTTAAATATTGATGGATCTCTTCTTTACTCTGGATAGCATCGGTAGCGAAAGTATGGGTTTAATTAGTGCCATTAACCTAATTTTTGGGATATTGTGGTAATTTGTGTAATGGCAGCGTCTGACCGTGCAGGAACATGGTCTGATCATACCACAGCTCCTGGACAGGGGAGGAAGGAAAAGAGTATACAGACAGGACAGCAGGGATCACAGCTGATTCTTTTTGAGTTAAAACTTTGCTTAAAAACAGGCAGTGACATGTTTTACCCCACATAAAGAATCAGCTGTGATCCCCTGCTGTAATGTCTGTATACTCTTTTGCTCCCTCCCCGCCCAGGAGCTGTGGTATTGTGTAGCCCAGCTGCGCTTGGTGCCACATGTACCCAGGAGGATGCATGAAAGGTAATTCACAATCACCTGATAAGCACACAACACTTCACATTTTTCCTGGTTCCACCAGAGGGAGCCCTTGAGACAGCAGTGAGATGAAGACAATCTAGCTGAACGTTAGTAGTCGTTGGTGTTACCTCAGGAGAGCAGATGCTACTTTGGAGAACGGAGTTACCTCAGACGAGCTGTGAGGGAGAGATAAGAACTCCTCAGAACACCGGGAGAGACTCCTGTCAGATTAGCCTGAGGGCTGAGGAAGTTTGAGCGAGAAGCTGACATCTACTGCTGCCTGTGCTTATCTTAAGTGTGCGAATAGGACGACAGGCAAGTGGAGAAAGGAAAAGAGAGAGTGACAGAGGCAACCAGCATTGATAGCTAACCTCCACTCTGCACTACCGGACACCGGGTCCGAGCTTGCTAGTATCTTCACAGCTAGTGGGAAAAACCGGAGACCCTGGACTTCAAGTCGCAGGGGCCCAGCAGTGCTGATATGTAACTGAGGTTAGGAAGACGGGGGTCTGGCAGGTACCGCCATAGAGACACTGTTCTGTCCACAAGAAGACCTCATCACAAGATCAGCCGGGCGTAGAAAAGAGAAGGAGTTAAACGTTGTTTTATGCAAGTTAGAAACTCACACACATCAAGAAGTAAGGAGGCCTTACACCTACTCAGTGATTACTGGACGTGCATCCTCCACCCTGAGCAGCTTCCCGGGACGTGCCTGCAAATATCACCAGTAAAGGTACGGAAAGAGACTCATTGTGTGTGTCTGCCTTATTGCTTTCACCCCCCTGCACCGCCATATACCTCGAGGGATCAGTCTTACCTGTGGAAGACTTAACACCTTGCTGCCCAGTTACAACCCCTCAGAGGATTCACCATGCAGCGCTGGGTCACCCTGATCAGAACCACAGGTGGCGTCACGAACATTTCTAAATCCCTGTAAATATCCCCCTTTGAATGAGCGCCCACGGGCGACGGACCGAGCTGCGCTACCCGTGACCTCTCCCCATTGAAGTGAACGGGCTTGGTGCCGAGTACCCCATAAGCCTGGTACGTGCGACTCATCTTGATGAGACCATGTTCCTGCACGGTCAGACACGGCCATTACACAGGACACAGCAGGGCACATTTATAAGATTATCTCTGCACAGGAACATTTTATTTCAACACATCCAATTGTGTAAATTATTTTTATTCCGAAAGATCTATTAATTAAAATGTACATTGTTCTTGTGAAAACCCATTTAAATGCTGCTGTCAGAGATTGATGCATGCAGCCAGCGTCTGATTCATGCTGCACGCGGTTTGGGCAGCTTGAATCTAATGACAGCTTTCTTATAAAGTTCTTATCTAGTTTTAAAACTTTACAAAAATGAAACTTTCTTCAGTATGACCTCACCAGTAAGACATAATTTGAGGACCAAACATCTCCTACTGATTGATAGAGTACATTGAAGGGTGACCTTTATCAAAAAGATTTAATAAAAAATATAGAAATCCTTCAGAAATGGATTAAGTGTAAAGAAACAGCTTTGTGGCATTTGTAATCCCCTCAAAGCAAAAATGATGGTTTCTGAAAAGCTGAGATGAGAAAAAAACAATGATCATCTGACATTTTAACCTGGAGGGATATCGATGGACTTTGTGGCTAAGCTACCAGAATTTTTACAAATACATCCATGAGCAGGTTGGAATAAAGTATAACCAAACTTCTATACATATTATATGTTAGTTGTCCTTTAAAGCCCTGTTAATTGGTGGAGGTCTGAGTCCTGAGACCCTTATAGATCACTTGAACACTGTGTAGAAGTCTTTAGCTCACCAAGTAGCAGTACTCCGCTGATGCATGAGCTGGACCCATAGACTTTCTATTGAGCCGCTGTCAGGGTGACCAAATTAACTTTATTTTTTCCAGATAGTTTATCAAAAAAAACAAACACAGACAATATTTTTACAGAGGTATTGGAAATTCTTAATAAATCATTTTGATTATCACTGATACATGTCTACAGCCCATAATTGTGATATCAAGACATCAGCTGTAACTGCAAAATGATGATAATTATAGCCAAAATAATCTGCATAAGTTTCTTCAGCTTCAACAGAATCAAGGAAGCCTTATATTGGTTTACGGACGTATCAAAAAGGTGCCCTATTTTTATGGACTGTCCTGGAATTGACCGTTGTGAACACTCATGCATTGGCTGGCTGCTTCCACAGTGTGATGTGAGCAATTAGTAAGGGTCTCAGGATTTCAACCCCTCCAATTAACAGGTCTTTTAAAGAAGCACTCCCATCAAATTTTGTTTTCTCTTAATATATTGCAGCCATCATATTATACAGCACTGTGTACTTACAGTTGCTCATTTTGCCTTTCTACCAGATAATTCTTCTCTTTTCCATTAGGTCTATGACATCTCGTGATTTAAAACAGGCTGGCTGAATCCTTCTAAGCTCTATGTAAAAACAGGAAGTCTCCTTTCCCTGTATGAGTCATCATTAAAACTTCCGTTCTATATCACTGCAAAAGTCCCTTACAGGGGAGTAGAGCAGAGCAGATGGTTCAGGAGTTGTACAGGGGAATGGCTCATGCAGGGAAAAGTCTTTCTGTTTCTACAAAGAGCAGAGAAAAGAGAATTAACTGGGTATAAAAGCAAAATGAGCAATTGTAAGTACACAGTGATATATAATATGAAGATTACAAATTAATCAAGAGGATAAAATCTTTGATGGGATTGCTTCTTAAACCCCTTTCCGACATCGAGTGTACATTTATGCCAATGTCGGACTCCCTCCCTTTGATGTGGGCTCCGGCGCTGAGCCCACATCTTTCCCTGGATATGTCGGCTGTTTTGAACAGCTGACTGACATGTGCCCACAATAGCCACGGATGGAATCGAGATCCATCCGCGGTTTAATAAGTTAGTTAAATGCCGCTCAGTGAAAACTGTGGCCCCTTTCGTTCTCAGGGGGACCTAAAGGACAGAACCTCATTGATCAGATGTGACTACCCATTTAGTATGTTACCATGAAGTATGAGCTATATAGCATAATGTATCTAAGACTGCTGAGCGAAGTATTGAATTTAGATCATCATTCTCTTCCTGTTTTCCCGAGTGACGATAATCAGGAGACCACAGGTGATTGATAAGTGAAGGTTGGCCACAACTATTTTATTACTGCTCCTTTTCCATTTCTTTGAAATCACATTACCATGCTTTATACCGCTAAACAGGTTAACCATCTTTTATTTCCAAGAAAGCCAGACTTGAAGCCATATGCCGGATCTGGAGTGCAAGGGATGCAAGTCCGTCTTAAGTCTTCACAAATGTATGTATACCAACCCTGAAAACTGTGCCCTGCAGAACACAATATCGGTACATATTTTCACGTGCTGCACCAATTATTTGGAATGCACTACCCAGGTTAATACGATTAATCCCAATCCCCACAGTTTTAAGCGTGCCCTAAAAACGCATTTGTTCACACTGGCCTACCACCTCAACGCAATAACCTAACTATCCCTGTGTGGCCCATTCAAAATTTTTTTTACCATAACCAGGTTCCTCGCATCATGTTCTCACCCGCTTTATGCATTTAATAGTCCTCTGTGTCTGTACTGTTACATACAGTACAGACCAAAAGTTTGGACACACCTTCCTATTTAAAGATTTTTCTGTATTTTCATGACTATGGAAATTGTAAATTCACAGTGAAGGCAACAAAACTATGAATTAACACATGTGGCATTGTATATTTAACAAAAAAGTGTGTAACAACTGAAATTATGTCTTATATTCTAGGTTCTTCAAAGTAGCCACCTTTTGCTTTGATGACTGCTTTGCACACTCTTGGCATTCTCTTGATGAGCTTCAAGAGGTAGCCACCGGAAATGGTTTTCACTTCACAGGTGTGCCCTGTCAGGTTTAATAAGTGGGATTTCTGGCCTTATAAATGGGGTTGGGACCATCAGTTGTGTTGTGCAGAAGTCTGGTGGATACACAGCTGATAGTCCTACTGAACAGACTGTTAGAATTTGTATTATGGCAAGAAAAAAGCAGCTAAGTAAAGAAAAACGAGTGGCCATCATTACTTTAAGAAATGAAGGTCAGTCAGTCAGAAAAATTGGGAAAACTTTGAAAGTGTCCCAAGTGCAGTTGCAAAAACCATCAAGCACTACAAAGAAACTGGCTCACATGAGGACCGCCCCAGGAACGGAAGACCAAGAGTCACTTCTGCTTCTGAGGATGTTTATCCAAGTTACCCGTCTCAGAAATCGCAGGTTAACAGCAGCTCAGATTAGAGACCAGGTCAATGCCACACAGAGTTCTAGCAGCAGACACATCTCTACAACAACTGTTAAGAGGAGACTTTGTGCAGCAGGCCTTCATGGTAAAATAGCTACTAGGAAACCACTGCTAAGGACAGGCAACAAGCAGAAGAGACTTGTTTGGGCTAAAGAACACAAGGAATGGACATTAGACCAGTGGAAATCTGTGCTTTGGTCTGATGAGTCCAAATTTGAGATCTTTGGTTCCAACCACCGTGTCTTTGTGTGACGCAGAAAAGGTGAACAGATGGACTCTACATGCCTGGTTCCCACCGGTGACTACCTCTTGAAGATCATCAAGAGAATGCCAAAAGTGTGCAAAGCAGTCATCAAAGCACAAGGTGGCTACTTTGAAGAACCTAGAATATAAGACTTATTTTCAGTTGTTTCACACTTTTTTGTTAAGTATATAATTCCACATGTGTTAATTCATAGTTTTGATGCCTTCAGTGTGAATGTACAATTTTCATAGTTATGAAAATACAGAAAAATCTTTGAATGAGAAGGTGTGTCCAAACTTTTGGTCTGTACTGTACTTTGGCTGTTAACTGGTTCATGCAGCAACAGGAATACCTGATTCATACACTATGGCTGGTCCGAACAACAAAAGCAATTGTTACCATCTACCTTTCGGGTCTCCCCTTTTTCCTCATAGATTGTAAGCTTGCGAGCAGGGCCCTCATGCTTCTTGGTGTCTGTTTTGATCTATGTGTTTATTGTTATGCTGTAATGTCTATTGTCTGTACAAGTCCCCTCTATAATGTAAAGTGCTGCGGAATATGTTGGCGCTATAGAAGTAAAATTATTATTATTATTATTGGTACATAAAGTAAGATAATAAATATGAACAAAAGCCAAAATAAAGGCAAAAAACAGGAAATTATGAAAGATTATGAAAAAAGTAAAAGGGGGTACTCCTGCACATTGCAACAACAGGAGAGGTTTCTCAGGAGAGGGGGGGTAAAACACCCAACTCACCAGGGTTCGGACATACCATTGATGCATCCTGTATATATATGTAAGTATATAAAGCACAAAATCCTCCATTCACAATAGATGATGTTCACAGCTCCCCTCCTCCCCCTCCCTGCACAAGGACCTCTGCACAGATCTCAAGGCATGCCTAGAAAACTCTTAATAGAAGTTAACAAATTACTTCCAGTTGACAGGTTCTTGTAGTCCTTGCCATAAAGAAAATCTCCGAATGTTGTTAACAGCAACCATCACAAGATGTCTTCCCTCATAATTATGTGCAAATAATAGAATATGAAAATCAACAATAAAAAATCAAATATATTAGAAAAAAGGATGACTTTCTACTTTTAATTATTAAAAAATATAAAGAGGTGCTACATTGCCCTGAGAGTAATTGCAGAATCCTTCAATGGGATAATCTTAGATCTAGAGAGAGACAATACCATTATCTAAAGATTTTTGGCTCAAGTGTTATGAATGTGCTAGAGATGGTTTCTGAGCAGAGGCTCCCTCTAGTGGTTACAGACTGTACTGAGCCTTTCAGCGAGGATTGGCAATCTGGGATCGCTGACTGGTCTGATATAAGGGAGGTTCCCTCCCATGATGGTTGCCGGTGATCAATTGTTCTTGTCTCAATTGTGGTTCCTGGTTCATTTGGAAGTTTGCTCAGTCTTGCCTGCATTGTCTGCTATCAGATAAGATATTTCCTGCTTTTATTTTTGTGCTTGCTTTTTGCATTGTTCCCTGTACTTCTGTGGAGGTCAACCAGTTCCCCTTCGGGGGGCTTGTGCTCCTCTCAGTTTTTCTGAAGCCACTGTTATTTGTTCATTTGCTTTTTCCTGTTTTTTCAGTGACTGCGGCTTAGTTTTGTTACACCAGAGATCTGATTTTAGGTGGTAGAGATCGTGTGATCTCAGGTGTTTTTGCAATCAGAAGAGTTGGGTTTTTAGGGTTTTTTTGGATTGCAGTGAGTATCCTTTCCTGTACTTTTCTGTCTAGACAGATTGGGCCCCAGCATTTGCTCATTCTATTTTCTGTCTGTGTCCGTACTTCTTCTTGTTTTAACCGCCATTACATGTTTGGGGGCTTCCTTTTTTCTTTGGGGATCTGCTCCGGGGCAGATTGCTTTCATCTTTCTGTCTTTAGGTGTAGTTATCTCTCAGGCTGTGACGAGGCGTCTAGGATCAACGTAGGAACGCTCCACGGCTACCTCTAGTTGTGTGGTTAGTTCAGGGTACTGCAATCCAATAGGTTCCAGCCTCTCTGGTGTATTGCCGTTTTTGCTTATTCTCCTCAGTTACCATAACACAACACTCAAGTCTACTTTAAGCAATAACATTTCTTGATATTTGAGAAGGATGGACGAACTCCAGCCATCCATTTTCAAACCCGTCTGTTTTGCATTCCACCGTCACACAATAATACAGCCTCGCGGTTCACATTGCCAAATGAACTGAGATTAAATCAACTAACACTCAATTAATCTGACAGCGGCGGCAACAAGACACATGATTAAAAGCAGTAAATGTCTAATTTTATAAGAAGAATGACTTCTAAATCCTGAAGTCTATTTGTAATGAGAGGATCAGAGTGTCTAAACCACTGTATACGGGTAATATCGAGGACATCCATTATTTATCCTACTGTACCAAAGTCATGACACTGGTATTAGCGAAGTTTCGCAGGGATAACCACTAACTCGTCCCCCTCTTTAACCCAACCACCCCATATAACAACCCCCTTGAAATAAAGAACAGTGACAACAAATTATTTGGATAATTATGACCACAGCAGCCTTTATTTAAAACAAACAATAAAACATTGGAGAATAAATAACATTTACTGGGAGGATTCCTTGAAGCTCCCAAAAAAGCTGGTGATTACCAGCTAAAGATAAAGTGAATACAAACTGCCTACAATTTACTCCCAGCCGTTACCCCACTGGCTCAGGAGTACCATAACCACAAAGTTTCCAATGTTCACTAAAAACATCCTGGGGATCCGACAACCTTGCCAAACTCCCCTCCTCATTTCACCAGATCCAAACCACATTAAATTCCAAAAGGAGGAAACTATATGCCCATGGATCCCCCAGACCAATTTTCAACCAACTTCAAGGACTCCCAACAACTGCCACAACGCATACCCTTGAACACCTCAAAGGCCCAAGATCCCCCCACACCGAAAAGCTATGGCCCTTTCGATGTCCTCCTGCAAACCAAGCGCCCAAATGTCACCACTCACCCCTTTCAAATGAACCACATCGGCCAACCAAAAATCATCTCCCCTTTTTCCAATTCAAAGTGCCTCACTGCCACACCCCTATTCCTAGAAACGAAAGCAAACACTGCCCTGTTGACCTTAATTCTGGCTTTGTTAATCTTAACCACCGACCTCGCATAATGCCAACGTTTTTTGCGGTACAATCTCAGATCACAAAGTGATAATTCTTGAATACGACATCCACAGTTGCAGCAAATCATGTTTTATATCCTTTACCTACTCCCTGAAAGGCCGAACCCCAAATAGTTGCCGTTCACGTGAAAACCCAAAATATCCGGAGCCCTGTCTAACCGAGCACTGTTATTTATCTCCTGCAAAACCCTGCTCCAAGTCATCCCTCATAAGCCGAGCCACCTAGCGACCGCTGCAGTCCTGGGAAAACTGAGCTGTCTACCCATCTTCCTTATGTCAGCTCGCTGCAAACACCTAACTGGACACATAGACGAATCCTTTACTCGGCCCAAAACAACCTACTAACCCTCACCCTCCTGATCCATCTTTGACCTTCGCAACCAAAACTCGATCATTTGCCGTAATAACCACATACCTGGCCAGAAGTCCCTTTAATGTACTTTTACTCGGTGCCACCAGCTCCCCAGCTCTCAGAGCCCTAAAAAATGCAAGGGAAACCTAAAAAGACAAACTTCAAAATCCGAACTGCATAACGATCCCAACACACCCCCTAGCCTTTCCAACAAGCCGAAGGAAACAGGACACCTCGCGTCCCCATGGCTATTACCCCTCCAAAAACCCTTAACCACCTGTTTCACCAGAAACAGTTTAGTCAAATCATGCTGACCCCGTAAATTAAAACCAAAGGCCAGGGCAGCCATTAGCTGCGAAACTTTCGCCAAAGACCATCCTTCTGCCGACCCTTGACTCCACCATAAAAGCAATATTCCCACCTGATCATTCATGGGCAACTAACCCGCGCTCGCTGCCTCCTATGAATACCATACCGTCTGATAATCTGTCCAGGTCTAGGGAGCCAAAGAAGACCGAATCAACGACTCCTTGGCATGGAGACCACACTCCTAAGCACTACCGGGCATTCCAGCCCCTTGACCTTCACCTCCGGAGCCAACAACCAAAAACGATCTCACTGTGAACGGGACAGAGAATCAGCAATGGCATTCCTAACCCCTGGCACATGAGACGCCGTCTCCATGAGAATTCAAAGACAAACAAGTCAGGACCAACTGATGAAGCACTTGAACAACCGGAGGTGATGATGTCGTAAGGCTGTTAATTGCACATACCACCCCCATGTTATCACAATTGAAATGAACCCACCTGTACCGAAACTCCTGCTTCCGCAAGTGAACAGCCACCAAAATGGGAAAAATCTCTAACAGTGCAATATTTCGAACCAAACGTGAAGAAACCCAAAACTGCGGCCATTTTGCTGCACACCACTGACCCCTGAAATACGCCCCAAAACCAATTCCACCCGCTGCATCTGTGAACAAAACCAAAGCACCACTATCCAATGCCTCCTCAGTGAACAATGAACAACCATTATACTGCTCTAAAAACGTATTCCAAACCACCAAATCCACTCTGTGTTCTGCTGAAAGCCAAACAAAGTGAAAATATATCGTAGCACTACCGTGATGGTGCACAAGTACAGTCATGGCCAAAAGTTTTGAGAATGACACAAATATTATATTTTCACATGATCTGCTGCCCTCTGGTTTTTATGTGTGTGTTTGACAGATGTTTTTATCACAGACAGAAATATAATTGCAAACATATGAGTAACAAAAGCTTATATTGACAGTTAGAATGAGTTAATGCAGCAAGTCAATATTTGCAGTGTTGACCCTTCTTCTTCAGGACCTCTGCAATTCTCCCTGGCATGCTCTCAATCAACTTCTGGACCAAATCCTGACTGATAGCAGTCCATTCTTGCACAATCAATGCTTTCATTTTGTCAGAATTTTTAGGTTTTTGTTTGTCCACCCGTCTCTTGATGATTGACCACAAGTTCTCAATGGTATTAAGATCTGGGGAGTTTCCAGGCCATGGACCCAAAATCTCTATGTTTTGTTCCCTGAGCCATTTAGTTATCACCTTTGCTTTATGGCAAGGAGCTCCATCATGCTGGAAAAGGCATTGTTGATCGCCAAACTGCTCTTGGAGGGTTGGGAGAAGTTGCTCTTGGAGGACATTCTGGTACCATTCTTTATTCATGGCTGTGTTTTTAGGCAAGACTGTGAGAGAGCCGATTCCCTTGGCTGAGAAGCAACCCCACACATGAATGGTTTCAGGATGCTTAACAGTTGGCATGAGACAAGACTGGTGGTAGCGCTCACCTTGTCTTCTCCAAATGAGGGGTTTTCCTGATGTCCCAAACAATCGAAAAGGGAATTCATCAGAGAAAATAACTTTACCCCAGTCCTCAGCAGTCCACTGCCTGTACCTTTTGCAGAATTTCAGTCTGTCCATGATGTTTTTTCTGGAGAGAAGTGGCTTCTTTGCTGCCCTCCTTGAGACCAGGCCTTGCTCCAAGAGTCTCCGCCTCACAGTGCGTGCAGATGCACTCACACCTGCCTGCTGCCATTCCTGAGCAAGCTCTGCACTGCTGGTAGCCCGATCCCGCAGCTGAAACACTTTTAAGAGACGGTCCTGGCGCTTGCTGGTCTTTCTTGGGCGCCCTGGAGCCTTTTTGGCAACAATGGAACCTCTCTCCTTGAAGTTCTTGATGATGCGATAGATTGTTGACTGAGGTGCAATCTTTCTAGCTGCGATACTCTTCCCTGTTAGGCCATTTTTGTGCATTGCAATGATGACTGCACGTGTTTCTTTAGAGATAACCATGTGTAACATTTCCAGGGGATATAGCTCTAGGATCGCTGTCTGGGTAGACAGAATGGCACGGAAACAGTTCATTCAGACAGCAGTTTGGTGAAAACTGGCCGCAACCAGTTTTATTAAAGTCCACAGCACACAGACAAAAACAAAGCATAAACAAAAGACCTGGGCTTGTCTAGCCTCTAATTACACTTAGGTAGATGGCCCTCTCTATCCGGGACCCAGACTCTACCAGTCTGTGCCCAAAACAACACATATGATATATGTTACCAGTATGGAGTTTCACAGACACTCCTCCTTGTGTCTGAAGGCACCTTTGAGAGAGATCCACTCCTATTCAGCCGCTATTCACACGGACCTGCACCGAGACCACTCCTGTGTCCAGGGTCCTTCCTGAACCCAGACTGAGATAGCTCACACTCCTCTGGAGACTGCTTCCTTGTGCCAGGACACCTTCCTGTGTCCGGGCTAAAGACAGCTCCCACACTCTTGGAGACACCTTCTGTGTCTGGACCCCTTGTCCAGACTGAATGAGCTCTTTGACTGTGCTCCCAAGCACCTACTTCTGGCTTCCTAATCAACACCTGAGTGGATTCAGGTCTGAGCTGCAAGCGTGTACTGAATGGCAGGTGTAGTGACCTTTCTTTACCACCAGGTTTACAAAGCCACACATTTCGCTCATACCAGTCAGCAAGGTACTTAGGTGAAATATACACCTCATTCCCCACATATTCCTTCACTGTCTCACATATCCCCTCCCTCTTCTCCAGACCGGAGGGCTGGTCATCCAGACCGGAGGGCTGTTCAACAATCCAACAGAGACAGTGAACTCTGGACCAGTCATGGCCCTCATCAGCTTCATCCTCACCACTGTCATAGCCAACATCAGTTTTCTCTTCATCTGAAGCATCCGCACTACCCTGTACCCTCCCAGGCCTATACTCTCTGCGGGCCTCGGGTATCCTGCATGGTTTCATCTTGACTTTAGTGCCAGCCTCAGTCTCGGTATAGTGGCTCACCAGATAAGTACGACCAGGCACGTCAGAACAGCTCTGCTGATTCTTCCTCAGAAACTTTCGTACCTCCTGTTTTTGGGGCACTGACCCTGTGTCACCCACTGTCACAGGAGGTATAGGGGTTTTCTCTAATTCCCCCTGAACTTTCTTTAGCACATCTACTTTCTTAAATATCAGTTGATTCATAAATTCTACCTCACAGAACCCAAGCGCCTCTGTCATGGTCTCTGACCATTCCGAGCCACACTGTTCAAACGATTGGCACTGTAGAGGGAGCTGATCGTTTTTCTTGGTCGGTACACATAATTTATCCTCTTCTGGTACAGGCTCACTTTGCATAAGACTCAGAGCTCTTACTTCTTTCTCCAGGAGATCCTCATGGCTACGCATCTTCTCCTGTAGTTGTTGGACGTCCTTTACGTCTTCGGCCCTTTCTTCAGGCTCTTCTGGTAGGACATGCTCAGAAGCCCTACCATCAGTCTTCTTTTCCACCACGTTCTGCATTCCATCTGAGCTCCCGTGTATCTGCAGCGGCAACGGAGCGACACATCGCCCCTCCCACTCACTGGGACGTGGTTCAAGTGTAGACTCCATGAAAATGCGCCTGAGCTCACCAAGGCCAACCCGAGGTCTCAAAATCTCATCTTGGGATTTATCCAGATCCTTTGGGTCGCTCGGGAACTCCGATGGCGCACCGGGCGCCGAACTTCCGGCCCGAGCTTCGCGAGTCGCAGCCACGGATCCAGACAGTACACCGTCCACGCCGCTGTCTCCGGCAGAAACATATTCCGGGGCAGAGTCATTCCCCACATCTTCAGTCTTGTTCCTCACAGCTTCACTTGAGACATCAGCCTCTGGTGAGGCACCTGGCCTGGTGTCCACCACTTCCATGGCTTTCTCCACCTCTGCAGCATCACCTTCCGAGTCCTTGGCCTGATGCAGATCCACACCATACATTGATAACTTCTCATTTTCAACAGCATCCACTTGTGCTGTGTTCAGTTTCAGAGTCCTGTCTTTCACCTTAGTCTTCGCCAGGGAACCGGCCAACGGTACAACATCTTCAGATGCCATCCTCCGTCCGACTGCAAGGTCAGCCTCAGCCTTCCTCTCAGGACTCTCAATCTCCTCTGCTACCATGCCTTCCTCACTTGCACTGGTTGCTTTATTGTCATCAGATGACTCACTATCACCACCACTATCCCTGTCTGACCCCCTTTTCTCAGCCACATCTGGCTCACTTCCAGGGTTAGACACTTCATTTTCATTCACATCCGGCTCACTGTCAGGGTTATACAATTCATTCTCATTCACATCTTGATCTGGAACCTTAGTTAACATGTCATCCACAACATTAACTTCACCATCTGGTCCCTGGTTTCCCTCAGGTGGTCCCTCAAGTATGTGACTATGTGATAACCCCAGCACTATACTTCCATATAGCTCAGATACCAGGAGCTGACTTACGACCTCTCCCTGGACTTCAGTGTCCCTATACAATAGGTTATTGTTCATGGCAGCATGAGGAAACCTCTCCTCAGAGCCAGGCTCTTGGGGAACCTCATTCAGAACAATTACATTTTCCTGTGCCGTTTTAAGAGTGGGGTCTCGCACCGGCTCACTCCCAAAATTGTCACAGGAGCCAGGCAGGTCAGGGACACTCGGTTCCCGAGAACCACCATCCTCGTCTCCCAACATCACCTGCAAAGAAATGTCATCTTTATCACGGTCATCATCAGTATCATCACTATTATGATTAGCATTATCATCATTATCAATATCAGCATCCTCATCATGGTCATCATCATTATCATGATCATCATTATCATTATCAATATTATCATGGTCATCATCATTATCACATAAGTTTAACGGCCCACTAGCATTGTGTTCCGCCCCTCGGGACTGCGCACCCTCAGTAGGAGCTTCATCACACTGTCCATCAGAAACATTTTTCCCCCAGAGATCCTTAGACCGGGGAAAGTCACCACCCAATATAACGGGGTGCACCAGGGTCTTCACTACCCCCACTTCATATGAAACCTCCCCGAGTTTGGGGACCAAGTCCACGGCAGTCTCTGGGTAGACTTTGGTGTCTTCATGGATGTACACCACACTCAGGTGCTTATCAGGGATGAAGTCCCTATCACTCAGGCTGTCACATATGGAAGTCACTGGACTCTCTGAGTCCAAGAGGGCCTGTGCTGGGCAGTCATTTACAACCACCGGGGACCCCTGTTGTCCAGTCTCTTCGGCTGAGGTGGACACACACACAGGTTCTGCGCAGAGAGAGAGGGATCTGCCAACATCACAACACATAGGCTCCCCCTCTATTGGACAGTTGGCTGCAATTTCACGCCAGCTCCAACACTGTCCATCACACTCTCCCACCCACATGTCCCCTCGGGCCTGAACCCGCTTATCAGCATACCCCATGTCCCCAACAGCTGGAACGCTCTTACCGCGAGAGTTCAGCGTCCGGGAACTCTGAAGTGACGACCTCTCAGACGGCTGTACCTCAGGAGGACGTGCTTGGGTGTAGCGGTCCACTATCACCTTTTCAACTCCATAATCAAGCCTGCTGACTGCAGACTCCCAACTGTATCTCCAGTCATGAACTCCCCTGGCACGGGCTGTCACCGTAACACCCAGCCGGGTAAGAATCGCCGCTTTCAACTTGGCATAGTCTTCGCTGTCCTGCTTGCTCAGGTCAGCCCAGACTTTTTGGGGTTCCCCAATCAGATAGGGTACGACCGCCATGGCCCATTCAGATAGTGGCAGATTCTCCTTCTCTGCCAGTCTCTCAAACCTAGTAAGATATACCTCCACATCATCACGAGGTGTCATTTTTCTCAAGGACCGTCTTACCGCCTTCTTTATAGCGGACAACGCCGGTGCCTTCACAACATTACTTCGGGACGCGGCACCGAAATCCTTTTTTGGTGCTGTCATCTGCTCAACAAATAACCGGTTATTCTCCTGCTGCTGCAGGAATTGCTGCTGGGCCTGCTGCATGCGCTGCTGGTGCTGCAGGCGCTGCTGCTCCATGCTCTGCTGCATGCTTCGCTGGGCCTGCACCAGGTACTCAATGAGCTCCTCCATACTGCCGGACTCATCTGTCTCAATCACAGCAGTCTTATGTTGCACATTAACTTGCGCCATTTGTTCAAACAGCGCCTCCATGCTGTCATCCATGCTGTCAGACTTCTCTGTCTTCACAACTGTAGTCTTCACTCAAGACATACACACTACACAGCTTTTTTTCCACAGAAAAATTCAGCCTTGCTGTGCAAATACTTTTTTTTCTTTTTTTTTTTTTCCTTTACAAAGTCTATTAAGGCTACTGTCTCTTTAAGACTGCTCCACAAACTTTTCTTTTGCTGCTGCACATTCCACAGTCATTTTCACAACAAGTTCAGCTTTGCTGTGCATACATTTTCTCTCTGCAGACCCTATCAGGGCCACTGTCTCTCCAAGACTGCTCCAAACAGACGTTTCTGCTGACACACACTTTTTTTTTTTTTTTCCTCTGTTGCTATTTCAATAGACTTCACCTTTAATGCTGTCTCTCGCCACTGTGCTGCATACACACTCCAGCACTAACTGTACCAGGCCCTGCGCTGCCCCAGCATTCTCCGCCAATTGTAACATTTCCAGGGGATATAGCTCTAGGATCGCTGTCTGGGTAGACAGAATGGCACGGAAACAGTTCATTCAGACAGCAGTTTGGTGAAAACTGGCCGCAACCAGTTTTATTAAAGTCCACAGCACACAGACAAAAACAAAGCATAAACAAAAGACCTGGGCTTGTCTAGCCTCTAATTACACTTAGGTAGATGGCCCTCTCTATCCGGGACCCAGACTCTACCAGTCTGTGCCCAAAACAACACATATGATATATGTTACCAGTATGGAGTTTCACAGACACTCCTCCTTGTGTCTGAAGGCACCTTTGAGAGAGATCCACTCCTATTCAGCCGCTATTCACACGGACCCGCACCGAGACCACTCCTGTGTCCAGGGTCCTTCCTGCACCCAGACTGAGATAGCTCACACTCCTCTGGAGACTGCTTCCTTGTGCCAGGACACCTCCCTGTGTCCGGGCTAAAGACAGCTCCCACACTCTTGGAAACACCTTCTGTGTCTGGACCCCTTGTCCAGACTGAATGAGCTCTTTGACTGTGCTCCCAAGCACCTACTTCTGGCTTCCTAATCAACACCTGAGTGGATTCAGGTCTGAGCTGCAAGCGTGTACTGAATGGCAGGTGTAGTGACCTTTCTTTACCACCAGGTTTACAAAGCCACACATTTCGCTCATACCAGTCAGCAAGGTACTTAGGTGAAATATACACCTCATTCCCCACATATTCCTTCACTGTCTCACACATGGTTAACAGAAGAGAAACAATGATGCCAAGCACCAGCCTCCTTTTAAAGTGTCCAGTGGTATCATTCTTGCTTAATCATGACAGATTGATCTCCAGCCATGTCTTCATCAACACCCACATCTGTGTTAAAGGAGCAATCATTGAAAAGAGGTTAGCTGGTCCTTTTAAGGCAGGGCTGCAATGATGTTGAAATGTGTTTTGGAGGATAAAGTTCATTTTCTAGCCAAATATTGACTTTGCAAGTAATTGCTGTTAAGCTGATCACTCTTTATAACATTCTGGAGTATATGCAAATTGCCATTAGAAAAAGTGAAGCAGTAGACTTTGTAAAAATTAATATTTGTGTCATTCTCAAAACTTTTGGCCATGACTGTAGGTTTCCCAACCAAAATATCGTCAATAGAAAAACTTGGCACTCAACTTTTGAGGATAAATTCCAGATTTATTGCAGTCAAAGTACAGATGGAAACGTTTCGGTCCAACAGGGACCTTCGTCAATCTGACAGCAATAGAATATATTACAATATATTACAAAACAAAGTATAATGAAAAATAACACAAAACAAAAAAATATATACATTCTCTTGTCAAAAATCTGATACCATAGGCCCTAACAAGGGACAATCATTCAGAAATCCAAACAATAAAACCATAAGAGGAATTTTCTCCTCTAAAGGTTTCTCTATGTCATTAGCACTCTATTTATACCTATGATACTATAGGGTTAAACATACAATGTAGTACTTTATCTTCCTCTTAGGCAAGCTGCCTCTCTATTCATACTATTTCCTCGTCACAAGCAGTCGGGTAAGTATTGGAGCTTCTTTAATCACATTTAAAATGTATCTTTCACTTAATCTGGATAGCTCACCATGGAGGGTCTCTTCCTTGTTATCCACCTTTCAATAGGTCGTTTTTGACACGAGAATGTATATATTTTTTTGTTTTGTGTTATTTTTCATTATACTTTGTTTTGTAATATTTTCTATTGCTGTCAGATTGACGAAGGTCCCTGTTGGACCGAAACGTTTCCATCTTTACTTTGACTGCAATAAATCTGGAATTTATCCTCTAAAGTTGAGTACCAAGTTTTTCTATACACGAAAGCCAAACAAAGTGACGAGGAGCTCGAGCTCCTGCGGTAAGGCTGGCTAACCTCCGCAGAAAAATTCTCCCTATCGGGGATAATCCAACATGCAAAATTAAGCTTTCCTAACAAAGACTGAAAGTCCAAGAAAGACAGTTTCTTTAACCGGCGCGCCCTAGCAACCTCCTTCCTCAAAGCAATCACCTTCTCCTCTGAATAATCTAAATTCCCACTTGACGGTGTCAATAACAATACCCAAGAAACGCAAGCAAGTACATGGGCCTTCCATTTTACCTGGGGCCAACGGCACCCCAAAATGCCCAGCTACCCACTCCAAGGCCCTCAAAATGGTTTGACAACATGTCGACTCACCCGTGCCAATGCACAAAAAATCATCTAAATAATGAATAACAGAATCAAAACCTGAAACGTCCCAAACCACCCATTCCAGAAAAGAACTAAATGCCCATAGGTATACACTTATCCATGAAAAACTCCCCTTTCCAATAACAACCCAACAACTTAGAACTATCCGGATGCACCGGCAACAACCGAAACGCAGATTCGATATCTCTCTTTGCCATCATAGCCACTTTTCCACACTTCCTGAACCACCGTGCTGCCTCGTCAAAAGAAGTATAGACCACAGAACAGAGCTCCGGATCAATTCCGTCATTCACCGACATGCCCCGAGGATAAGACAGATGATGGATAAGCCAAAACTTATTCAGTTCTTTCTTGGGCACAACCCCCAAGGGTAAAACTACCAAATCCTCAAGCGGAGGATAACTAAAAGGACCCGCCATGTGGCCCAACGCAAACTCCTTACTCAATTTCTAAGAAACCACATCTCCACAACTTTCCGCCGACCGAAGATTCTTGAGAACATGGGGACTAACAAAAGGAGCAGCCGGAATTACAAAACCATCTTTAAAACCTGACAACAATAATTCCGCTTTTCCTCTATTCAGATATCTATTTAGATAGTCGACCATCTTTTCCAGCTTCACTGGAGTCTCCCCCTTGCAAATTGCTGCCCCCTGCTTTGGGCTTGCCTTTCTTAAAACATTTGGCTGCCCCATGCAAGGAGCCATTGCAATGGGAGCAGAGATGCTTAAATTTACAATTGGCTCCAAACTTACACTGGCTATCGTTGAACTGCCAGCATAAGCCCAACTTTTGTCCCCCCGACTGACCTGCCCTGATATACTGGACTGACTATTGTCTTCCCCGGTGAAAGGAATGGCCAAACCTATTGGGTGTTATAACCCTAAGCCAAAGACCTATGTCTTTTTGATCCTACCTAAGCGCTGACCTTATTGCCTTCCTCTGCCAAAACTGCTTATCGTAACAGAGCCATGCCTGTCCTCCATAAGTCCTATGGGCCTCACCAATGGAGTCCATGTAACAAAATAGGGGAGAGCAATTCTCAGGTGCCTTCTCCCCGATAACGCTTGCCAAAATTGCAAAAGCCTGCAGCCAATTAGCAAACATTTGAGGAATCAAACGTCACCTACACTTCTCCTCTTCCTCCTTCTTACTATCATCTTTCTTCCCTTTATCTAAATTAAATTTTTCCAACGGAAGCAGAAAAAAGATCTCAACATAAGGTACTGCCACACTACACAATCCCGCTAGCGATCTCGTTAGCGTCGCATACTAATGAGATCGCTTGCGGGATTATTTCTATATCGCTAGTAGCTACCTAATTTAGCGATATCGTTAAGGACGCTATCGCGGTTAGCGATCTCCTTAACGACTTTAGCGGTACAAAAGTACCGCTAAATCGCTAAAAAAGGTGCCACACTCAGCGATTAGATACTTACCAGCGGGACGCCAGCGATGAAAATAGGGTCCGGAACGATCAGGACGACGGACGAGATCACAGCAGGGACCACGTCGCTGGTAGATGCCGCACACAACAACATCGCTAACGGGATCGCTAAATAGTGACGTTTTTTAGCGATCCCGTTAGCGATGTTGTTTAGTGTGGCATACCCTATACTCATCTTTCCGTATCTTTTTCCGCACTTCCTTTTTAAGGTGAGCCCCCAACAGACGCTTGAAACACACATAAACTTTCCCATGCGCCCTGTCATCCAAATGAATCCTGCACGCCTTTTTTTTTTTCTGTCTGCACTAACACTGACACAGGATCAGAAAGCCTACCCAACCCTTCTAATGCCCTATTAGGCCAAATGTACCCACTAACTTGAGGGCCAGCCCATGCCGCTAAATGCGCAGGCACTATGACCCCCCTTCCAAACGGTTGAGCAAAACCCATACATTAGCTAAAATATCCCTTGCACTCCCGCTACCTAAATCATCCGAAACCACAACCCCTACGCTAGGACCTGCATCTACCACCTGGCTGCCACTCAAACCAGGGGACATTAAAATCTGTGGACACGGACAAGACAAAGAATAATACTCACCGGGCTGCGAGGGAGCTGTGACCTCCTCCAGCCGGAACTCCTGAATCCAGACGCCCGTCCATTATGCTGATCCTGCTCGCTGTGCCATCTGGAGCCCCCAGACATGACCCCGTTGTACCAGAAGCTGCTTACGTTCCAGGAAGCTGATGAACCTGCAGCGCACAGCCCGCTGTCCGAAACGCTCCGCAGCCGAGGAGAAGTCACCAACGGAACTCCTCCAGGAGCTGGAGAGCCCTCCGCTATCGAAAATAAAAAGGCCAGAACTGCCTGTCCCAGGCGCGTACCGCCCGCCGTCACCATCTCTGCTCCCATCCTGCTGTCCATCAGGGGTGAATAGGCAGGTCACCCGGCTGGAACCTGAGTCCGGGGAGCAGTGTCCAGCGAAAGTCTCTCTGGAGGGCTCACCCGACTAGGATGCCGCTTTCGCGAAGGGGCCTCCCCCGCAGGCCATGCCGTCCCTACAATGATACCGGTCACCTGCCTATCTAGTCAGCCATGGGGCTGCGTTAATGCTGAAACCCTCAGGCTCTCCAGAACCCGTTGGACATGGTGAGTGAGTGATATGGGGGGGAACCGAACTGGACCCTGGAGAGAGGGAACTGATGAGACCCCACCCCAAAACCTGCCCTATAAATGACCCCACTAAAACCCATCTCACTAATGAATATCCCTACCTCCCCCAACCCATTGTCATGCCGGCCTCCGCCCATGGGGGGTGGCTTTGCTCTGGCCTTCTCTTATCATGGAAACAACACGAAAACAATAAATTGTCATCCTATCGATGATGGCGTCAGTGTAGATGGGATCCTTTTTTCCATCACTTTTTATCGCCCCCCATATCTCACTAGTCTCAATTGTTTTCTCTTTAGCTAAGAAGTCTACAAAGAAATTACAATCCACACATTTGAATTAAATGATATATTAATTTACATCAAAGCATTTTTTGGAAAGGAAGTCTAGCCAAATGAAATTGTTTGGCATATTGATATGCAAAATGATGTTGGAAAAGTCTATAATTTCTGAGCACCATTGTTTTCAGAAGAATTGGTAAAACCTTTCCATTGGTAGAAATATCTGACATTAAAGGGAGTCTGTCACCCCATTTTTGGACTATGAGATTTGACCACCGCCATCAGGGGCTTATTTACAGCATTCTGTAATGCTGTAGATAAGCCCCCGATGTCACCTGAAAGAGAAGAAAAACGAGTTATATTATACTCACCCAGGGGCGGTCCGCCGTCCGGTCCGATGGGCGTCGCGTTCCGGTTCGGCGCCTCCCATCTTCTAGCGAAGTCGGCCTCTTCTTTGCGTCCCGTCGCGGCTCCTGCACAGGCACACTGCTCTGTCCTGGTGAGGGCAGAGCAGAGTACTGCAGTGTGCAGGCCCCGGACCTCTCTGACCTTTCCCGATGCCTGCGACAGGACCGCTCACAGGATAAAAAATCTTAGAAATAGCAGGTTATACTGAATTTTTTCTCCCAAAACTATCAATCTGCTCCCCTGCTCTATGACATAGTGCCTACAGATTTTTACTGCATTTTCATGGTGACAACCTGTAGCTGTCCTGAGGAAGGAATCAGAAGGACTCTGAAATGCGTTGACTAGTGTTGAGCATTCCGATACTGCAAATATCGGGTATCGGCCGATATTGGCTGTATCGGAATTCCGATTCCGAGTACCGATATTTTCGTCATATCGGATACCGGAATCGGAATGTCACTGTCACTGTCAGTGTCCGTCGGTCGGGTCTGTCAGGAGTCAGCGGCACTTACCTGGCAGAAGATCTCCGGCGGTCACATCCCAGACTGCTTAATGGCCGCCATCCTCTTCTCCCTGGCGGTCACATGCAGTTTCTCGCGATAACTGCAGTGACTGCTGGGTAATCGCGGCCGTAAAGCAGTCAGTCCGATGACGTCACCGCCGGGGAAGCAGGTAATCAGCTGTGCTGCGTCGCGATGACAGGCTCTGCCTGTCATTTCGATGTAGCAGAGCTGGATCGTCGTGGGACAGTCGTTACTATGGACTGCGTCGGACAGGTGGTATACTGTTGTTTTTTTTTTTTTATTTTTTTACAGGAGATCGATGGCGTCGCAGGAATGAGAGAGTAATAAAAGAAATGAAAACTGTGTTGTCTCTTTTATTTCATTAAAATACTTTTTTCTTGCTGTGTCTTTTTTTTAAACATTTAAAAACTTTGGGATTAATAATGGATCGGTGTCTTATTGACGCCTCTCCATTATTAACCGGGCTTATTGTCACCGTGCAATCAACGGTGACATTAACCCCTTATTACCCCGCTTGCCACCGCTACAGGGCAAGTGGGAAGAGCCGGGTAAAGTGCCACAATTGGCACATCTTTTGATGCGCCAAATGTGGGGCTGCTGTAGCCTAGTATTATCAGGCTGTTGAGGGCCAAAATCCATGGGCCTTGACAGTCTTTTAATACCAGGCCGCAGCAGTCTGCATTTTACTTGGCTGGTTAACAAAAATAGGGGGACCCCTACGCCGTTTTTTTTTCGAGGGGATCCCCTATTTTTGTTAGCCAGCCAAGCTAAGCAGACTGCTGTGGCCTGGTATTATCAGGCTGGCAAGGTCCATGGATATTGGATCCTTACCAGCCTGAAAAACCAGGCCTCAGCGGTCTGCTTCATCTGGCTGGTTAACAAAAATAGGGGGGACCCCATGCCAATTTTTTTCGAGGGGATCCCCTATTTTTGTTAATCAGCCAAGATATGCAGACTGCTGTGGCCTGGTATTATCAGGCTGGCAAGGTCCATGGATCTTGGCTCCTTAACAGCCTGAAAATCCAGGCCTCAGCGGTCTGCTTCATTTGGCTGGTTAACAAAAATAGGGGGGACCCCACGCCATTTTTTTTTCGAAGGGAACCCCTATTTTTGTTAATCAGTTCCCTCTGATGTCACTGATTGTGTCCCTGGCTGACCTGAAGTGAAAGTGGAAAGCAATCAATTAAGCTTTCCACTTAAGGGCCCGTCTCACATAGCGATATCGCTACCGAGATCGCTGCTGAGTCACTAGTTTTGTGACGCAGCAGCGAGCTCACCAGCGATATCGCTGTGTGTGACATTTAGCGACGATCAGCCCCCCTGCCGGGTATCGCTGATCGTCGCTGAAATGCCAGGCACCGCGCAGCGCTTGGAAACCCGCTGTGTACCTTGGTTACCAGCGGATCGCTGGTCTCCCGCCTGTCACACGCAGCGATGCGTGCCTGTCAGCAGGAAACCAGCGATCAAAAAAAGGTCCTGACATTTCAGCGACGATCAGCGATACCCGGCAGGGGGGCTGATCGTCGCTGAATGTCACACACAGCGATATCGCTGGTGAGCTCGCTGCTGCGTCACAAAACTAGTGACTCAGCAGCGATCTCGGTAGCGATATCGCTATGTGAGACGGGCCCTTAAGCGATGTTACCCGCAGTGTCGCTGTCCCAGATCGCTGCCTGAGCTGCCTGTTTGGCAGCTCAGCAGCGATCATGTAGCGATACACCAGCGATCCTGACAAGTGCATATCGTTGTCGGGATCGCTGGTGTATCGTTATGTGAGACCCAGCCTTTACTCTCCTGTCAGCCAGGAGAGGAACTCATTCATTTGGGGGTTTACTGTGAGGCTGCAGCATTAGCTGCGGTCCCTGCAGTAAACATTAACCCTTTCTGAAGGATTACACCGTGGGACCTGACTGTGCATGGGATAGGTAAGAATAATTTTGCTTTTTTATTTTATTTTTATTACAGGAAATGGTTTTTGCAGTAAAATAAAAGATGGTCAAAAACATGTGTCTTTATTTCATTAAAATGATTTTTAATTAAAGTGTGTGTGTTTTATTTTTATTTCATGCAATAGGATTAATAATTGATAGTTGTCTAATTGACAGCTCTCAATTATTAACCTGGCTTAAGGTCACCTTTCAATAGCAAGGTGGCTTTAACCCCATATTAACCCATTCGCCACCGCTACAGGGCAATGGGAATAGACGGGCAAAGTGCCAGAAAGGGCGAATCTAATTATAGATTTGTCTTTCCTGGGGTGTCTGGGGGCAGATGTTAGAAGCCAGGGGGGGGGCCAAAAATAATGGTCCCTCTCTGGGCTATTATTATCTGCCCCCACTCACTGGCTTTGTCTGTCTGGTTGCGAAAATAGGGCGGGAGCCCACGCATTTTTTTTCAGCAATTTTACACCTCATATATATATATACATGTCATTGAATTTGTGACACATATATATATATATATTTATATTTATAGTTCATACACTTCTACATAGTATAATAGCCGCTAATTCAATTGACGGCTTTTGTGAAAACGCAGAACCCGACATGAAATGACACTTGGTGTACATAGGGTTAACCATGTCCTTTGCTATCTGATTTGCACAAACAATTACATCAGTCTATGTGTGCAAAATTTCACACCTGTAAGGGTTAATTAAAGGTGTAAATTCGTAGCAAAAAAGTCAGTTTTTTTACAACGAATTTACAACTTTAATTAACCCCTACAGGTGTGAAATTTTGCACACATAGACTGATGTAATTGTTTGTGCAAATCAGATAGCAAACGACATGAAAAGACATGGTTAACCCTATGTACACCAAGTGTCATTTCATGTCGGGTGCTTCTGTCTTTTCACAGAAGCCGGCTTTACCCGGCAATTGAATCAGAGGCTATTTTACTATGTAGAAGTGTATAAACTATACATATATGTATATATATATGTCACAATGACATGTATATATATATATATTGTATTCTATGTGTGTATATTTAGTGTTTACAAGGAAAGAATGGGGTTTTTTTAGTTACGATATTTTGTTCCCATAGACTTACATTGGATTTCCGGTATCGGTATCGGGTATCGCCGATATTTTAATGGTATCGGCGATACCATTCCGATTCCGATACTTTTGGATATCGGAAAGTATCGCTCAACTCTAGCGTTGACTGTTGTGAATGGGTTTGAGATGAGTTCTGAGCAGAGGCTCCCTCTGGTGGTTACAAGCGGTACTAGTGAGGATTGTGAGGACTGGGAATCAGGTGTTACTGATTGGTCTTATATAAGGGAGTCATTTTCCCATCAGGGTTGCCGGTGATCAATTGTTCTGGTCTGAATCCTTCTTTCCAGTTTCCCTTGTATCCTGCTGTGTCGTGTCTGCATCTCCTGCTATCAGATAAGACAATTTCTTATTTTTTGTTTTTGCTATATTTTTGCATTTTGTCCTGCACTTCTGTGGGGGCCTTCAGGGTCCCCTCCGGGGGCTTTTGCCCTCTCAGTTTAGTCCAGCCACTGTGTTTTGTTCTTTTGCTTTTTCCAGTTTTTTCAGTGGCTGCTGTTTTTTTTACACCAGAGAGCTAATTTAGGTGGTGGAGGTCGTGTGATCTCAGGTGATTTTGAAATTAGTAGAGTTGGTGTTTTTTCAGGGTTTTCTGAGATTGCAGTAAGTACCCTTCCTATCCTTTTCTATTTAGATAGTTTGGGCCCCAGCGTTTGCTCATACTATTTTCTTTCTGTGTCAGTATTTCCTCTTGTCTAACCGCCATTACATGTTTGGGGGCTTTCTATTATCTTTGGGGTTCTGCTCCGGGGCAGATAGCTTTCCTATTTCTATCTTTAGGTGTAGTTAGTTTCTCAGGCTGTGACGAGGCGTCTAGGACCAACGTAGGAACGCTCCACGGCTGCCTCTAGTTGCGGTGGTTAGTCAGGGTACTGCAATCTCATAGATTCCAACTGCTCTGGTGTATTTCCTTTTTTACCTGCACTCCTCAGCTACCGTAACATAACAGTATCACCGGCCATAAAAATTGTATGGTACTCACAGAAGGGAAAAAATATTTTGAAGGAAGAAAAGTTGTCAGAGATATTTTTCTGTTTGTTGCATTTTTTTTTTTTTTTCCCTCTGTATCTCTGGGTGCTGGGGAGGATCTTTTCTCCCAATGGAGTTTGCACAGTTGTCTGGCCGTGTGGATCAGCTTGCCACTGAGGTTCGGAGTATTGCTATCTATCTTGCTGGGTTGCCTGTTGTGGAACCTAGGATCCCCATGCCAGATTTGTTTTTAGGGGATCGAGCTAAGTTTCAGAATTTCAAAAATAATTGTAAATTGTTTCTTGCCTTAAAATCTAAGTCCTCAGGAAACGCAGCGCAGCAGGTTCAAATTATCATCTCTCTCCTGCGCGGCGATCCTCAGGATTGGGCTTTTTCCCTGATACCTGGGGATCCTGTTTTGAGTGATATTGATGCATTTTTTCAGGCTTTGGGGTTATTGTACGATGAGCCTAATGTCACTGATCAAGCTGAAAAAAGGGTCTGTCGGATAATGTAAAGGATGTTATGGTGGGATTCCCTGTCCCCTCTGGTCTCAATGATTCTATGTCATTAGCGATTCAAATTGACAGACGTTTGCGTGAGCGGAGAAGTATGCGTGGAGTGGTGTTGCCTTGTGAGCCAGCTGCTGAGCCCATGCAGTGTGATGGAGTGGTGTCTGGGGCACAGCGTCATGAGTTTCGAAAGCGCAATGGGTTATGTTTCTACTGTGGTGATGCCTCTCATGCTATTTCAGTCTGCCCTAAGCGGGGAAGACGTTTTGCACGCTCGGTTGTCTTGGGTAGTGTTCAGACTAAGTTTTTATTAACTGTCACTCTGATATGCTCTCTGTCCTCATTTTCTGCTCAGGCTTTCATTGATTCTGGAGCAGCTATTAACCTGATGGATTATGATTTTGCTAAACGTTGTGGGTTTCCCTTGATACCCCTACAGAAGTCTATTCCCCTACTGGGGATCGATTCTACCCCTTTGGCTGAGAATAAACCCCAGTTTTCTACTCAGGTGATAATGAGGGTTGAACCTGATCACCAGGAGTGCTGCAAATTTTTGGTTCTATATAATCTGCATGACATTATAGTGCTGGGTTTCCCTTGGTTACAGTCTCATAATCCTGTTTTGGATTGGAAATCTGTGTCTGTAACCAGTTGGGGCTGCCAATGTGTTAATACCAACACTCCTGTTTTTTCTGCCTCCCCCCAGGCTGAGGATGTTCCTGACTTTTTGTTTGATTTTTCTGATGTGTTTAGCGAAAGTAAATCTGCATCCTTACCTCCCCATAGGAGCTATGACTGCGCTATTGAATTAGTGCCAGGTAGTAAATTCCCTAAAGGTCGCCTTTTTAACTTGTCTGTACCTGAACATGACGCTATGCGGTCTTATATCAAGGAATCATTGGAGAAGGGTCATATCAGACCATCCTCTTCACCCTTAGGTGCCGGTTTTTTCTTTGTGGCCAAAAAAGATGGTTCATTAAGGCCGTGTATTGATTATCGTCTCTTGAACAATATTACTGTGAAATATCAATACCCGTTACCCTTGATTTCTGACCTGTTTTCCAGGGTGAAAAACGCTACTTGGTTTACCAAGCTTGACCTCAGGGGGGCGTATAACCTTATTCGCATTAAGCACGGGGATGAATGGAAGACGGCATTTAACACCCCTGAAGGGCATTTTGAGTACCTTGTGATGCCCTTTGGGCTCACTAATGCTCCTTCCGTCTTCCAGTATTCATGAATGACATTTTCAGGGATTTTGTGGACAAGTTTCTGATTGTTTATTTGGATGATATCTTGATTTTTTCTAATGACTGGGACTCTCATGTGAAACATGTTCGAACTGTATTCCAGATTTTGAGAGAGAATGCTCTGTATGTGAAGGGATCAAAGTGTCTTTTTGGCGTACAGAAGATCTCATTTCTGGGATTCATTTTGTCCCCATCTGTTATTGAAATGGACCCGGTCAAGGTTCAGGCCATCTGTGATTGGGTCCAACCTACTTCATTAAAGGCTCTTCAGAGATTTTTGGGTTTTGCCAATTTTTATCGTAAATTTATTGGTAATTTCTCGGTTATTGTTAAACCATTAACTGATTTGACCAGAAAGGGTTCTGATGTGGTGAATTGGCCTCCTGAGGCAGTCTCTGCGTTTCAGGAACTTAAGCAGAGATTCACTTCTGCTCCTGTTCTACGGCAGCCTGATGTTTCTCTGCCATTTCAGGTGGAGGTTGATGCCTCTGAAATTGGGGCAGGTGCCGTTTTGTCCCAAAAAGATCCAGAGACCTCTAAAAGTAACCCTTGTGCCTTTTTCTCTCGAAAATTTTCTCCTACTGAACGTAATTATGACGTGGGTAATCGGGAGTTATTGGCCATGAAGTGGGCTTTTGAAGAGTGGAGACATTGGCTGGAGGGAGCCAAACATCAGGTGGTGGTCCTTACGGACCATAAGAATCTGGTCTATCTGGAATCTGCCAAGCGACTCAATCCTAGACAGGCCAGGTGGGCCTTGTTTTTCACACGTTTTAATTTTGTGGTTTCCTTTCTTCCTGGCACTAAGAATGTTAAGGCGGATGCCCTCTCGAGGAGTTTCCTTGCGGACTCTCCTGAGCTATCTGATCCCTCTGTTATTTTGAAGGAGGGTGTAGTTCTTTCCGCCATCTCGCCCAATTTGAGACTTGCTCTGGAGAGGTGTCAGGAGGATAGGCCCGAGCGCTGCCCTGTTGGAAAATTGTTTGTCCCGGACCAATGGAAAAAGAGTGTGATGTCTGAGATTCATTGTTCCGCATTGGCTGGGCATCCCGGAATTTTTGGTACCAGAGACTTGGTTAGTCGGTCCTTTTGGTGGCCTACCTTGTCTCGCGATGTCAGGGAATTTGTGCAGTCCTGCGGGACTTGCTCTCGCTCCAAGCCTTGCTCTCGCTCTAGTGGTTTGTTGATGCCATTGCCTGTGCCCAAGAGACCATGGACCCATATCTCTATGGATTTCATTTCCGATCTTCCTGTTTCTCAGAGAATGACCACCATCTGGGTAATTTGTGATAGGTTTTCCAAAATGATACATCTTGTGCCATTACCTAAGTTGCCTTCCTCCTCTGAATTGGTGCCGTTGTTCCTTCAGCACGTGGTTCGTTTACACGGCATTCCTGAGAACATTGTGTCTGACAGAGGAGTCCAGTTTGTTTCCAGATTTTGGAGGACTTTTTGTTCTAAACTGGGTGTTCAATTGTCTTTCTCCTCGGCATTTCATCCTCAGACCAATGGTCAAACTGAGAGAACAAACCAGACATTGGAGACTTATCTAAGATGCTTTGTGTCTGCTGATCAGGATGACTGGGTCTCTTTTTTGCCTTTGGCTGAGTTTGCTCTTAATAATAGGGCTAGCTCTGCTACTTTGATGATTCCGTTTTTCTGTAATTCTGGGTTTCACCCTCGATTTTCTTCAGGACAGACGGAGGCTTCTGTCTGTCCAGGTGTTGACTCTGTTGTTGAGCGTATGAAGCAGATTTGGGACCAGGTAGTGGAGAGGTTGTCCCTCTCTCAGGAGAAGGCCCAGCGGTTTGCTAACCGGCATAGGACTGATGGTCCTCGGTTTAAAGTGGGGGACTTGGTCTGGTTGTCCTCAAAGAATATTCCTATGAGAGTAGCATCTCCTAAATTTAAGCCTAGGTTCATTGGACCTTATAAGATCATGGAGATTATTAATCCTGTTTCTTTTCGTTTGCTTCTTCCAGGGACATTTAAGATCCATAACGTGTTCCACAAGTCCTTGTTGAAGAGGTTTGTTGAGCCAGTGGTTCCTGCTGCTGTGCCTCCTGACCCTGTTTTGGTTGAGGGCAATCTGGAGTATGTGGTTGAGAAAATATTGGATTCTCGTTTTTCTAGACGAAGACTCCAGTATTTGGTTAAATGGAGAGGTTATGGTCAGGAAGACAATTCTTGGGTGTTTGCTTCGGACATCCATGCTAGGAGACTTATCCGTGCGTATCATAGAACTCATCCTGACCGACCTGGTTGCTCAAATGAGGGTTCGGTGACCCCTCCTCAAGGGGGGGGGTACTGTTGTGAATGGGTTTGAGATGAGTTCTGAGCAGAGGCTCCCTCTGGTGGTTACAAGCGGTACTAGTGAGGATTGTGAGGACTGGGAATCAGGTGTTACTGATTGGTCTTATATAAGGGAGTCATTTTCCATCAGGGTTGCCGGTGATCAATTGTTCTGGTCTGAATCCTTCTTTCCAGTTTCCCTTGTATCCTGCTGTGTCGTGTCTGCATCTCCTGCTATCAGATAAGACAATTTCTTATTTTTTGTTTTTGCTATATTTTTGCATTTTGTCCTGCACTTCTGTGGGGGCCTTCAGGGTCCCCTCCGGGGGCTTTTGCCCTCTCAGTTTAGTCCAGCCACTGTGTTTTGTTCTTTGCTTTTTCCAGTTTTTTCAGTGGCTGCTGTTTTTTTTACACCAGAGAGCTAATTTAGGTGGTGGAGGTCGTGTGATCTCAGGTGATTTTGAAATTAGTAGAGTTGGTGTTTTTTCAGGGTTTTCTGAGATTGCAGTAAGTACCCTTCCTGTCCTTTTCTATTTAGATAGTTTGGGCCCCAGCGTTTGCTCATACTATTTTCTTTCTGTGTCAGTATTTCCTCTTGTCTAACCGCCATTACATGTTTGGGGGCTTTCTATTATCTTTGGGGTTCTGCTCCGGGGCAGATAGCTTTCCTATTTCTATCTTTAGGTGTAGTTAGTTTCTCAGGCTGTGACGAGGCGTCTAGGACCAACGTAGGAACGCTCCACGGCTGCCTCTAGTTGCGGTGGTTAGTCAGGGTACTGCAATCTCATAGATTCCAACTGCTCTGGTATATTTCCTTTTTTACCTGCACTCCTCAGCTACCGTAACATAACAGTTGACATTAAAACACTTTTTCATGATATCTCTTGGATCGTGTTTAAATCAGCAGTGCATATCAGAAATTCACTCCACCCTGGTATGTCTCTGAAAATTCTTGTGGATAATGCAGCAGCTGACATTTTTCACCTCATAGTAACATAGTAAGCAAGGCCGAAAAAAGACATTTGTCCATCCAGTTCAGCCTATATTCCGTCACAATAAATCCCCAGATCTACGTCCTTCTACAGAACCTAATAACTGTAAGAAACAATATTGTTACGCACCAAGAAGACATCCAGGCCTATCTTGAACCCTTTAGAAAATGAACTCGGCACTCAACTTTAGTATCGTGTTACTACTGTGAATAAAAATCTTTATTCTCACTATACTAAAGTTGAGTGCCGAGTTCATTTTCTATTAGATACGGTTTGGGAACTACTCTGGCACCTTCTTGGTTGTGCACACGGTTATTTTTTCATATCTTGAACCCTTTGACTGAATTTGCCATCACCACCTCCACAGGCAAGGAATTCCAGATTCTCACTGCCCTAACAGTAAAGAATCCTCTTCTATGTTGGTGGAAAATCTTCTCTCCTCCAGATGCAGAGAATGCCCCCTTGTGACCATCACCTTCCTTGGTATAAACAGATCCTTGGAGAGATATTTGTATTGTCCCTTGTATACTTGTACATGGTTATTAGATCGCCCCTAAGTCGCCTTTTTTCTAGACTAAATAATCCTAATTTTGCTAATCTCTCTGGGTATTATAGTTTCCCCATCCCCTTTATTAATTTTGTTGCCCTCCTTTGTACTCGCTTTAGTTCCATTATGTCCTTCCTGAGTACCAGTGCCCAAAACTGTACACAGTACTCCATGTGCGGTATAACCAGGGATTTGTACAGAGGCAGTATAATGATCTCATCATGTGTATCCAGACCTCTTTTAACGCACCCCATGATCCTGTTTGCCTTGGCAGCTGCTGCCTTGCAC
>JARQOD010000001.1:966796729-966847222 GCA_033576555.1 Oophaga sylvatica | reverse complement strand
GGGCACCAGGGTCAATGATATCGATACCTCTAACCCGTAATTTAGAGCCATCACATTGATGATAGAGTTTGAAGTGGCGTGGTATGGTCCTGAGTGTGGCAAGGTCCTCATGATCGGCGGCATACAGCATGCAGTCCCGCATGGTATACAGCACGCAGCCCCGCATGGTATACAGCACGCAGCCCCGCATGGTATACAGCACACAGCCCCATAAGGTATACAGCACACAGCCCCATAAGGTATACAGCACACAGCCCCACATGGTATACAGCACACAGCCCCACATGGTATACAGCACATAGCCCCACATGGTATACAGAACACAGCCACACATGGTATACAGCAGACAGCCCCACATGGTATACAGAACACAGCCCCACATGGTATACAGCAGGCAGCCCCGCATGGTATACAGCACGCAGCCCCGCATGGTATACAGCACACATCCCCACATGATATACAGCACACATCCCCACATGGTATACAGCACACAGCCCCACATCGTATACAGAACACAGCCCCACATGGTATACAGAACACAGCCCCACATGGTATACAGCACACAGCCCCACATGGTATACAGCACACAGCCCCACATGGTATACAGCACACAGCCCCGCATGGTATACAGCATGCAGTCCCGCATGGTATACAGCACGCAGCCCCGCATGGTATACAGCACGCAGCCCCGCATGGTATACAGCACGCAGCCCCGCATGGTATACAGCACACATCCCCATATGGTATATAGCACACAGCCCAACATGGTATACAGCAGACAGTCCCACATGGTATACAGAACACAGCCCCACATGGTATACAGAAACACAGCCCCACATGGTATACAGAAACATAGCCCTACATGGTATACAGCACACAGCCTCACATGGTATACAGAAACATAGCCCTACATGGTATACAGCACACAGCCCCACAAGGTATACAGAACACAGCCACACATGATATATAGCACACAGCCACACATGGTATACAGCAGACAGCCCCACATGGTATACAGAACACAGCCCCACATGGTATACAGAAACACAGCCCCACATGGTATACAGAAACATAGCCCTACATGGTATACAGCACACAGCCTCACATGGTATACAGCACATAGCCCCACATGATATACAGCACACAGCCCCAAAAGGTATACAGCACACTGCCCCACAAAGTATACAGAACACAGCCCCACATGGTATACAGAAACACAGCCCCACATGGTATACAGCACACAGCCCCACATGGTATACAGCACACAGCCCCACATGGTATACAGAACACAGCCCCACATGGTATACAGCACACAGCCCCACATGGTATACAGCACACAGCCCCACATGGTATACAGCACGCAGCCCCACTTGGTATACAGCACGCAGCCACACATGGTATACAGAACACAGCCCTACATGGTATACAGCACACAGTCCCATGTTATACAGCACACAGCCCCACGGTATACAGCACACAGCCCCACATGGCATACAGCACACAGCCCCACATGGTATACAGCACACAGCCCCGCATGGTATACAGCACACAGCCCCGCATGGTATACAGAACACAGCCCTGCAGGCCGCATGGTATACAGAACACAGTCCCGCATGGTATACAGCACGCAGTCCCGCATGGTACACAGAAACACAGCCCCACATGATATACAGAACACAGCCCCACATGGTATACAGAACACAGTCCCACATGGTATACAGCACGCAGTCCCGCATGGTACACAGAAACACAGCCCCACATGATATGCAGAACACAGCCCCACATGGTATACAGAAACACAGCCCCACATGGTATACAGAAAAACAGCCCCACATGGTATACAGAAAAACAGCCCCACATGGTATACAGAACACAGCCCCACATGGTATACAGCACGCAGCCCCACATGATATTCAGCACACAGCCCCACATGGTATACAGCACAGCCCCACATGGTATACAGAACACAGCCCCACATGGTATACAGCACACAGCCCCACATGGTATACAGCACACAGCCCCACATGGTATACAGAATGTAGCCACACATGGTATACAGCATGCAGCCCCACATGATATACAGCACGCAGCCGCACATAGTATACAGCACACAGCCCCGCATGGTATACAGCACGCAGCCCCGCATGGTATACAGCACGCAGCCCTGCATGGTATACAACACGCAGCCCGCATGGTATACAGCACGCAGCCCCGCATGGTATACAGCACACAGCCCCAGATGGTATACAGCACACAGCCCCACATGGTTACAGCACACAGCCCACATGGTATACAGCACACAGCCCCACATGGTATACAGAACACAGCCACACATGGTATACAGCAGACAGCCCCACATGGTATACAGAACACAGCCCCACATGGTATACAGAAACACAGCCCCACATGGTATACAGAAACACAGCCCCACATGGTATACAGCACACAGCCCCACATGGTATACAGCACACAGCCCCACATGGTATACAGAACACAGCCCCACATGGTATACAGAAACACAGCCCCACATGGTATACAGAAACACAGCCACACATGGTATACAGCACACAGCCCCACATGGTATACAGCACACAGCCCCACATGGTATACAGAACACAGCCCCACATGGTATACAGAAACACAGTCCCACATGGTATACAGAAACACAGCCACACATGGTATACAGCAGACAGCCCCACATGGTATACAGCACACAGCCCCACATGGTATACAGCACACAGCCCCACATGGTATACAGAACACAGCCCCACATGGTATACAGAAACACAGCCCCACATGGTATACAGAACACAGCCACACATGGTATACAGCAGACAGCCCCACATGGTATACAGAACACAGCCCCACATGGTATACGAAAACACAGCCCCACATGGTATACAGAAACACAGCCCCACATGATATTCAGCACACAGCCCCACATGGTATACAGCACACATCCCCACATGGTATACAGAACACAGCCCCACATGGTATACAGAAACACAGCCCCACATGGTATACAGAAACACAGCCTGTAAGGTTCTTTGTACATGTTCTTGAAACTCAGTTTTTCCGTCAGCCATTTTGCCTTCTGTCTTGCTGCAGCTATCTTGCCCTCAGTCAATATGGAGTTTCCAGCTTTCATGTTCCCGCCCTGATTCTCTCCCTCTTGCTTCTTAAGCAGCCACAGCTGAGCAATCAGTGCTTCAGAATCTAGCCTGCAGTGAACCTGTGACCTGACTCCTGGAAGCCTTGGACTTTGTACTCCAGCTATTCCTACTGAGGAACTCTGGAACGCTTGTGGACTCTGGAACCCTGCTCTTTGAAAGATCCACGTTTGCATGGACTTACGGTAACAGAGAAGAAGATCCTGAACCTGTTGTGGAGAGTGATTGCTGAGCTTAAGTTACTCTGGCCTGCTGTGTCTCCTGCTTCTGTATCTGCAAACTGTGTGACTATTTTTATGAAGTAATACAAGACCTTCTATATAAAACCTGTGTCTCATGTATTTTCATCGCACCCAAGCACAAGACGCTATATGAACTGTACTACATACATTACAAGATTCTGAAGCCAAAACGTTAGTGTCTGCTGGGTCTGGGAAGGCTGTGTCTGCTGTAACTGTGGATATCAGACGTCCGGTTGTACTTTCTGTGATGACAGTGGTTGTGACTTCTCACAACCTTTCCAGGTGAGCAATTCCCTTAAGTTTTTTTTTTCTGCAGTGTTACCACAGGTAAACACTATTGTTTTTTTTTTTTTTTTCTTCCCTCTTTTGTGTCTGCTGTAACTGTGGATATCAGATGTCCGGTTGAACTTTCTATGATGATAGTTGTTGTGACTTCTCACAACCATTCCAGGTGAGCAGTTCCCTTAATTTTTTTTTTCTCTCTGCAGTGTTACCACAGGTAAACACTATTGTTTTTTTTTTTCTCTCCTCTCCTTCCAGTACTCCTGTCTTAAAAGATCTGGAAAATGGAGGCCCGCATAAAGGAACTTTGCGGAGTGACTGATAATATCCTTGCAGATTTACAGACTATAAAAACCCGTTTTACAAACCTACAGGACCTCACTAATCACAATTTGCAAGTGTTTGGACAGACTGCCCAGGATTTGCGAGCCAGGATTGAGGTTCTAGAGGAGCGAGTCCAGGCTCCTGCCGTAGCCTCGAGTTCTGGGATTCCCAAGTTGCCCCCTTTTCGTTTTGGCGGTGAACGTGAAAAATTCAGGGGATTTATTAACCAATGCAATCTGTTTTTTTCTGCACATGCTTCACAATTTCCCACTGAACGATCTAAAGTGCTTACTATAATTATGTTACTTACCAACAAGGCTTTGATGTGGGCAAACCCTCTGATTGAGACTGAGGATGAATGTTTGGATCATCTTGATGCTTTCATTTCAGCCATGGGGCAGGTATTTGATGACCCCAATCGAGGTGCAACAGCTGAAGCAGCCATGTTAACTTTGCGCCAAGGTAAGCACTCGGTAGCCGAATATGCCTTGGATTTCAGGAGATGGGCCCTTGATACCACCTGGGACAGTTCCGCCAAAAAATCTATTTTTCGAAAGGGGTTGTCTCCACTAATTAAGGATGAACTTGCTCGTGCCGACCCTCCCACTGCGTTAGGTGACTTTATTAACTACGGCAGCCGTATTGATGCTCGCCTGACTGAACGCAGGCAAGAGAGATGGTTCGAAAGCAATCGCACTAACCTTTTCCTACCTTCCTCCCCAGTTAAGGAACCTTTGAGTAGGATCACACGGGAACCTGAACCTGAACCCATGCAGGTAGACTCTTTACAAAGACGGGTTAGTGATGCACGCAAAGAACATCGTTTTAAGGAAAATCTATGTTTCTATTGTGGTAAGTCAGGGCACTTCATTATAAACTGCCCCAGCCGTTCTCGTAAGACTACTGCAGCACTCATTCACTGTGAGTGTTGCGAGAGGAGATCTGTCAGGTCCGAGCCTCAGGCTCCAGAGAGATCTGCAGCAACAGATATTGATTTCTCGGACTTAAACTCCATTACTTCTCAGGACGATGACTGTGTAAACGCTGCAATTTTTCAAGTTTCCTCAGCGGTGTCCCAGCTGAGTTGTAGGAAAAACAATTCTCATTGCTTCCTTTCCATCAAACTCTGGGTTGACTCAGTCTGGGTGTCTAGCTCTGCTATGATCGACTCAGGGGCAAGTGGGAATTTTATGGATGTCTCCTTTGCTCTGAAACAGGGGATACGTTCAGTGAAGAAGGCTACTCCAGTACAGATGGAAACTGTGGATGGCTCCCTGCTGACCTCTGGACCAGTGGATCAGGAAACGGAGCCTTTGAGGGTCCTTATGGGTAAAGATCATCAAGAGAAACTGTCCTTTATGCTTATTTCTTCTCCCCACTTTCCCATTATTCTAGGGCTACCATGGCTGCAGGCTCAGAACCCTACCATTAACTGGGAGACCAAGGAATTACACTTTCCAGAGAAACAGATGAGTCCAGAAGTTTCAGCTTGCTCTGTTCCTAAAGGAACCATGTCAGTCCCTGAACTACCAGCTGTATACCAGGACTATGTGGATTTATGTGACAAGAAGAACGCTGACCAGCTTCCCCCTCACCGTCCATATGATTGTCCAATTGAATTATTGCCTGGAGCAGAGATAACTTTTGGTAAGATCTACCCCCTGGCGGGGCCTGAGCTAAAGGCTTTAAAGGATTACATAGACGAAAATCTAGCCAAGGGCTTCATACGCCCCTCTTCATCTCCTGCAGGTGCACCCATCTTCTTTGTGAAGAAGAAAGATGGATCTCTGAGACCCTGCGTAGACTATAGGGAACTCAATAAGGTTACTATTAGAAACCGTTATCCATTGCCTTTAATCCCTGAGTTATTGGAGAGAGTGCGGCATGCCAAAATTTTCTCTAAATTGGATCTCCGTGGGGCCTATAACTTGGTCCGTATTAGACCTGGGGATGAATGGAAGACTGCATTCAGGTCACGCTATGGACACTTTGAATATCTAGTTATGCCTTTTGGTCTCAGTACCGCCCCAGCCACTTTCCAACACTTGGTGAATGACATCTTCAGGGATCTCCTAGATACATTTGTGGTGATTTATTTGGATGATATTCTAATTTTTTCTAACTCCACAGAGGAACATCATGGACATGTGAGAATGGTCTTGGAACGTCTAAGACAAAACCATCTTTACATCAATCTTGAAAAGTGTGAATTCCATAGGACCGAAATTCAATTTCTGGGTATGTACTGTCTACACAAGGAATTAGTATGGATGGAAGCAAGACCCAAGCCATCAAGGATTGGCCAAGTCCTAGAAATGTGAAGGAGGTGCAGCGCTTCATCGGGTTTGCCAATTTCTATAGACGTTTCATTGGGAATTTCTCTGAGGTAGTGTCACCTGTTGTGAATGGGTTTGAGATGAGTTCTGAGCAGAGGCTCCCTCTGGTGGTTACAAGCGGTACTAGTGAAGATTGTGAGGACTGGGAATCAGGTGTTACTGACTGGTCTTATATAAGGGAGTCATTTTCCCATCAGGGTTGCCGGTGATCAATTGTTCTGGTCTGAATCCTTCATTCCAGTTTCCCTTGTAGCCTGCTGTGTCGTGTCTGCATCTCCTGCTACCAGATAAGAATTTTTCTTCTTTTGTGTTGTTGCTATATTTTTGCATTTTGTCCTGCACTTCTTTGGGGGCCTTCTGGGTCCCCTCCGGGGGCTTCTGCCTTCTCAGTTTAGTTCAGCCACTGAGTTTTGTTCTTTTGCTTTTTCCAGTTTTTTCAGTGGCTGCTGTTTTGATTTTGTTACACCAGAGAGCTAATTTAGGTTGTAGAGGTCGTGTGATCTCAGGTGATTTTGAAATTAGTAGAGTTGGTGTTTTTCAGGGTTTTCTGGGATTGCAGTAAGTACCCTTCCTGTCCTTTTCTATTTAGATAGTTTGGGCCCCAGCGTTTGCTCATTCTATTTTCTTTCTGTGTCAGTATTTCCTCTTGTCTAACCGCCATTACATGTTTGGGGGCTTTCTATTATCTTTGGGGTTCTGCTCCGGGGCAGATAGCTTTCCTATTTCTATCTTTAGGTGTAGTTAGTTTCTCAGGCTGTGACGAGGCGTCTAGGACCAACGTAGGAACGCTCCACGGCTGCCTCTAGTTGTGGTGGTTAGTCAGGGTACTGCAATCCCATAGATTCCAACTGCTCTGGTGTATTGCCTTTTTTACCTGCACTCCTCAGCTACCGAAACATAACAGTATCACCGGCCAAAAAAATTGAAAATTGTATGGTACTCACAGAAGGGAAAAAATATTGTGATAGAAAAAAGGTTGTCAGAGTTGTCAGAGATATTTTTCTGTTTGTTGCATTTTTTTTTTTTTTTTCCCTCTGTATCTCTGGGTGCTGGGGAGGATCTTTTCTCCCAATGGAGTTTGCACAGTTGTCTGGCCGTGTGGATCAGCTTGCCACTGAGGTTCGGAGTATTGCTATCTATCTTGCAGGGTTGCCTGTTGTGGAACCTAGGATCCCCATGCCAGATTTGTTTTTAGGGGATCGAGCTAAGTTTCAGAATTTCAAAAATAATTGTAAATTGTTTTTTGCCTTAAAATCTAAGTCCTCAGGAAACGCAGCGCAGCAGGTTCAAATTATCATCTCTCTCCTGCGCGGCGATCCTCAGGATTGGGCTTTTTCCCTGATACCTGGGGATCCTGTTTTGAGTGATGTTGATGCGTTTTTTCAGGCTTTGGGGTTATTGTACGATGAGCCTAATGTCACTGATCAAGCTGAAAAAGCCTTGTTGGCATTAAATCAGGGGCTTGATGACGCTGAGTTATACTGTCAGAGATTCCGTAGGTGGGCAGTCCTGACCAAATGGAATGACGACGCTTTGGCGGCCCTTTTCCAGAAGGGTCTGTCAGATAATGTAAAGGATGTTATGGTGGGATTCCCTGTCCCCTCTGGTCTCAATGATTCTATGTCATTAGCGATTCAAATTGACAGACGTTTGCGTGAGCGGAGAAGTATGCGTGGAATGGTGTTGCCTTGTGAACCAGCTCCTGAAACCATGCAGTGTGATAGAGTGGTGTCTGGGGCACAGCGTCATGAGTTTCGAAAGCGCAATGGGTTATGTTTCTACTGTGGTGATGCCTCTCATGCTATTTCAGTCTGCCCTAAGCGGGGAAGATGTTTTGCACGCTCAGTTGTCTTGGGTAGTGTTCAGACTAAGTTTTTATTAACTGTCACTCTGATATGCTCTCTGTCCTCATTTTCTGCTCAGGCTTTCGTTGATTCTGGAGCAGCTATTAACCTGATGGATTATGATTTTGCTAAACGTTGTGGGTTCCCCTTGATACCCCTACAGAAGTCTATTCCCCTACTGGGGATCGATTCTACCCCTTTGGCTGAGAATAAACCTCATTTCTCTACTCAGGTGATAATGAGGTTGAACCTGATCATCAGGAGTGCTGCAAATTTTTGGTTCTATATAATCTGCATGACATTATCGTGCTGGGTTTCCCTTGGTTGCAGTCTCATAATCCTGTTTTAGATTGGAAGTCTGTGTCTGTGGCCAGTTGGGGCTGCCAATGTGTTAATACCAACACTCCTGTTTTTTTCTGCCTCCCCCCAAGCTCAGGATGTTCCTGACTTTTTGTTTGATTTTTCTGATGTGTTTAGCGAAAGTAAATCTGCATCCTTACCTCCCCATAGGAGCTATGACTGCGCTATTGAATTAGTGCCGGGTAGTAAATTCCCTAAAGGTCGCCTTTTTAACTTGTCTGTACCTGAACATGACGCTATGCGGTCTTATATCAAGGAATCATTGGAGAAGGGTCATATCAGACCATCCTCTTCACCCTTAGGTGCCGGTTTTTTCTTTGTGGCCAAAAAAGATGGTTCATTAAGGCCGTGTATTGATTATCGTCTCTTGAACAATATTACTGTGAAATATCAATACCCGTTACCCTTGATTTCTGACCTGTTTTCCAGGGTGAAAAACGCTACTTGGTTTACCAAGCTTGACCTCAGGGGGGCGTATAACCTTATTCGCATTAAGCACGGGGATGAATGGAAGACGGCATTCAATACCCCTGAAGGGCATTTTGAGTACCTAGTGATGCCCTTTGGGCTCACTAATGCCCCTTCCGTCTTCCAGTCCTTCATGAATGACATTTTCAGGGATTTTGTGGACAAATTTCTGATTGTTTATTTGGATGATATCTTGATTTTTTCTAATGACTGGGACTCTCATGTGAAACATGTTCGGACTGTGTTCCAGATTTTGAGGGATAATGCTCTGTATGTGAAGGGATCAAAGTGTCTTTTTGGCGTACAGAAGATCTCATTTCTGGGATTCATTTTGTCCCCATCTGTTATTGAAATGGACCCGGTCAAGGTTCAGGCCATCTGTGATTGGGTCCAACCTACTTCATTAAAGGCTCTTCAGAGATTTTTGGGTTTTGCCAATTTTTATCGTAAATTTATTGGTAATTTTTCGGTTATTGTTAAACCATTAACTGATTTGACCAGAAAGGGTTCTGATGTGGTGAATTGGCCTCCTGAGGCAGTCTCTGCATTTCAGGAACTTAAGCAGAGATTCACTTCTGCTCCTGTTCTACGGCAGCCTGATGTTTCTCTGCCATTTCAGGTGGAGGTTGATGCCTCTGAAATTGGGGCAGGTGCCGTTTTGTCCCAAAAAGATCCAGAGACCTCTAAAAGTAACCCTTGTGCCTTTTTCTCTCGAAAATTTTCTCCTACTGAACGTAATTATGACGTGGGTAATCGGGAGTTATTGGCCATGAAGTGGGCTTTTGAAGAGTGGAGACATTGGCTGGAGGGAGCCAAACATCAGGTGGTGGTCCTTACGGACCATAAGAATCTGGTCTATCTGGAATCTGCCAAGCGGCTCAATCCTAGACAGGCCAGGTGGGCCTTGTTTTTCACACGTTTTAATTTTGTGGTTTCCTTTCTTCCTGGCACTAAGAATGTTAAGGCGGATGCCCTCTCGAGGAGTTTCCTTGCGGACTCTCCTGAGTTATCTGATCCTTCTGTTATATTTGAAAGAGGGTGTAGTTCTTTCCGCCATCTCGCCCAATTTGAGACTTGCTCTGGAGGGGTGTCAGGAGGATAGGCCCGAGCGCTGCCCTGTTGGAAAATTGTTTGTCCCGGACCAATGGAAAAAGAGTGTGATGTCTGAGATTCATTGTTCCGCATTGGCTGGGCATCCCGGAATTTTTGGTACCAGAGACTTGGTTAGTCGGTCCTTTTGGTGGCCTACCTTGTCTCGCGATGTCAGGGAATTTGTGCAGCCCTGCGGGACTTGCTCTCGCTCCAAGCCTTGCTCTCGCTCTAGTGGTTTGTTGATGCCATTGCCTGTGCCCAAGAGACCATGGACCCATATCTCTATGGATTTCATTTCCGATCTTCCTGTTTCTCAGAGAATGACCACTATCTGGGTAATTTGTGATAGGTTTTCCAAAATGATACATCTTGTGCCATTACCTAAGTTGCTTTCCTCCTCTGAATTGGTGCCGTTGTTTCTTCAGCACGTGGTTCGTTTACACGGCATTCCTGAGAACATTGTGTCTGACAGAGGAGTCCAGTTTGTTTCCAGATTTTGGAGGACTTTTTGTTCTAAACTGGGTGTTCAATTGTCTTTCTCCTCGGCATTTCATCCTCAGACCAATGGTCAAACTGAGAGAACAAACCAGACATTAGAGACTTATCTAAGATGCTTTGTGTCTGCTGATCAGGATGACTGGGTCTCTTTTTTGCCTTTGGCTGAGTTTGCTCTTAATAATAGGGCTAGCTCTGCCACTTTGATGTCTCCGTTTTTCTGTAATTCTGGTTTTCACCCTCGATTTTCTTCAGGACAGACGGAAGCTTCTGTCTGTCCAGGTGTTGACTCTGTTGTTGAGCGTATGCAACAGATTTGGGACCAGGTAGTGGAGAGGTTGTCCCTCTCTCAGGAGAAGGCCCAGCGGTTTGCTAACCGGCATAGGACTGATGGTCCTCGGTTTAAAGTGGGGGACTTGGTCTGGTTGTCCTCAAAGAATATTCCTATGAGAGTAGCATCTCCTAAATTTAAGCCTAGGTTCATTGGACCTTATAAGATCATGGAGATTATTAATCCTGTTTCTTTTCGTTTGCTTCTTCCAGGGACATTTAAGATCCATAACGTGTTCCACAAGTCCTTGTTGAAGAGGTTTGTTGAGCCAGTGGTTCCTGCTACTGTGCCTCCTGACCCTGTTTTGGTTGAGGGCAATCTGGAGTATGTGGTTGAGAAAATATTGGATTCTCGTTTTTCTAGACGAAGACTCCAGTATTTGGTTAAATGGAGAGGTTATGGTCAGGAAGACAATTCTTGGGTGTTTGCTTCAGACATCCATGCTAGGAGACTTATCCGTGCGTATCATATAACTCATCCTGACCGACCTGGTTGCTCAAATGAGGGTTCGGTGACCCCTCCTCAAGGGGGGGGGTACTGTTGTGAATGGGTTTGAGATGAGTTCTGAGCAGAGGCTCCCTCTGGTGGTTACAAGCGGTACTAGTGAAGATTGTGAGGACTGGGAATCAGGTGTTACTGACTGGTCTTATATAAGGGAGTCATTTTCCCATCAGGGTTGCCGGTGATCAATTGTTCTGGTCTGAATCCTTCATTCCAGTTTCCCTTGTAGCCTGCTGTGTCGTGTCTGCATCTCCTGCTACCAGATAAGAATTTTTCTTCTTTTGTGTTGTTGCTATATTTTTGCATTTTGTCCTGCACTTCTTTGGGGGCCTTCTGGGTCCCCTCCGGGGGCTTCTGCCTTCTCAGTTTAGTTCAGCCACTGAGTTTTGTTCTTTTGCTTTTTCCAGTTTTTTCAGTGGCTGCTGTTTTGATTTTGTTACACCAGAGAGCTAATTTAGGTGGTAGAGGTCGTGTGATCTCAGGTGATTTTGAAATTAGTAGAGTTGGTGTTTTTCAGGGTTTTCTGGGATTGCAGTAAGTACCCTTCCTGTCCTTTTCTATTTAGATAGTTTGGGCCCCAGCGTTTGCTCATTCTATTTTCTTTCTGTGTCAGTATTTCCTCTTGTCTAACCGCCATTACATGTTTGGGGGCTTTCTATTATCTTTGGGGTTCTGCTCCGGGGCAGATAGCTTTCCTATTTCTATCTTTAGGTGTAGTTAGTTTTCTCAGGCTGTGACGAGGCGTCTAGGACCAACGTAGGAACGCTCCACGGCTGCCTCTAGTTGTGGTGGTTAGTCAGGGTACTGCAATCCCATAGATTCCAACTGCTCTGGTGTATTGCCTTTTTTACCTGCACTCCTCAGCTACCGTAACATAACACAGCACACAGTCCCATGTTATACAGCACACAGCCCCACGGTATACAGCACACAGCCCCACATGGCATACAGCACACAGCCCCACATGATATACAGCACACAGCCCCACATGGTATACAGCACACAGCCCCACATGGTATACAGCACACAGCCCCGCATGGTATACAGAACACAGCCCCGCAGCCCGCATGGTATACAGAACACAGTCCCGCATGGTATACAGCACGCAGCCCCACATGGTATACAGCACACAGCCCCGCATGGTATGCAGAACACAGCCTCGCAGGCCGCATGGTATACAGAACACAGTCCCGCATGGTACTCAGAAACACAGCCCCACATGATATACAGAACACAGCCCCACATGGTATACAGAACACAGCCCCACATGGCACACAGCACACAGCCCCACATGGTATACAGAAACACAGCCCCACATGGTATACAGAATCACAGCCCCACATGGTATACAGAAACACAGCCCCACATGGTATACAGAATCACAGCCCCACATGGTATACAGAAACACAGCCCCACATGGTATACAGAATCACAGCCCCACATGGTATACAGAACACAGCCCCACATGGTATACAGAAACACAGCCCCACATGGTATACAGAAACACAGCCCCACATGGTATACAGCAGACAACCCCACATGGTATACAGCACACAGCCCCAAAAGGTATACAGCACACAGCCACACATGGTATACAGAACACAGCCCCACATGGTATACAGAACACAGCCCCACATGGTATACAGCACACAACCCCACATGGTATACAGAACACAGCCCCACATGGTATACAGCACACAGCCCCACATGGTATACAGCACACAGCCCCACATGGTATACTGCACGCAGCCCCACTTGGTATACAGCACGCAGCCACACATGGTATACAGAACACAGCCCCACATGGTATACAGCACACAACCCCACATGGTATACAGAACACAGCCCCACATGGTATACAGCACACAGTCCCATGTTATACAGCACACAGCCCCACGGTATACAGCACACAGCCCCACATGGCATACAGCACACAGCCCCACATGATATACAGCACACACCCCACATGGTATACAGCACACAGCCCCACATGGTATACAGCACACAGCCCCGCATGGTATACAGAACACAGCCCCGCAGGCCGCATGGTATACAGAACACAGTCCCGCATGGTACACAGAAACACAGCCCCACATGGTATACAGAACACAGCCCCACATGGCACACAGCACACAGCCCCACATGGTATACAGAAACACAGCCCACATGGTATACAGAATCACAGCCCCACATGGTATACAGAAACACAGCCCCACATGGTATACAGAATCACAGCCCCACATGGTATACAGAAACACTGCCCCACATGGTATACAGAATCACAGCCCCACATGGTATACAGAACACAGCCCCACATGGTATACAGCACACAGCACCACATGGTATACAGAAACACAGCCCCACATGGTATACAGCAGACAGCCCCACATGGTATACAGCACACAGCCCCAAAAGGTATACAGAACACAGCCACACATGGTATACAGAACACAGCCCCACATGGTATACAGAACACAGCCCCACATGGTATACAGAAACACAGCCCCACATGGTATACAGAAACACAGCCCCACATGGTATACAGCAGACAGCCCCAAATGGTATACAGCACACAGCCCCACATAATACACAGCACACAGCCCCACATGGTATACAGCACACAGCCCCGCATGGTATACAGCACGCAGTCCCGCATGGTATACAGAAACACAGCCCCACATGATATACAGAACACAGCCCCACATGGTATACAGAACACAGCCCCACATGATATACAGAATCACAGCCCCACATGGTATACAGAAACACAGCCACACATGGTATACAGAAACACAGCCCCACATGGTATACAGAAACACAGCCCCACATGGTATACAGCAGACAGCCCCACATGGTATACAGAAACACAGCCCCACATGGTATACAGAAACACAGCCCCACATGGTATACAGAAACATAGCCCCACATGATATACAGCACACAGCCCCAAAAGGTATACAGCACACAGCCCCACAAAGTATACAGAACACAGCCCCACATGGTATACAGAAACACAGCCCCACATGGTATACAGAAACACAGCCCCACATGGTATACAGAACTGTTATGTTTCGGTAGCTGAGGAGAGCAGGCAAAAAGGCAATACACCAGAGCAGTTGGAATCTATGAGATTGCAGTACCCTGACTAACCACCACAACTAGAGGCAGCCGTGGAGCGTTCCTACGTTGGTCCTAGAAGCCTCGTCACAGCCTGAGAAACTAACTACACCTAAAGACAGAAACAGGAAAGCTATCTGCCCCGGAGCAGAACCCCAAAGATAATAGAAAGCCCCCAAACATGTAATGGCGGTTAGACAAGAGGAAATACTGACACAGAAAGAAAATAGTAAGAGCAAACGCTGGGGCCCAAACTATCTAAATAGAAAAGGATAGGAGGGTACTTACTGCAATCCCAGAAAACCCTGAAAAGCACCAACTCTACTAATTTCAAAATCACCTGAGATCACACGACCTCTACCACCTAAATTAGTCTCTGGTGTAACAAAATCAAAACAGCAGCCACTGAAAAAACTGGAAAAAGCAAAAGAACAAAACTCAGTGGCTGAACTAAACTGAGAGGGCAGAAGCCCCCGGAGGGGACCCTGAAGGCCCCCAAAGAAGTGCAGTACAGAATGCAAAAATATAGCACAAACACAAAAGAAGCAAAAGTCTTATCTGTAAGCAGGAGATGCAGACAGGACACAGCAGGCTACAAGGGAAACTGGAATGAAGGATTCAGACCAGAACAATTGATCACCGGCAACCCTGATGGGAAAATGACTCCCTTATATAAGACCAGTCAGTAACACCTGATTCCCAGTCCTCACAATCTTCACTAGTACCGCTAGTAACCACCAGAGGGAGCCTCTGCTCAGAACTCATCTCAAACCCATTCACAACACAGAACACAGCCCCACATGGTATACAGCACACAGCCCCACATGGTATACAGCACACAGCCCCACATGGTATACAGCACACAGCCCCACAAAGTATACAGAACACAGCCCACATGGTATACAGAACACAGCCCCACAAGGTATACAGAACACAGCCCCACATGGTATACAGCACACAGCCCCACATGGTATACAGCACACAGCCACACATGGTATACAGCACACAGCCCCACATGGTATACAGCACACAGCCACACATGGTATACAGCACACAGCCCCACATGATATACAGCACACAGCCCCACATGATACACAGCACACAGCCCCACATGGTATACAGAACACAGCCCCACAAGGTATACAGCACACAGCCCCACATGGTATACAGCACACAGCCCCACATGGTATACAGCACGCAGCCCCACTTGGTATACATCACGCAGCCACACATGGTATACAGCATGCAGCCCCACATGATATACAGCACACAGCCCCACATGGTATACAGAACACAGCCCCACATGGTATACAGCACACAGTCCCATATTATACAGCACACAGCCCCACGGTATACAGCACACAGCCCCACATGGTATACAGCACACAGCCCCACATGGTATACAGCACACAGCCCCACATGGTATACAGCACACAGCCCCGCATGGTATACAGAACACAGCCCCGCATGGTATACAGAACACAGCCCCGCATGGTATACAGCACGCAGTCCCGCATGGTATACAGCACGCAGTCCCACATGGTACACAGAAACACAGCCCCACATGATATACAGAACACAGCCCCACATGGTATATAGCCCCACATGGTATATAACACCCCTTCCCTAGAATGGCCCCCATAGTCCAGTACTCACTGTTACATTAAAAAAAAAAACCACACTCCTCACCTCTCCTCATGCCCGCGCTGCTCCAGGCTGTCTACTAGCTCAGCCAGCAATGCCTGGTAACACAGTGAGTGCGAAATGACGTCATCACGCACCCGCTGTGTCAGAGGCAGAGGGGGCAATGGTGGGAGAGGGAGCGTCAGCTGACGCTCCCTCTCCCTCATCATTGATTTGAACTGTATCGGCGTCTATGACGCCTGTATAGTTCAATGCAGCGGCGGGTGGAGTCGGCGCTGGGGGCAGACGGGCCCCCCCACCTCATGGGCCCCATAGCGGCTGTGTGATGTGCCGCTAACTGGGGACCCCTGGGTTAGCGGGGGCCCTAGGCAGCTGCCTGGTCTGCCTGCCCCTAACGCCGGCCCTGCACATCTCTGCAACAACTGTTAAGAGGAGACTTTATGCAGCAGGCCTTCATGGTAAAATAGCTGCTTGGAAACCACTGCTAAGGACAGGCAACAAGCAGAAGAGACTTGTTTGGCTAAAGAACACAAGGAATGGACATTAGACCAGTGGAAATCTGTGCTTTGGTCTGATGAGTCCAAATTTGAGATCTTTGGTTCCAACCACCGTGTCTTTGTGCGACGCAGAAAAGGTGAACGGATGGACTCTACATGCCTGGTTCCCACCGTGAAGCATGGAGGAGGAGGTGTGATGGTGTGGGGGTGCTTTGCTGGTGACACTGTTGGGGATTTATTCAAAATTGAAGGCATAGTGAACCAGCATGGCTACCACAGCATCTTGCAGCAGCATGCTATTCCATCCGGTTTGCGTTTAGTTGGACCATCATTTATTTTTCAACAGGACAATGACCCCAAACACACCTCCAGGCTGTGTAAGGGCTATTTGACCAAGAAGTAGAGTGATGGGGTGCTACGCCAGATGACCTGGCCTCCACAGTCACCAGACCTGAACCCAATCGAGATGGTTTGGGGTGAGCTGGACCGCAGAGTGAAGGCAAAAGGGCCAACAAGTGCTAAGCATCTCTGGGAACTCCTTCAAGATTGTTGGAAGACCATTTCCGGTGACTACCTCTTGAAGCTCATCAAGAGAATGCCAAGAGTGTGCAAAGCAGTCATCAAAGCAAAAGGTGGCTACTTTGAAGAACCTAGAATATAAGACATATTTTCAGTTGTTTCACACTTTTTTGTAAAGTGTAATGTATAATTCCACATGTGTTAATTCATAGTTTTGATGTCTTCAGTGTGAATTTACAATTTTCATAGTCATGAAAATACAGAAAAATCTTTAAATGAGAAGGTGTGTCCAAACTTTTGGTCTGTACTGTATATATTAAAATTGTTCCACTTTTGTAAGGAAACAAAGGATAAGTAAACTTTTACATTGCAATCCTTGTTATATTGATAAATCAGTAATCAGAATGAACCGTAACGATTTCTGCTACGTTTCCTTCCGTGTAAATGATTTTCTTTATTGCGTCTTATTCTATCTAGATTAGATTTTCTTTACATAAAATAACATAAAATTGTAATAATTCACTTAATTACTTTCAGACTGGGAGGACGATCATCTCTCTATTGCAATTAAATATCAAAACCTTCAAATCTCTAAAGCCTCGCAAAAATAAATATAGTAGCAGGAATAGCTTATGGGTTCATACAGGTTATTTATTAGTTTTAATAAATCGTGTCCCATATCAGCTTACGCAGAAGCATTTCGGAGTATCATTAACTTTCATTGGTGTATCTCAGTTCTTCCAGAAAAAATCTAGCAAATTACATGATTTAAAGGGTTAAATTAAAGGACTATGACTTAAAGTAAATGTGTAGAACCACTGGTCTATAATAGGCCAGTCCTATAAGGGCTGTTATGTAGGTGAAATTCATGTTAATTATTATTATTATTTTAATTTATATACATTATTATATAAGAGGTTTTGTCACCATATCCCAAATAGTGTGCAGGTGATACAGTTATATGAAAAAGTTTGGGCACCCCTATTAATCTTAAGCTTAATGTTTTATAAAAACTGGTGTTTTTGCAACAGCTATTTCAGTTTGATATATTTAATAATTATTGGACACAGTAATGTTTCTGCCTTGAAATGAGGTTTATTGTACTAGCAGAACATGTGCAATCTGCATTCAAACAAAATTTGATGGGTGCATAAGTATGGCCACCCTTATCATTTTCTTGTTTTAAATACTCCTACCTACTTTTTACTGACTTACTAAAGCACTTTTTTTGGTTTTGTAACCTCATTGAGCTTTGAACTTCATAGCCAGGTGTATGCAATCATGAGAAAAGCTACTTAAAGTGGCCATTTGCAAGTTGTTCTCCAGTTTGAATCTCCTCTGAAGAGTGGCATCATGGGCTCCTCAAAACAACTGTCAAATGATCTGAAAACAAAGATTATTCAACATAGTTGTTCAGGGGAAGGATACAAAAAGCTGTCTCAGAGATTTAACCTGTCAGTTTCCACTGTGAGGAACATAGTAAGGAAATGGAAGAACACAGGGACAGTTCTTGTTAAGGCCAGAAGTGGCAGGCCAAGAAAAACATCAGAAAGCCAGAGAAGAAGAATGGTGAGATCAGTCAAGGACAATCCTCAGACCACCTCCAGAGAGCTGCAGCATCAACTTGCTGCAGATGGTGTCACTGTGCATCGGTCAACTATACAACGCACTTTGCAAAAGGAGAAGCTGTATAGGAGAGTGATGCGAAAGAAGCCGTTTCTGCAAGCACGCCACAAACAGAGTCGGCTGAGGTATGCAAAAGCACATTTGGAGCAGCCAATTTCTTTTTGGAAGAAGGTCCTGTGGACTGATGAAACCAAGATTGAGTTGTTTGGTCATACAAAAAGGCGTTATGCATGGCGTCAAAAAAACACAGCATTCCAAGAAAAACATTTGCTACCCACAGTAAAATTTGGTGGAGGTTCCATCATGCTTTGGGGCTGTGTGGCCAATACCGGCACCGGGAATCTTGTTAAAGTTGAGGGAAGCATGGATTCCACTCAGTATCAGCAGATTCTTGACAATAATGTTCAAGAAACAGTGACAAAGTTGAAGTTACGCAGGGGATGGATCTTTCAGCAAGACAATGATCCAAAACACCGCTCCAAATCTACTCAGGCATTCATGCAGAGGAACAATTACAATGTTCTGGAATGGCCATCCCAGTCCCCAGACCTGAATATCATTGAACATCTGTGGGATCATTTGAAGAGGGCTGTCCATGCTCGGCGACCATCAAACTAAACTGAACTGGAATTGTTTGGTAAAGAGGAATGGTCAAAAATACCTTCATCCAGGATCCAGGAACTCATTAAAAGCTACAGGAAGCGACTAGAGGCTGTTATTTTTGCAAAAGGAGGATCTACTAAATAATAATATATTTTTCTGGTGAGGTGCCCATACTTATGCACCTGTCAAATTTTGTTTGGATGCAGATCGCACATTTTCTGTTAGTACAATAAACCTCATTTCAAGGCAGAAACATTACTGTGTCCAATAGTTATTAGATATATGTTGCAAAAATTCCAATTTTTATAAAACATTAAGCTTAAGATTAATAGGGGTGCCCAATCTTAAACTATTGACTGATTTGACCAAAAAGGGTTCTGATGTGGTGAATTGGCCTCCTGAGGCAGTCTCTGCGTTTCAGGAACTTAAGCAGAGATTCACTACTGCTCCTGTTCTACGGCAGCCTGATGTTTCTCTACCTTTTCAGGTGGAGGCTGATGCTTCTGAAATTGGGGCAGGTGCCGTTTTGTCCCAAAGGGATCCAGAGACCTCTAAGAGTAACCCTTATGCCTTTTTCTCTCGAAAATTTTCTCCAACTGAACGTAATTATGACGTGGGTAATCGGGCGTTATTGGCCATGAAGTGGGCCTTTGAAGAGTGGAGACATTGGCTGGAAGGAGCCAAACATCAGGTGGTGGTCCTCACGGACCATAAGAACCTGGTTTATTTCGAATCAGCCAAGCGACTTAATCCTAGACAGGCCAGGTGGGCCTTGTTTTTCACACGTTTTAATTTTGTGGTTTCTTTTCTTCCTGGAACTAAGAATGTTAAGGCGGATGCCCTCTCGATGAGTTTCTTTGCGGATTCTCCTGAGTTATCTGACTGCTGTTATTTTGAAAGAGGGTGTAGTACTTTCCGCCATTTCGCCCAATTTGAGACTGGCTCTGGAAGGGTGTCAGGAGGATAAACCTGAGTGCTGCGCTATTGGGAAATTGTTTGTCCCAGACCAGTGGAAGTAGAGTGTGATGTCTGAGATTCATTATTCCGCGTTGGCTGGTCATCCCGAGATTTTTGGTACCAGAGACTTGGTGAGTCGGTCCTTTTGGTGGCCTACTTTGTCTCGTGACGTCAGGGACTTTGTGCAGTCCTGTGGGACTTGCTCTCGTTCCAAGCCTTGCTCTCGCTCTAGTGGTTTGTTAATGCCATTACCTGTGCCCAAGAGGCCATGGACCCATATCTCTATGGATTTTATTTCCGACCTCCCTGTCTCTCAGAGAATGACCGTTATGTGGGTAATCTGTGATAGGTTTTCCAAGATGATACATCTTGTGCCATTACCTAAGTTACCTTCCTCCTCCGAGTTGATGCCTTTGTTCCTTCAGCACGTGGTTCGGTTACATGGCATTCCGGAGAACATTGTGTCTGACAGAGGAGTCCAGTTTGTTTCCAGATTTTGGAGGACATTTTGTTCTAAACTTGGTGTTCAATTATCTTTCTCCTCTGCATTTCATCCTCAGACCAATGGACAAACCGAGAGAACAAACCAGACCTTGGAGACTTACTTGAGATGTTTTGTGTCTGCTGATCAAGATGACTGAGTCTCTTTTTTGCCTTTGGCTGAGTTTGCTCTTAATAATAGGGCTAGCTCTGCCACCTTGATGTCTCCATTTTTCTGCAATTCTGGGTTTCACCCTCGATTTTCTTCGGGACAGGCGGAGGCTTCTGTCTGTCCGGGTGTTGACTGTGTTGTGGAGCGAATGCAGCAGATTTGGGACCAGGTAGTGGAAAGGTTGTCTCTCTCTCAAGAGAAGGCCCAGCGGTTTGCCAACCGGCATAGGACTGATGGTCCTCGGTTTAAAGTGGGGGACTTGGTTTGGTTGTCCTCAAGAAATATCCCTATGAGGGTTGCATCTCCAAAGTTTAAGCCTAGGTTCATTGGACCTTATAAGATCATGGAGATTCTTACTCAAGTTTCCTTCCATTTGCTTCTTCCAGGGACATTTAAGATCCATAACGTGTTCCACAAGTCCTTATTGAAGAGGTTTGTCGAGCCAGTGGTTCCTATGGCTGCGCCTCCTGACCCTGTTTTGGTTGAGAAAATATTGGATTCTCGTTTTTCTAGACGGAAACTCCAGTATTTGGTTAAGTGGAGAGGTTATGGTCAGGAGGACAATTCTTGGGTGTTTGCTTCGGACATCCATGCTAGGAGACTGATCCGTGCCTATCACCGAGCTCATCCTGATCGGCCTGGTTGCACAAGTGAGGGTTCTGTGACCCCTCCTCAAGGAGGGGGTACTGTTGTGAATGTGCTAGATATGATTTCTGAGCAGAGGCTCCCTCTGGTGGTTATAGACAGTACTGAACCTTCCAGCGAGGAATGGCAATCTGGGATCACTGACTGGACTGATATAAGGGAGGTTCCCTCCCATGATGGTTGCCGGTGATCAATTGTTCTTGTCTCAATTGTGGTTCCTGGTTCATTTGGAAGCTTGCTGGAGTCTTGCCTGCATTTGCTGCTTTCAGATAAGATATTTTTGCTTTTCTTTTTGTGCTTGCTTTTTGCATAGTTTTCTGCACTTTTGGAGTTCAGCCGGGTCCCCTCTTGGGGCCTGTGCTCTTCTCAGTTTATCTGGAGCCACTGTTAATTGTTCATTGGCTTTTTCCTGTTTTTTCAGTGGCTGCGGCTTGGTTTTGTTACACCAGAGATCTGATTTAGGTGGATGAGATCGTGTGATCTCAGGTTTTTTGGCAATCAGAAGTGTTGGTATTTTTTAGGGTTTTATTTGGATTGCAGTCAGAATTCTTTCCTGTACTTTTCTGTCTAGACAGAATGAGCCCCAGCGTTTGCTCATTCTATTTTCTGCCTGTGTCCGTGCTTTCTTCTTGTCTAACCGCCATTACATGTTTGGGGGCTTCCTATTTTCTTTGGGGATCTGCTCCGGGGAAATATAGCTTTCATCTTTCTGCCTTTAGGTGTAGTTATCTCTCAGGCTGTGACGAGGCGTCTAGGATCAACGTAGGAACGCTCCACGGCTGCCTCTAGTTGTGTGGATAGTTAAGGTTACTGCAATCCAATAGGCACCAGCCTCTCTGGTGTATTTCCGTTTTTGCTTTTTCTCCTCAGCTACCTAAACATAACACCTAACTGTCAAAAAGTTTTTTCTAATATCTAATCTGTGTCTCCTCCCATTCAGTTTCATCCCATTGCTTCTAGTCTTTCCTTGTGCAAATGAGAATAAAGATGATCCTTCTACAATGTAACAGCCCTTGAGATATTTGTAGACAGCTATTAAGTCTCCTCTCAGTCTTCTTTTTTGCAAGCTAAACATTCCCAAATCCTGTAACCGTTCCTCATAGGACATGGTTTGCAGACCGGTCACCATTCTGGTGGCTCTTCTCTGAACTTGCTCCAGTTTGTTGATGTATTTTTTAAAATGTGGTGCCCAAAACTGGACACAGTATTCCAGATGAGGTCTGACCAAAAAGGAGTAGAGGGCAATAATGACCTCACGTGATCTAGACTGTATGCTTCTGTTGATACATCCTAGAATTGTATTTGCCTTTTTTGCTGCGGCATCACACTGTTGACTCGTGTTCAGTCTGTGATCAATTAGTAAACCCAATCTTTTTCACATGTGCTGTTACTTAGCCCTATTCCTCCCATTTTGTTTATGCTTTTTTCATTTTTATTGCCCAGATGTAGTACTTTGCATTTTTCCCTGTTAAAAACCATTCTGTTAGTTGCTGCCCACTGCTCCAGTTTATTTATATCTTTTTGAATCCTCTCTCTCTCTTCTCTAGTATTAGCTACCCCTCCTAGCTTTCTGTCATCAGCAAATTTGATCAGTTTACCCTCAATTCCTTCATTTAAATCATTGATAAAGATGTTGAACAATACAGGGCCCAAAACAGAGCCATGTGGTACCCCACTTGAGACATTCTTCCAACTGGATGTGCAGCCATTTACGACCACTCTTTGGGTCCGATCACTAAGCCTGTTATGAATCCACCTAACAGTTGCCTTGTCCATTCCATACTTAGTCATTTTTTCAATAAGGATTGTGTGAGATACTTTGTCAAATGCTTTGCTGAAGTCAAGATATACTATATCTACAGCATTTCCCTGATCCACCCAGTCAGTGATTCTGTCATAGAAGGAAATTAAGTTAGTCTGACATGACTTATTAGTTACAAACCCATGCTGACTCTGTTTAATCACTTCATTCTTATCCAGGTACCTACATACATGTTCTTTAATAATTTGATCAAAGATCTTCCCTGGTATAGAAGTCAGACTCACCGGCCTGTAGTTCCCTGGGTCCACGTTCTTCCTCTTTTTGAAGATTGGAACAACATTTGCTCTTCTCCAGTCTTCTGGGACTTCTCCTGTTCTCCAAGAATTTTCAAAGATTATGGACAGTGGTTCAAGAATTTCTTCTGCTATCTCCTTCAGTACTCTGGGGTGTAATTCATCTGGACCTGGAGACTTGAATTCATTTAGGTTAGCTAAGTGTTTCCTCACTGTCTTTCTGTTTATAGATATCCTGGATTCTTCTATTCCTTTAATAGGACAGTGAAGATCAGTTGATGTTACATTTCCTTTCTGAGAGAAAACAGATGCAAAATAGGAATTTAAAAGTTCAGCCTTCTCATCATCCTGTCTTACCATTTCCTCATTTTCATCCTGTAAAAATCCTATAACATCTTTGACTTTTCTTTTACTTTTGACGTATCCCCAAAATCCTTTTTTGTTGCTTTTGACGTCTCTTGCAAGCCTTAATTCATTGTCAGCTTTAGATAATCTGATTTGTGCCCTGCAGGCTCTGCAGACATCATTATTTTCTTCTTTAGATATGCCTCCCTCTTTCCATTTGATAACCATTTCTTTCTTCCTTTTGAGCATGTGTTTAAGTTCTGTGTTCATCCATCCTGGTTTCCTTAAATGCTTCCTATTCTTCCCTCTTTTCAGAATTGTTAACGATTGTGCTTTGAGAATCTCATTTTTCCAGATTTCCCATCCTTCCTGGACATTTTTGTCCTTAAAGATATCCAGCCATTGGATCCTCCAATTCTCTTTCTGAATCCCTTAAAATCTGCCTTTCTGAAATCTAACCTTGACGTCTGAATCTTCACAGGTCTTCCTCCTCTTGTTATCCAAAATTCTAAAATAGCATGGTCACTACCTCCTAGGGTCCCAGCCACTCTTACCTCCTCAACCACTTCCTCCCTGGTTATAAGGATTAGATCCAAGGTAGCAGATCCCCTTGTTTTCTCCCCTACCTTTTGGAAGATAAAGTTGTTAGCAAGAGAGGATAAGAATTTCCTTGACCTGTTAGTTTTACCCGAGAGAGATTCCCAACAAATGTCTGGATAGTTGAAATTTCCCATGACCACTATGTCATATTTTTTGGAGAACTTGGCCATTTGATGCATAAAGAGTTCATCCATATCTTCAGCTTGCATAGGTGGCCTGTAGTAAATGCCTACAATGGTGTCCTTTCCATTGTTCTGTCCTTGTATTCTTACCCAAACAGTTTCCACAGAACTCCCAGTCTCTGAAGCGTCAATCTCTGTGCAGATATAAGCTTTTCTAACATACAATGCGACACCTCCTCGTTTATCAAGTCTGTTTCTTGCAAATAAGTTGTATCCTTCTAGCCTTGTATTTCAATCATGTGTATCGTCCCACCAAGTTTCAGTGATTCCAATGACACCATATTTATTTTCCTGCGTTAGTAGTTCCAGTTCTCCTTGTTTGTTGCCCATGCTTTGTGCATTCGTATAGAAACATTTTAGCTTGTGATTGGTTTCTCTTCCTCCAATATTTTTATTATGTAGATTTCTTTGTCTTTGTTCTTCCCCTTCACTTCTAATAGCAGAGTTCTCAATAGTATTTGTCATGTGTATGGCGTTTGCTGGCGTTTTGCTTCCCTTCCCACATTGTTCTACTTTAAAGCTCTCCTGATGAGTTTAGCAAGGCAACTTCCAAATACATGTTTTCCAGTCTTCGTAAGGTGCACCCCATCTCTAGCAAGTAGTCCATCGTATAGGTAATTCACTCCGTGATCCAGAAATCCAAATCCTTGCTGACGGCACCATCAACATAGCCAGTTGTTCACCTGCAGAATTTTCTTCCACCTCCTTTTTCCATGGCCATCCACTGGAAGGATGGAAGCGAAGACCACCTGTCTCTACTCGGGACTCTTCCCCTGGTTTGAAGAAACCTCCTCACATCGGCCGTGTCTCTGAGCACTGTACTTCAGTGTCTTGCTCAGTGGTGGTCGGGTTTCTGAGCTCCTTACCTCAGCTATATCTCTGAGTACTAAGCACCTTGTACTTCTCTGTATTGCTCAGTGGTGGTCGGGTTTCCCAGCTCCTCACCTCAGCTATATCTTTGAGCATTGAGCACCTTGTACTTCTGTATATTTCGCAGTGGTGGTCGGGTTTCCAAGCTCCTCATCTCGGCCGATCAGTGAAGGAAATAATTATTTGATCCCTTACTGATTTTGTAAGCTTGCCCCCTGACAAAGACATGAAATCTGCAGAAAAATGATGATATGGTCAAAATGCTCACTGCCTGCACACAGTGTATGCTTCTTTCTTCTCCTGGATTGATCTTTCACTCTCAATTCCATGGGTAAAAACTGAAAATTATGTATTCAAGTCAAGACAGATTTTCCCATTACTGAGAAAGGAGACGATGAATAGTGCTTTTAAAATTCTATAGAGAGTGGCAGTATTGAGGAGGAGGGAGGATGTAGAGGCAGACCTGAAATTTCAGTAACAGTTCTCCATAGACCTTTACAAGCACCAACTGTCATCTTCTATCTCAGTAACGGGAAAGTCTGTATTCAGTCAAGACAGATTTTCCCATTACTGAGATAGGAGACGAAAAATTTAAGTAATGGAAAGAGTTGCGGTTTAACATGAGTTAATACCGAGAGCCTCCCTTTGTTTGTATCCACCATGTGATTTCCATGGACTTTGGATTCTCCTCCTGTGGATCATGTGGATCTTGTTCTAGAAATAAAAGCTGCTTGCGAGTTAATGGCTTTCCTATAACATTTCCTAATGTAAGGCAATTACATTGTAAGACTCTCATGTGGCGGGCGTTGAGGACAGGACACATTGGATGCCCTGCGCTGCAGAATATGTTACCGCTATATTAATTATAGGTATTATGCCGATGAAATCTGAGAGTATTCAGGATGCTCGAATCATGGCTGACATGATGTATTCATGGTAAACCCTCCAGATGATCAGAATATCTTGGGATCTGCATATTTTTATGACAATGGTTCACTCTGATGCATTTCACATTCCATTGCTTGGAGATTTGCAATTTTAATTTGGGAACATCTTCTAATAGGGTGTAATTAGAGGCGGCATCTGCCTCTACTCACACTATAATAACAGGCACAACCCAATACCCTTCGGATCAGCTCCGGAGTGATTCTGTGTCAGGCTGGAGTGACTGATGCGCACATTGTCAGAATAATCCGCGCTACTTGGCTGGAGACGCATCAGTCTGCCCAGGCATAAATATTATGCAGCAGTAAATTCTGTCAGCCGAGCTAATTGCGCCTCATATTGCCTGGGAAATGGTAACTTCTAGTGAGAAATTATACATCCGGACGTCGGAAAAGTTAACTTACCGAGATGAAATGGATTTCTGATGCAAAAAGGAAATGAAAAAAGTAATCAAAAGCTTTAAAATGAGCGATTCCCCCCTCTCCCGGTCCCCAGCTCATCGGACCCTGCATGTGACGAGATTTCCAAATCAGTCATTCCTCAAAAAAAGAAGGCTATAGAAAGCGGACTAGAAAGCTGAAGGCTTTGACAGAACCTAGGTTAACTCAATGTTCTTCTAAAATGAATTCCATCATTTAAATTATTTTTACATTGACCCCAAAATGTGGACCTTCCGGAGATTGTTCCCTTCCAGAATAAAATTATTTATAAAGTGTCCACTGCCAAGACCTCGAGAGATCAGCTGTAATCTATGGTGGAACCTGGTAGGAAGAGTTTAGTTTCTCTGCAGCGCCACCTCTGGTGAAATGAAACATTACACAGTGTTCGTTCATATCAAAGGGTTGTCTGTGTAAGGTCAGGTTCTCCAGGGCAAGAGGTCATTTGAACTCACCTTTATTGGCTCCAATTTTGAGGTCTGTCCCTTCCCTCTCTCAAGGATGCTTCCCACTGCTGCAGTGCGTGTTGGTTGCCTATGGTACGCATCTCTGATGTCACTCTCCTAGGACGTTTTAGACGGGCAGATGGAGATGTGCTGCCTGAGTATTCAGGTGGTTTTGCCTCTTACTGGCTGCCACATTCTAGGACTCTTACCATTTGACAAAGTTTTGCTTTATTTCTGAGTTTTACTAAAAACCCTCCAAAGTGTGCCTTCTGACAAACTTCTGTTTTCTAGCCTGAACACTTAGCAGAAGGTGCATGTTTGCATACTATGCTCTTGTTTTCCAAATGCCTAACGTACAGGACATTGAAATTCTAGCACGGTGACATTATAGTCAGGGCCGCCATCAGGGCATTACAGCCCTTACTAATGTATGGGGCCCGGTGCTTTAGGGGGGCCCGCCCGCCGCCCGAGCACGCTGGCAGCACGGTCCGGCAGCAGGCGCAGCGCTTCGCTGCTTTATATTCCCCACTGTCCCCAGTCCTGACCTCCTGGCTGGCAAATTAAATGGGCAGGCACTGTAGCTTTAAGCTACAGCCCGCCCTGATGCATCATGGTCCAGCCATGACGTCACACGCTGCTCTGCTCCACTTCCTCATTCTGGAGCAGAGCGAGCAGCGTGTCACGTCCGTGTGTTGTGCCTGACACACACTGCCACGTGGCTGGGAGCAGCGGACCGGACCGGGTGCAGGCGGCAGGCGAGCTCAGCAGGGTGAGTAGTCTGTCGCAGGGGGGCCCGGCCAGGACAGCCGCAGCGCCAGCATCCACCACGCACCACCAACAGGGCCCAGGGCAGGAAGGGGGGGCCCAGCATCCACCAAATGGGCCCCCAGGGCAGGCGGGGGGGGGCCCGCAGGTGCAGCATCCAGCAACAGGGGGCCTGGGGACCCTGTTGCTGGATGCTGCGGGCCCCTCCTGCCTGCCCTGGGCTGGGGCCCTGTTGGATTGCTGCGTGCGCCCCCCCCCGCCTGCTCATCATATGGGTGCATAAAATCTATGGAGCATCATATGGCGGCATAATCTTTGGAGCATCATATGGCGGCATAATCTATGGGGCATCATATGGCGGCATAATCTTTGGAGCATCATATGGCGGCATAATCTTTGGAGCATCATATGGCGGCATAATCTTTGGAGCATCATATGGCGGCATAATCTATTGTAGCATCATTTGGTGGCATAATCTTTGGAGCATCATATGGCGGCATAATCTATGGGGCATCATATGGGGCATAATCTTTGGAGCATCATATGGCGGCATAATCTATGGGGCATCATATGGCGGCATAATCTTTGGAGCATCATATGGCGGCATAATCTATGGGGCATCATATGGCGGCATAATCTTTGGAGCATCATATGGGGCATAATCTTTGGAGCATCATATGGCGGCATAATTATGGGGCATCATATGGCGGCACAATCTTTGGAGCATCATATGGCGGCATAATCTATGGGGCATCATATGACGGCATAATCTTTGGAGCATCATATGGGGCATAATCTTTGGAGCATCATATGGCGGCATAATCTATGGGGCATCATATGGCGGCATAATCTTTGGAGCATCATATGGCGGCATAATCTATGGGCATCATATGGCGGCATAATCTATGGAGCATCATATGGGGGCATAAAATCCATGGAGCATCATATGGGGGAATATTCATCTATGGAGCATCATATGGCGGCATAATCTATGGGGCATCATATGGCGGCATAATCTATGGGGCATCATATGGCGGCATAATCTATGGAGCATCATATGGCGGCATAATCTATGGAGCATCATATGGCGCCATAATCTATGGGGCATCATATGGCAGCATAATCTATGGGGCATTATATGGCGGCATAATCTATGGAGCATCATATGGCGGCATAATCTATGGAGCATCATATGACGGCATAATCTATGGAGCTTCATATGGGGGCATAAAATCTATGGAGCATCATATGGGGGAATATACATCTATGGAGCATCATATGGCGGCATAATCTATGGAGCATCATATGGGGCAGAAAATTTATGGAGCATCATATGGGGGAATATACATCTATGGAGCATCATATGGCGGCATAATCTATGGAGCATCATATGGCGGCATAATCTATGGAGCATCATATAGGGCATAAAATCTATGGAGCATCATATGGGGGTATAAAATCTAAGGGGCATCATATGGGGGTATAAAATCTATGGGGCATCATATGGGACATAAAATATATGGAGCATCTTATGGGGGCATAACTTTTATGGAGCAGCATATGGGCCATATTATTCTATGGAGCATCTTATGGGGCCATTATTAACCTTTATGGAGCATTATATGGGAGGTATTTTGTATGCCGTGTACCGCCGGACCAGAAGTGCGTCATCCGGACAGGAAGTGACACGGCGCAACATGATCTGATGTAATCGCGCATGCGCGATAGCGGTAGCAGCCGCCATGTTTTCGGTGGGAAAAGGCAAATATAAGTAGGACTATGAGAGACACTAATCTGTATAGGAGACAAAATCTAGGGGGAGGAGACTAGAGGCCTGCATGTGGCGCCGTGTCACTTCCGGTCCGGATGACGCACTTCCAGTCCGGCTTTACACGGCGCCGCATTTAAACCCCCATTTGCTCCCTTCCCATACACCTGGTCACCCAGCAGACAAGGCAGGGCGCAGGAGCGCCGCCTGTAAACCTGTACATTCGCTTCTTAAGGTATGTCTTTGATTCAAAGCGGTTCCCCCTATCTGCCATCACTCTGGGCTGCAACTTATGCCACATTTACCCCATGTAGGCTCTGTGGACGCCATCCAGGACATGTTTTAACCCCATCCAGGGCACATTTAACCCCTACTTTTTGTACACGGCAGGGCGCAGGTGCGCCGCCTATATTTTCATTTCATCCACCTCCAAAGGTATGTTTTCATGTAAATAGTCCACTCCATCTGCCACTGTAATGGGCTATAATTTGTGTTCCATTTGCCTGTACAGGCTATCAGGACGCCACTCAGGACAGACTTTACCCTATTCTGGATACATTTAACTCCTGCTCTTTGTACACAGCAGGTAATCTCTGACATTTCAATGATGGTGACCCCTATTTCCCTATATTTAATCATTTTGATATTATCTGCAGCATCTGGCTCTGCTATAAGGGAATTTACAAGGAATTTATTGCCTCTACTATGTGCCATATCTCTGTTGTACTAATTTTACAAGGTAGAAATGCGCTACTTCTTTGTTTCTTATATCATTGTGCTTTTGTTCTACTATGATTATATAAATCGTTACTCTATGTATCTCCATGTTGAGATTGTATAATGATGCTCCATATGTACTTTAACGATATATTCTACTTTCTGGATTATTATCTACATGACATTTTTTGCAATCAATTATATATGATCCAGCCCATATCTGTATATATGTTATATATGTAATCACTGTATATAATTGCCTCACACTATGTTTCTTCTATTTTTCTCTAGTACCCCATGATTAAGATCCGGGAGGGTCGAAACGTTGGGTATCTGTATATTGTACATATTATTACGGCACTGGCACTTTCTTCTTTTGGATTGGATAATTTTTCAAATAAAAATATTTTTCTGCATAGTAATCAATTGTAGTGTGCGGTGAATTTTGCTCTTCCTATATTTGTTGGTGCCGCTTAGGACCAATTCACCAGCACCTCCTATACACTAGACTTGAGTGCACACCATTTCACCCATATTACCTTGTCGTGGTGGTGGCTTAAAAAAATCTTTTGGTCAAAACAAAAGCTGATGGCTATGCATGTGATTTGATGTTAATGTGTCATTGGTGAGGGCGTGGTGCAGAAGTGGAGTTTTTCCAAGAAAAGGCGGAGGGATTTTGGATAGTTCGCGTGGTGGAGGAGGAGCTAGGGTGGAGGCGGAACTTGGGGTGGAGCTTAAAGGGGGGCCCCATAAATTTTGCCAGTATGGGGCCCCAAAATTCCTAGTGGCAGCCCTGATTATAGTGCCAACCCTGGACTTTGACATCTTGTGTGGACATCATAAACAATAGGGGACTCTCATACAGTGTTGGGGTTACTGTGGGGGACCCTGAACAGTGTGGGTGACCCTGATACATAGAGACTACTGTGGGGGCCATTATAAAGTGTGGGAGCCAATATACAGTTTGGGGGCTAGTGCGGGCCCATTATACAGTTTGGGGGCTAAGTTTGGACATTATACAGTTTACGGGCTAATGCAGGTGTAACTACACAGTTTGGGGGCCTATGCGAGGACAACAATACAGTTTGGGTGCTCATATGGTGGCCATAAGTTTGGGGGCTAATTTGGTGGTCATTTCACAGTCTGAAGACTAAAGTGCAGGCCATCATACAGTTTGGCGGCTAATGCAAGGAGCCATTATATTGTTTGGGGCCTACTATGGGGGCAATCATACAGTGTGGAGACTACTGTGAGGGCCCTCATATAGTGTTGGGGGCTCTCATACATTGTAGTGACATTTGTGGCTGTATTCATAAAGTGTGGGGTCATTATACAGAATGTGAGTTAATGTGGGGCCATTATACAGTTTTGGATCTATTGTGGAGGCAACCATACAGCGTGTGACTACTCTGGGGTCCATTATACAGAGTGGGGCTATGCGGAGCCATTATACAGTTTTAGGGTTATCGTGGGGACTTTCAAAGTGTGGGTCCTGCTGGGAGACCAGCATGGGAGCTAGTGTGAGGGCCATTATACAGTTTGGGGCCTATTGTGGGGGAAATAACACAGCGTTGCACTAGTCTAAAGGCCACTATACAGTGTGGGAGATACTGTGGGAGTCATTATACTGTGTTTTAGGGAGCAGTGGGGACACCATACTATGTATAGGTAAGCTGTGAGGTGTCAAGCTGTTTAAAGCTGAGCTGTGGGTCCATCATACTGTGTATAAGGCAGATATAAGCCCATAATACTGTATATAGTGGAGCTGTGGGAGCATTATATTGTGTATATGGGAGCGTTGGGATCACCATACTGTGTATAGGGGAGTCATGGGTCCACCATACTGAGTATAGTATAATACTGTATATAGTGGAGCTGAGGGGACCTCATACTCTAAGTGAGCTGTGGGCCCATTGTAGTGTATGCAGGGGATCTGTGGGACATCATACTGTATATAGTGGAGCTACGAGGACATCATACTCTGTATAAGGTAGCTGTGGGCCCACCATACTATGTATAAGGGAGCTATGGGCCCATAATACCGTCCTACAAAGAAATCGGGCTAAATGCTCTAAATAAATGTGGTGAGACAGAAATATTATCAAAAATCAGTATAAATTTTGTTTTACTCACTCACAGAAGCATAGATCAAAATAACAACATAAAAATCAGGACACAAAGTGTATGAAAGCAGGGGGAAGATACCTGATACATCACATTCTCATACAGATTTCCCACGGAACTAAGAACAATAGCACAAAGTGCACAGTGCGTAAATATACCTAAAATGTGAAGAGGAAATAACCATATATTTACTCAATAGAGGAGGCGTAGTATATATTCCGTAGCAAGTATTACTGCCATCCCCCTAAATATAAGGTGCCATTCATAGTGCAAAGTATACAAAGTTCTTACCCATGTGGGGGGGAAAAAATGCAAGAGAGCGTGTGTATCAATAGCCTCGATGCACGTTTCGCGTATTTGGCTTCCTCGGGGGGCAGTGGGCCCATTATAGTGTATACAGGGGAACTGTGGGACATCATACTGTATATAGTGGAGCTATGGGGACATCATACCATGTATAAGGAAGCTGTGGGCCCACCATAGTATGCCTAGGAGAGCTATGGACCCATAATACTGTATATAGTGGAGCTGAGGGGACCTCATACTCTAAGAGAGCTGTGGGACCATTAAAGTGTAAACAGGGGAGCTGTGGGACATCATACTGTACATAGTGCAGCTATGATGACATGATACTCTGTATAAGGAAGCTGTGGGCCCATAATACTGTATATAGTGGAGCTGAGGGGACTTCATACTCTAAGAGAGCTGTCGGCCCATCATACTATATGAGAACATCCAGAGAAGTTGATCAGGCATCAGTCCCAGTATATGGTTGTATAAATAACCTTAACGCTCGCTTGGAGAGCAATATGCCATATATCACATTTATAGGTGGTGCTCACATTAGAATTCCAAATCATGCATCCAAGAAAAAAATTAAAATCCGCACTTATCGGGTATGAGATTCAACAGTTGAACCCATTGAAGCACAACTGCGCGAAACGGTCATCATTCTCTGTTCCACCCCTGCACACTCCCTGCCCTCCGCTCTGCTAGTCTCTGTTAGAAATAAAGGACTTTTTGAATCGCATAACTGGTGAGTGCTCCTTTTCATTTTTTTCTTGGATGCACCATCACACTGTATATAGGCGAGCTGTGGGGACATTATAACATAGTTAGCAAGGCCGAAAAAAGACGTTTGTCCATCCAGTTCAGCCTATATTCCGTCTGTCATGATCCATTCCTGGGTTTAGTCTGTCTGCCCTTGGTCCGGGCGGATCATGTCAAGGGTTAACTTTGCTCTGCCTCATTCTGGGTTCAGGTTGGCTATTTAGCTCTCACACATCCTGCTAGCAGTGTGAGCTATACTGCTACCTTCGGCTTGTGAACCTGACTGGTAACCCTTGATTTGTCCTGCTGCCTCCGTACGGTTTTGGCTTGGCTTGCCGGACCACGCTCACGCAACTTGGTGGCGCCTGTGTTTCTGCTCTGTAGAGGACTTGCTGAGACCTGTGATTCTTCCTGACTCAGTTTTGGATGTTTTTGCTGCCACTGGTGGTGGTTTTGGCTGCTGCAGTGCAGGCCTACTCTGGTAGTGTGTAATCCCTTCTCCCCTCTGTAACCTACAGGTGGAGCACACACTACCCTGCATTACAGCTGCTTGACACCGTCAGAATAAATCCCAGATCTACGTCCTTCTAAAGAACCTAATAACTGTAAGATACAATATGGTTATGCTCCAGGAAGACATCAAGGCCTCTTTTGAACCCCTCGACTGAGTTCGCCATCACCACCTCCTCAGGCAAGGAATTCCAGAGTCTCACTGCCCTAACAGTAAATAATCCTCTTCTATGTTGGTGGAAAAACCTTCTCTCCTCCAGACGCAGAGAATGCACCTTGTGACCGTCACCTTCCTTGATATAAACAGATCCTCGGAGAGATATTTGTATTGTCCCCTTATATACTTATACATGATTATTAGATCGCCCCTCAGAATAATAATCCTAATTTTGCTAATCTCTCTGGGTATTGTAATTCCCCATCCCCTTTATTAATTTTGTTGCCCCCCTTTGTACTCGCTCTAGTTCCATTATATCCTTCCTGAGCACCGATGCCCAAAACTGTACACAGTACTCCATGTGCGGTCTAACCAGGGATTTGTACAGAGGCAGTATAATGCTCTCATCATGTGTATCCAGACCTCTTTTAATGCACCCCCTGATCCTGTTTGCCTTGGCAGCCGCTGCCTGGCACTGGCTGCTCCAGGTAAGTTTATCACTAACCTCATTATCATTATCCTTCTCCATGTCAGATTTACCCAGTGGTTTCCCATTCAGTGTGTAATGGTGATACTGATTCCTTCTTCCCATGTATATAACCTTACATTTATCATTGTTAAACCGCATCTGCCGTCTTTCGGCCCAAATTTCCAACTTATCCAGATCCATGTGTAGCAGAATACTATCTTCTCTTGTACTGACTGCTTTACATAGTTTTGTATCATCTGCAAATATCAATATATTTTACTGTGTAAACCTTCTCCCAGATCGTTAATGAATATGTTGAAGAGAATAGATCCCAACACCGACCCCTGCGGTACCCCACTGGTCACAGCGACCCATTTAGAGAATATACCATTTATAGCCACCCTCTGCTTTCTATCACTAAGCCAGTTACTTACCTATTTACACACATTTTCCTCCAGACCCAGCATTCTCATTTTGTGTACTAACCTCTTGTGTGGCATGGTATCAAACACTTTGGAAAAATCAATATATACAGAGTCCAATGACTCACTTTGGTCCAGTCTATAGCTAACCTCTTCATAAAAACTGATTAGATTGGTTTGACAGGAGCGATTCCTCATAAACCCATGCTCATATGGAGTTAAACAGTTATTCTCATTCAGATAATCCAGAAAAACATCCCTCAGAAACCCTTCAATATTTTACCAACAATAGGGGTTAGAGTAACTGGCCTATGATTTCCAGGTTCACTTTTAGAGCCTTTTTGAATATTGGTACCACATTTGCTATGCGCCAGTCCTTTGGAACAGACCCCGTCGCTATTGAGTCCCTAAATGTAAGAAATAATGGTTTGTCTATTACATTACTTAGTTGTCTTAGTACTCGTGGGTGTATGGACCTGGAGATTTATGTATTTTAATCTTATTTAGCCGGTTTCGCACCTCTTCTTGGGTTAGATTGGTGACCCTTAATATAGGGTTTTCTTTGTCTCTCGGCATTTCACCTAGCATTTTACTTTCCACCGTGAATACCGTGGAGAAGAAGTTGTTTAATATATTAACTTTTTCCTCGTCATCTACAACCATTGTTTCCTCACAAATTTTTAAGGGGCCTACACTTTCACTTTTGATTCTTTTACTATTGATATACAGTAATTGAACAGTTTGGGATTAATTTTACTCTCCTTAGCAATGTGCTTCTCTGTTTCCTTTTTGGCAGCTTTAATTAGTTTTTAGATAAAGTATTTTTCTCCCTATTGTTTTTTAGAGCTTCAATGGTGCCATCCTGCTTTAGTAGTTTAAATGCTTTCTTTTTACTGTTAATTACCCCTCTTACTTTTTTGTTTAGTCACATAGGAAAAACCCAATCTCTTGTCCTTTTATTCCCACAAGGTATAAATCGCTTACAGTACCTATTTAGGATGTTCCCATTTATTATCTGTATTCTTATTTTGAGGACATTGTCCCAGTCAACCAGATTAAGGTAATCTCTAAGCTGGTCAAACTTTGCTTTCCTAAAGTTCAGTGCTTTTGTGACTCCCTGACAAGTCCCCCTAGCAAAAGACAAGTGAACTGTACAATATTGTGGTCGCTATTTCCTAGATGCCTGACGACTGCAGATTTGTTATTCTATCAGGTCTACTAGATAGTATTATGTCTATAAGTGCTGCTCCTCTGGTTGGATTCTGCACCAATTGTGAAAGATAATTTTTCTTGGTTATTAGCAAAAACCTGTTTCTTTTATGGGTTTCGCAGGTCTCTGTTTCCCAGTTAATATCTGGGTAGTTAGAGTCCACCATAACAAGGATCTCACTAGGGGTTGCAGCTTCATATATTTGCCTTAGTAGTAGACTTTCCATGATTTCTGTTATATTTGCTGGTTTGTAACAGACCCCTATGAGAATTTTATTACTATTTTTCCCTCCATGTATTTCGACTCATGTGGACTCGACATCCTCGTTCCCTTCACTAATATCCTCCCTTAAAGTGGACTTTAGACAAGACTTTACATAAAGACAAACCCCTCCTCCTCTCTGATTTTTACAATCCTTTCTAAACAGACTGTAACCCTGTAAGTTAACTGCCCAGTCATAGCTTTCATCTAATCATGTCTCGGTTATTCCCACTATGTCATAGTTACCTGTAGATATTTCTGCTTCTAGTTCTTTCATCTTTTTTGTCAGGCTTCTGGCGTTTGCAAGCATGCAGTTTAGAGGATTTTGTTTTGTTCCAATCTCCTCCCTGTGGATTGTTTTAGAATTTCTCTTACCTCCCTTCTGAGTATGTTGTCTTGGATCTTCTTTGCTGCACCTCATATCATTCATCAGTATATTTTCTGTCTTCATGTTCGTGTCTATCGTTTTTCTTCCCGTCCCCTCGTCTTCTATTTTAATGCCCTCCTGATGAGTGTAGCGAGTCTGCTGGCGCATGTGTGTTTCCCAGGTTTGTTGAGGTGTCATTGGTGCCAACATGTATCAGAAGAAATGGGTGGACGTCCTTGGAACTGATGAGCTTTGGTATCCTATCTGTCACATCCTTGATCTTCGCACCCGGGAGGCAGCATACTTCTCTTGCGGTTATGTCCAGTCTGCAAATGACTGCTTCTGTGCCTCTTAGTAGTGAGTCTCCCACCACTATCACTCTTCTTCGCTCCTTGGCTGTACTATTTGTTGTCACTTCTGGGTGTTGCTGTGTGTCCTTTTCTTCTTTGATTGCTGGTAGTGCCTCATCCTTAGGTGTGCCACCTTCGTCCTCCACAAGGCCTTGTCATTGGTTTCTCAGTTGTGTGGTTGGTGATGTCTCCATGGTCTTCTTGCTTCTTTTGGTCACATGCTTCCACTCGTCTGCTTTTGGAGGTTCTCTGACACTTTCTTCACCTTCTGTGACCAGTAGAGATGCTTCTGTTCTGTCTAGGAAGTCTTCATTTTCTTTGATGAGTTTCAAAATTGCAATTCTTTCTTTTAGACCCTGCACCTTTTCTTCTAAAAGGGCCAGTAGTCTACACTTCTGGCAGATGAAGTTGGATTCTTCTTCTGGTCGATCTGTGAACATGTAGCACATGTTGCAGCTCACCATGTAGGATGTCACATCTGCCATGTTGCTCCTAGATCCTGCTGACTTTCTGTGTGTCTTCCTTCTTGTGTAATCTACTGTGTTTAACCTTCTTGTGTAATCTACTGTTGTTCCTTCTTGTGTAATCTACTCAATCAGCCAAGCTTTCTTGCAATAATGTCCTAGAGGCAAAATTTTGCACGCCATAAGGTGCGCAGTTTGGACATGCTTTCCAAGCAGCTGGTCCCGGCTGTACCCAACAATCTTCTTGCTGACGGAGACTCTTTGCTTATCCCAGAAGGCACCTTGAATATGCATATTGTCCTCCTCAAGCTTCAATCCCTGGTTTGGCGATGCTTTCCAAGCAGCTGGTCTCGGCTGTACCCAACGATGATCTTCCTGAGGGAGTCTCTTCGCTTTTCCCAGAAGGCACCTGGAATATGCAAATTGTCCTCCTCAAGCTTCAATCCCTGGTTTGGCGATGCTTTCCAAGCAGCTCATCCAGGCTGTACCCAACGATCTTCTTGCTGAGGGAGACTCTTTGCTTTTTCCAGAAGGCACATAGAATATGCATATTGTCCTCTTCAAGCTTCAATCACTGGTTGGTAAAAGGGAGCTGTGGGCCCATCATACTGTTTATAGGGCTGCTGTACATTGGGGAACTCAGTGCACATTATTAAATGTTAAGTGGGCACTTAAGAAGCATTATTGTTATAGGGGAACTCAGAGTATTGTGGTTTTCCAAGGGGCAAAATATGAGCACTGCTTTCTAGGGCATTTGCACACAGCATTATAATTTTCTAGGGAGCAATTTTACCATGTAGAGGACACAAAGGAGGCAATGTTGCTATGTAAGGGGCACATTTGTGGCATTATTATGTGGGGCAATAAGAGAAGCAGGTTATTGTGCCATACAGCAGGTGCAGTAATAGGGACACACTTGACAGCAGCTGCTCAGTATTGGGGTATCAGCAGGAAGAAAAGCTTGTGCAGATTGGGAAGAGATGGGGATGGTGTAGGAAATGTGAAAAGTCAGATGTGTCTTGTAATCTCTGTAAATGGGTTTGGGCTGGAAAAAGAGTCTTGTTGGTCTGGGCAAGATGGAAAAGATGGGAAAAATGAACAACTCCATCAGAAATAATGTCAGCTGTAAGTCACCATCTATAACTCTACTGTAATCTATTACATGTTCTGCAGCTCTGGTATCTACCACTATATGTTCACCTTATGATGGTCTTATCGGTATTGGTCTTTGTATAGAGGGGCATCTTTGGTATATTATACTGTGTGAAGGGCCATCTTAGGTGCATCTGGAGGCATCATACTGTGGGAACCAGGAGAAGGGTATTTTAAGGAGTTGGAACACTAGAGGGCTTCTCTTGAGGCACTATTTCTGAGTGGAAGCATAAAAAGAACTGGGCAGGGTTAGGGGTAAAATAAATTGCCAGGACACGATATGTCTGCAGCAGTATGTTACATTTTCCTGTTTTTAAAAGTTGGGAGGTATGGCTACTGTTCCCTTTGTGAAAGGGCTGTGTCCCTAAAGTAGTGCGTTCAGTCCTTCGCCATTACTGCTTTATAGCAATACAATTAAATACAGTCTCCAGAACAGAAAGAACCGAAAATTAATTCAGGCCTCAGGCCAGACCTCTACATTGAGACTTAGACCACTAAATAAATGTAGATCCCAGAAAAAAACTCTACATATATTCAGACCTCAGACCGGACCTCTTAACTAGTGTTGAGCGATAGTGCTCGATATCTAAAAATATCGTATCGAAATTGTATCGCCGATAGCACTAAATATCGTCGATATCCGATTTCGATACCGGAAGTCCAATGTAAGTCTATGGGAACAAAATATCGCAACTAAAAAAAACCTTTATTTCCTTGTAAATAGAGTTGAGCGATACTTTCCGATATCCAAAAGTATCGGAATCGGAATGGTATCGCCGATACCCAAAAAATATCGGCGATATCCGATACCGATACCGGAAATACAATGTAAGTCTATGGGAACAAAATATCGGAATTAAAAAAACCCCATTCTTGCCTTGTTGGTTAATTGTACATGAAGGAAAACAACAAAGAGTAATGTAGAATTTATTGGGGGAGGTTGAGGAGACATTAAAGGCATAGATGTTTAACACAATGCAATGGAATAGCATTAATATTTCTTTTTTTGAAATACGTTTGGATTGACGAAGAAATTGACAATGTTGTTAACCTTTTTTCTATTTTGTCAAATATGTCTGTTTCACAACTTCCATGCTCTTCACCTTTTTAACTTTTCACACACTTTCTCCTTCATAATCTTCAGCAGCATCATCTTTCTCATCAAATTATTCTTCATCTTCACCTTCTTAATCTTCTAAAACTTCTTGCTCTTCATCTTTTTGTTAACATTACTTATATTGTTCTTATTAAACAGTTATTATTCTTCATATATACTTCTTATCTTCTTCCTATTCATCTTTTCATCATATTCTTATTGTGACAGAATTCTGTACTTGTAATCTGTAAAATTCTGAATTTTCATCCTTCCGTTCTTGCTGTCACGAAGATTTTAATTACACAGTATTGCTGCGTTCAGTTTAGCCTGCAGCAGCATCAGCATTTTCCGGCACCACGAGAGGAACGGACTCACCCATACACTGCTTAGTCTTTTCTGCTTAGAATTTAGAGCATTATTGCTCTTATTTTGTTAATAATTTCTGCATTTTGCATCTTTTTCCCGCTGTTCTTGCATTTGTCTTACGCATAATGATTCTTCAATGTACAACAGACGTATTTGAGTTCTGCGTACCTTCAGTGCCTGTGGATGGCGCATGGCCTAGCAGCCACATCATGGCATTGTGAAGTAACGAGACCAGTGACTGTGCTGGAACCGGAGGGTCAGAGAAGGAAAAGAGCCAATGGCACAACGAGGACAGCTGAACGTTACTGGGACACGGTTACTAAGCAGGAGTACCTTCTGCTTCAAATTTAGAGCATATTTTACAGCTTCATTTGGTCTTAACTTAATGTCTTCGCTTGTGATCCTTGCTTATGTTCTTCTGTCTCTTGTGTATCCTTGTAGTTTGTCTTAACCTTCTTTGCTGTTGGTGATGGTACAAAAGCCAATGGAAGTAACGAGGACCAGCTGACTGTGCTGGAACCCGGAGGGTCAGCAGAAGGAAAAGAGCCAATGGCACAACCGAGGACCAGCTGACGTTACTGGGACACGGTTACTAAGCAGGAGGTACCTGTGCTCCAAAGCACTACCAAGGACCAGCAGACGTTGCTGGAACTCGGATACCGACATGGAGGCACCTAGGCCAAAGGCACTGCGGAGAACCAGCTGACGGTACTGGAACCCGGATGGGTAGCAGAAGGTACAAGAGCCAATGAAAGTAACGAGGACCAGCTGACTGTGCTGGAACCCGGAGGGTCAGCAGAAGGAAAAGAGCCAATGGCACAACGAGGACCAGCTGACGTTACTGGGACACGGTTACTAAGCAGGAGGTACCTGTGCTCCAAAGCACTACCAAGGACCAGCAGACGTTGCTGGAACTCGGATACCGACATGGAGGCACCTAGGCCAAAGGCACTGCGGAGAACCAGCTGACGGTACTGGAACCCGGATGGGTAGCAGAAGGGACCATGAAATTAAAGTGAGGAGCAGGACTTTTTGCCGTTCAACAGCAGGGAACAGCTGACATTACTGAACCACAGTAACACAGGAGCAAGTGTAGACTGTGCTAACAGCACTTCCAGAGAAACAACTGGCGGTGTGTGAACACCAGGGATGAGAAGAGAACGGTGGAGGCAGCAGGACTGTTTGCCGTTCACACAGCATGGGGAACAGCTGACATTACTAACCCCAGTAACACAGGAGCAAGTGTAGACTGTGCTAACAGCACTTCCGAGAAACAACTGGCGGTGTTGTAACCCAGGGATGAGAAGAGAACATGGTGGAGGCAGCAGGACTTTTTGCCGTTCACACAGCAGGGGAACAGCTGACATTACTGAACCCCAGTAACACAGGAGCAAGTGTAGACTGTGCTAACAGCACTTCCGAGAAACAACTGGCGGTGTTGTAGCCCAGGGATGAGAAGAGAACATGGTGGAGGCAGCAGGACTTTTTGCCGTTCACACAGCAGGGGAACAGCTGACATTACTGAACCCCAGTAACACAGGAGCAAGTGTAGACTGTGCTAACAGCACTTCCGAGAAACAACTGGCGGTGTTGTAGCCCAGGGATGAGAAGAGAACATGGTGGAGGCAGCAGGACTTTTTGCCGTTCACACAGCAGGGGAACAGCTGACATTACTGAACCCCAGTAACACAGGAGCAAGTGTAGACTGTGCTAACAGCACTTCCGAGAAACAACTGGCGGTGTTGTAGCCCAGGGATGAGAAGAGAACATGGTGGAGGCAGCAGGACTTTTTGCCGTTCACACAGCAGGGGAACAGCTGACATTACTGAACCCCAGGAACACAGGAGCAAGTGTAGACTGTGCTAACAGCACTTCCGAGAAACAACTGGCGGTGTTGTAACCCAGGGATGAGAAGAGAACATGGTGGAGGCAGCAGGACTTTTTGCCGTTCACACAGCAGGGGAACAGCTGACATTACTGAACCCCAGTAACACAGGAGCAAGTGTAGACTGTGCTAACAGCACTTCCGAGAAACAACTGGCGGTGTTGTAGCCCAGGATGAGAAGAGAACATGGTGGAGGCAGCAGGACTTTTTGCCGTTCACACAGCAGGGGAACAGCTGACATTACTGAACCCAGTAACACGGGAGCAAGTGTTAACTGTGCTAACAGCACTTCCGAGAAACAACTGGCGGTGTTGTAACCCAGGGATGAGAAGAGAACAGGGTGGAGGCAGCAGGACTGTTTGCCGTTCACACAGCAGGGGAACAGCTGACATTACTGAACCCCAGTAACACAGGAGCAAGTGTAGACTGTGCTAACAGCACTTCCGAGAAACAACTGGCGGTGTTGTAGCCCAGGGATGAGAAGAGAACATGGTGGAGGCAGCAGGACTTTTTGCCGTTCACACAGCAGGGGAACAGCTGACATTACTGAACCCCAGTAACACAGGAGCAAGTGTAGACTGTGCTAACAGCACTTCCGAGAAACAACTGGCGGTGTTGTAGCCCAGGGATGAGAAGAGAACATGGTGGAGGCAGCAGGACTTTTTGCCGTTCACACAGCAGGGGAACAGCTGACATTACTGAACCCAGTAACACGGGAGCAAGTGTTAACTGTGCTAACAGCACTTCCGAGAAACAACTGGCGGTGTTGTAACCCAGGGATGAGAAGAGAACAGGGTGGAGGCAGCAGGACTGTTTGCCGTTCACACAGCAGGGGAACAGCTGACATTACTGAACCCCAGTAACACAGGAGCAAGTGTAGACTGTGCTAACAGCACTTCCGAGAAACAACTGGCGGTGTTGTAGCCCAGGATGAGAAGAGAACATGGTGGAGGCAGCAGGACTTTTTGCCGTTCACACAGCAGGGGAACAGCTGACATTACTGAACCCCAGTAACACGGGACCAAGTGTTAACTGTGCTAACAGCACTTCCGAGAAACAACTGGCGGTGTTGTAGCCCAGGGATGAGAAGAGAACATGGTGGAGGCAGCAGGACTTTTTGCCGTTCACACAGCAGGGGAACAGCTGAAATTACTGAACCCCAGTAACACAGGAGCAAGTGTAGACTGTGCTAACAGCACTTCCGAGAAACAACTGGCGGTGTTGTAGCCCAGGGATGAGAAGAGAACAGGGTGGAGGCAGCAGGACTGTTTGCCGTTCACACAGCAGGGGAACAGCTGACATTACTGAACCCCAGTAACACAGGAGCAAGTGTAGACTGTGCTAACAGCACTTCCGAGAAACAACTGGCGGTGTTGTAGCCCAGGATGAGAAGAGAACATGGTGGAGGCAGCAGGACTTTTTGCCGTTCACACAGCAGGGGAACAGCTGACATTACTGAACCCCAGTAACACAGGAGCAAGTGTAGACTGTGCTAACAGCACTTCCGAGAAACAACTGGCGGTGTTGTAGCCCAGGGATGAGAAGAGAACATGGTGGAGGCAGCAGGACTTTTTGCCGTTCACACAGCAGGGGAACAGCTGACATTACTGAACCCCAGTAACACAGGAGCAAGTGTAGACTGTGCTAACAGCACTTCCGAGAAACAACTGGCGGTGTTGTAGCCCAGGGATGAGAAGAGAACATGGTGGAGGCAGCAGGACTTTTTGCCGTTCACACAGCAGGGGAACAGCTGACATTACTGAACCCCAGTAACACGGGAGCAAGTGTTAACTGTGCTAACAGCACTTCGAGAAACAACTGGCGGTGTTGTAACCCAGGGATGAGAAGAGAACAGGGTGGAGGCAGCAGGACTGTTTGCCGTTCACACAGCAGGGGAACAGCTGACATTACTGAACCCCAGTAACACAGGAGCAAGTGTAGACTGTGCTAACAGCACTTCCGAGAAACAACTGGCGGTGTTGTAGCCCAGGGATGAGAAGACAACATGGTGGAGGCAGCAGGACTTTTTGCCGTTCACACAGCAGGGGAACAGCTGACATTACTGAACCCCAGTAACACGGGAGCAAGTGTTAACTGTGCTAACAGCACTTCCGAGAAACAACTGGCGGTGTTGTAGCCCAGGATGAGAAGAGAACACGGTGGAGGCAGCAGGACTTTTTGCCGTTCACACAGCAGGGGAACAGCTGACATTACTGAACCCCAGTAACACAGGAGCAAGTGTAGACTGTGCTAACAGCACTTCCGAGAAACAACTGGCGGTGTTGTAACCCAGGGATGAGAAGAGAACAGGGTGGAGGCAGCAGGACTGTTTGCCGTTCACACAGCAGGGGAACAGCTGACATTACTGAACCCCAGTAACACAGGAGCAAGTGTAGACTGTGCTAACAGCACTTCCGAGAAACAACTGGCGGTGTTGTAACCCAGGGATGAGAAGAGAACAGGGTGGAGGCAGCAGGACTGTTTGCCGTTCACACAGCAGGGGAACAGCTGACATTACTGAACCCCAGTAACACAGGAGCAAGTGTAGACTGTGCTAACAGCACTTCCGAGAAACAACTGGCCCTGTTGAAGCCCATGGTCAAGGAGGGTGTAGGCAGAGGCCTAGTATGAGACGTTTGAAGTAGAAGTTGTAGTTAGCAGCAGTAATTTTTGCCAGACACACAGCAGGGGAACAGCAGGCGTTACTGAACCCCAGAAACACATCAGCGATTGTTTTCATCTGTGCATCTAACACTTCTGAGCAGCAACTGGCGCTGTTGAAGCCAGGGTCAAGGAGGGTGTAGGCATAAAATATTGAGTTATTGCCTTGTTACGTGGCCATTGCAAATGTATGTACTTCAAACAAGAATAAATGAAGTTTTACTACGACAATAAAATGATGAATTTCAATTACAAGAATAGAAAAATATTTATACTTGACAGTCCTCTGTGGTTGATAACGTTTAAAGGCTAACTGAAAATATGGTAACAAATTCAAAGCTTTCGAGACTACTCAGGTGTCTTCATCAGGCTAAGAGTAAAGCCAAAAATGAAGAATCACATATTTCTACACACAACAGGACACAGGAATAGCTAAGACAAGTGAGGGAGGGACAAGTGAGGGGAGACCGGCAACAAAAAGGAGAACAAGGATGAATTATCAGCGCCACACAATCACAGATAAATTAATGAATTTACCTGTGGCAAAAGACTTTTGTATGCCCGGTCATAGCATGATGGATATGGAATTACTGGTATTAAAATATAACTTCAAATATGAGAAACGTACAAAGGTTTCAGAATATAAGCTCATCATGACCTTTGACACTGTTAGTGATGGAATGAATAGATCACATGGATTTATGTCATTCTATATCAATTAAGGAATCTGCGTCTATGCCCTTCCAGGGTCATGAAAACCAAAAAAAGACGCCAATGAGAGGGCAATCAAACTTTCTATCCTTATCTAGGAACTGTTCCAATATTTATGTTCATCCCTGTGAGATAATGACAGTTCTGATACACGTCACTTACTTGTCTTACCTAATGCACTATTCCTGTGTCCTGTTGTGTATAGAAATATGTGATGCTTAATTTTTTTATTTAGTCTTTGCCTGATGAAGAGACGTGAGTAGCCTTGAAAGCTTGCAATTTGTTTCCATCTTTTCAGTTATCCATTAAAAGGTATCAACCACTGCTGACTCTGAAGTCTAAATATTTTTCTATCTACTGGCTAACACGGTACAAAGATACACATGTTTTCTAATTTCAAGAAGGAAAAATAAAGAAAATACAAATATAAACACATATATGCACATGCCAAAAATAAATGGAACAACACAACACCCAAAAAATTGGTAACAAAACATAGTGTTGTAAATTTAAGAATAAAAGTCCATTTTTTTTTTATGAATAATGCTTAAGGAACGCTATGTTAAACCATAACATAGTGAAGACAATGGATTTTGTAATAGTCACTCATCATCATCATCGCAAATTTTATGCGACAGTCACAGACATTTCAATTATTTAAGTTCATAAAAATCGTAACTTTCTATAGCATGTATGACATGTCCAGCATGGACTCATCAATGTGATGATTGATGACACAATAATGTACGATAAAAAATAACCATTTAAAAAAAACATTAGGCATTGTTTGTCACAATTTAAGTGTGTGCCTGCAAGTGTAGGTGAAACAAAGGCTACGGATAGCAAAGGTATATTCTATGTCTGTATCAGACAGTGGACAGCCTCTGATGGGTAATGCCGATGTTATACTGTACGTCAATAAAGTCTGCGGCTGAAATCATGCATTTTTTGCTTGTAGAGTGTTGAAGGGGGTAAAAGAATGTCTGGTTGCGCAAAGCTTTATCCGTCAACACTACCTTCCTACTGTCACGCGTAGGGTAGGGTAGCGTGTGGCAATTAGCTGACTATAAAATGTGAGGTTAGGCTGCGTTATTGCACACTAGGGACGCAAAAAAAAATACAGCAGTAATAATTTAATGTGTAATACTCCACCTATGACAAACAAAAAAAATTACGTTCCCTCTTTAACAATGTACAAGACTAACAAGCCTAATGGTTGACGCTGACTTAATTGAGATACAGTATTACATCAACATTGTCCATGAGTAACTATGCACTGTGATACCTATATACCAGTATTAATTTATATCTCTTGTGGTTGTTTCAACAGCACTTGCAGGTATAACTACCTATTGTCAGTATGCATGATGCACTTTCTAGATGTAATAATTTATTATTGCACATTATTACCATGTTTACATGCTGGCCATTTCATATATGGTGTTTGAAGTTACAGTTGGCATCAGTATGTGTATTTTATAATGTCTGTCATAAATAAAAACTCGTGATGATGATGATGAGGATTTAATGATTCGTACATCCATTGACTGCATTATCTTACAGGTACAGATAAAGTTCCTTAAAAAGCATTAATTCATAAGTATGAAATGTACTTTTATGCATTAATTTCAAAATGTGAAGAGTAGACTATGTTTTATTTTTTGTTACCATTTCTAATAGACATGTGCAGATATGCGCTGTGATGACAAATTATTATTTGTCCATATTTGTCATAAAAATTTATCATTCTAGGCCTGCAAAACTTCACAATTTCATGTTTTCAGCATAACAAGCAGGGTGACGGCTCTTCCCTATTTGGAGCATGTTGGTCATGTGTTTTTCTGTCCATGTGTCGGGAACAGGAGTCTTCTTGCCGTTCACACAGCAGGGGAACAGCTGGCGTTACTGAACCCCCACTAACAGTAGAGCTTGTGTTTTGTTCTGTGGACACGACACTTCTGAGCAGCAACTGGCAGTGTTGGAGCCCAGGGAGTAGAGTTCAGGTGGTAGAAAGATGAACATAACAGGAGACATGGATAACGTTGCGAACCAGTTATTTAATCTGAAAACGGACAGACAAATTCTGGCGAGATCCATGCCTTGTTCATTTTCAGAAAAGTAAGCCGGTCTACATTATCGGAGGATAGTCGCATGCGACGGTCTGTTAGTACACCACCTGCAGCACTAAAGACGCGCTCCGATAATACACTGGCAGCAGGGCAAGCCAGCACCTCCAATGCATACTGGCTAAGCTCTGGCCATGTATCCAGCTTAGAGACCCAAAACTTGAATGGGGAAGAGCCATCTGGGAGTACACTGAGAGGCAAAGCCAAGTAGTCTGTCACCATCTGACGGATACGTTGCCTCCCGCTGACTGGAGCCCTCTCGGATGGTGTAGACATTTGTGGCGCTGCCACAAAACTTTGCCACATTTTTAACATACTGGTCTTTCCCTGTGCAGAGGCACTGCGTGTGCTCCCTCTTGTTGCAGAGCTCTCTACACTGCCTCGACGCACAGAGCTACTTTGTAAAGCAGTAGCAGCAGCAGTGCTCTCGGCAGTAAGGTAGAACATTAGGGATTGCACCAGTGTGTCTTGGTACTCCCCCATTTTACGCTCCCGGTTCAACGGTGTGATGAGGCTTTTGACGTTGTCCCGGTAGCGAGGGTCTAGGAGGGTGTACACCCAATAATCAGACGTCGTGAGAATGTGGGCAATGCGGCGGTCGTTTCTAGGCACTGCAGCATGAAATCAACCATGTGCTGCAGACTCCCAACTGGCAAAGAAACGCTGTCCTCTGCAAGAGGCGTCATCTCTGCCTGCTCTGCATCACCCCACCCTCGCTCTACATACTGACTAGAGCGTTGTGTACCTCCCTCTGGAGCGATGTCTTCCTCCTCCATTGACTCCTCCTCCTCATCCTCCTCACAAAGTGAGCCTGCCCAGCCCTTTGTGAGGAACCACGTTGCGCTGACTTTCCAGAAGGTGATGGAATTTGTGACTCCTCATCCTCCACCTCTTCCAAAACCTCATCCCTTATTGCTTGCAGTGTTTTTTGAAGCAGGCAGATAAGGGGACAGTCAGGCTGACTAGTGCATCATCTGCACTCGCCATCCGCGTTGACTCATCAAACGCACGCAAAACGTGGCACATGTCCTTCATAGTGGCCCACTCATTAATGGTGAGTGTGGACGGCGCAAATTGCGTGTTGATTGCGCCTGATGCAGCTGATACTCCATTACTGCTGGCTGCTGCTCACACAACCGCTCCAACATATGTAACGTTGAATTCCACCTGGTGGATACGTCACATATGATGCGATGTTCAGGAAGGCGCAATCTGCGTTGCAGAGCTGCAATGCGCGATCTGGCCATGCTGGAACGTCGCAAGTGAGCGCACTCTAGGCGGACCTTGTGCAGCAGTGCATCAAGATCCGGATAGTCCCTCAAAAAAACTCTGCACGACCAAGTTGAGCACATGTGCCAGACATGGTATGTGAGTGAGTTTGCCAAGGCCCAGAGCTGCCACCAGATTTCGGCCATTGTCACACACTACAAGCCTGGCTGGAGATTCGCTGGCAAAAACCACACGTCGCTCTCCTGCTTGATGGCATTCCAGACCTCCTGCGCTGTGTGGCTTCGATTCCCCATGGGAATTAATTTCAGAACGGCCTTTTGCCGTTTGGCCATGGCTGTGCTCATATCGGTCGCATCAGGTAAGCGTCCACGGGTCCATGTGGAGGTAGACCGTGACGGCTCCTGCAGCGATGATTCTGAGGAACTGGAGTAGGAGGAGGAGTCAATGTGGACAGACTTGATTCCGGCAATCCTTGGAGTTGGCAGAACACGTACAGCGCCACTCGCAAGATCTGTACCCGGCTCCACAACATTCACCCAATGGGCAGTGAGTGAAAGGTATCGTCCCTGGCCATGGGTACTGGTCCACGCAAACGGTGGTCAGGTGGACCTTGCTACTGACGGCGTTTAGTAGCGCATGTTTAATTTTTGCCTCAACATGCTTTTGCAGACCAGGGACGGCTTGCCTGCTGAAATAAAATCGGCTGGGCACATTGTATTGTGGGACTGCCAATGCCATTAATTCACGGAAACTGTCAGTCTCCACCAGCCTGAATGACAGCATTTCAAGGGACAGGAGTTTTGCAATGCCAGCATTCAGAGCCTGTGCTCGTGGATGGTTTGCCGAGTATGGCCGTCTTTTATCCCATGCCTGTGCTACCGATGGCTGTTTTGTGGCCTGGGTGTGTGAGGATGACAGGGAACTTGCAGTGTGGGTGAATAACACTGTGTCTCTGGACAACAGTGACAGAGGTTCTTCCATGGCGATCCTGTGAGGAAGCCGAACCAGCTGTGTGTGAATGGAGGAAGAGGCTCCAACACGAGCTGA
>JARQOD010000001.1:966724240-966796629 GCA_033576555.1 Oophaga sylvatica | reverse complement strand
TTTTTGCCGTACACACAGCAGGGGAACAGCTGACATTACTGAACCCCAGTAACACAGGAGCAAGTGTTGACTGTGCTAACAGCACTTCCGAGCAACAACTGGCGGTGTTGTAGCCCAGGGATGAGAAAGAGAAAATGGTGGAGGCAGCAGGACTTTTTGCCGTCACACAGCAGGGGAACAGCTGACATTACTGAACCCCAGTAAACACACGGAGCAAGTGTTTGACTGTGTAACAGCACTTCCGAGCAACAACTGGCGTGTTGTAGCCCAGGGAATGAGAAGAGAACATGGTGGAGGGAAGCAGGACTTTTTGCCGTCACACAGCAGGGGAACAGCTGACATTACTGAACCCCAGTAACACAGGAGCAAGTGTTGACTGTGCTAACAGCACTTCCGAGCAACAACTGGCGGTGTTGTAGCCCAGGGATGAGAAGAGAACATGGTGGAGGCAGCAGGACTTTTGCCGTTCACAGCAGGGAACAGCTGACATTACTGAACCCCAGTAACACAGGAGCAAGTGTTACTGTGCTAACAGCACTTCCGAGCAACAACTGGCGGTGTTGTAGCCCAGGGATGAGAAGAGAACATGGTGGAGGCAGCAGGACTTTTTGCCGTTACCACAGCAGGGGAAAGCTGACATTACTGAACCCCAGTAACACAGGAGCAAGTGTTGACTGTGCTAACAGCACTTCCGAGCAACAACTGGCGGTGTTGTAGCCCAGGGATGAGGAAAAGAAATGGAATGGTGAGGCAGCAGGTAATTTTTGCCGACACCGCAGGGAACAGCTGACAATTACTGAACCCCAGTAACACAGAGCAAGTGTTACTGTGCTAACAGCACTTCCGAGCAACAACTGGCGGTGTTGTAGCCCAGGATGAGAAAGAACATGGTGGAGGCAGCAGGACTTTTTGCCGTTCACACAGCAGGGGAACAGCTGACATTACTGAACCCAGTAACACAGGAGCAAGTGTTGACTGTGTAACAGACTTCCGAGCAACAACTGGCGGTGTTGTAGCCCAGGGATGAGAAAGAACAGGTGGAGGCAGCAGGACTTTTTGCGTACACACAGCAGGGAACAGCTGACATTACTGAACCCCAGTAACACAGGAGCAAGTGTTGACTGTGCTAACAGCACTTCCGAGCAACAAACTGGCGGTGTTGTAGCCGGGATGAGAAGAGAACATGGTGGAGGCAGCAGGACTTTTGCCGTACACACAGCAGGGAACAGCTGACATTACTGAACCCCAGTAACACAGGAGCAAGTGTTCGACTGTGCTAACAGCACTTCCGAGCAACAACTGGCGGTGTTGTAGCCCAGGGATGAGAAGAGAACATGGTGGAGGCAGCAGGACTTTTTTGCCGTACACACAGCAGGGGAACAGCTGACATTACTGAACCCCAGTAACAACAGGAGCAAGTGTTACTGTGCTAACAGCACTTCCGAGCAACAATGGCGGTGTTGTAGCCGATAGAAAGACATGGGGGAGCACAGGATTTGCGTCCACGCAGGAACAGCTGACTTACTGAACCGTACACAGAGCAATGTTGATGTACAGATTCGAGCAACACTGCGGTGTTGTAGCCAGGATGAAGAAAATGTGAGCAGCAGGCTTTTGCCGTCACACAGAGGAAGCTGACATTACTGACCCCATAACACAGAAAGTGTTGATGTGCTACACACTCACAATGGCGGTGTGAGCCCAGGATGAGAAGAACATGGTGGAGGCAGCAGGACTTTTTGCCGTCACACAGCAGGAACAGCTGACATTACTGAACCCCATAACACAGGAGCAAGTGTTGACTGTGCTAACAGCACTTCGAGCAACAACTGGCGGTGTTGTAGCCCAGGATGAGAGAGAAAGGTGGAGCGCAGACTTTTTGCGCACCAGAGGAACACTGACATTACGAACCCCAGTAACAAGAGCAGTGTCTGTGCTAACAGCACTTCCGAGAACAAGGTGTTGTGCCAGGTGAGAAGACATGGAGAGAGACTTTTTGCCGTCACACAGCAGGGGAACAGCGACATTACTGAACCCCAAAACACAGGAGCAAGTGTTTCTGTGCTAACACTTCCGAGCAACAACTGGCGGTGTTGTAGCCCAGGATGGAAGGACTGGTGAGGCAGCAGATTTTTTGCCGTTAACGCAGGGGAAAGCTGACATTAACGAACCCAGTAACACAGGACAATGATTGACTGTTAAACAGCACTCAGAGCAAAAACTGGGCTGTGTTGTAGCCGGTAATGGAATGAAATAGGTAAGCAGATTTTTGCGAACACCAGCTCAGGGGAAAGCTGACAAAATTTCTGAACCCATAACACACAGCAGTGTCTGACGTGCAGAAGCACTCGAGCAAAAATGGACGGTGTTTAGCCCAGGTAGAGAAGAAATGGTTGTGGCAAAACTTTTTGCCGTCAAGCAGTGGAATGAATTACTGAAAATTAACAAGTGTTACTGTGCTAACAGCACTTCCGAGCAACAACTATGGGGTGTTGTAGCCCAGATGAAAGACATGGTGGAGCAGCAGGACTTTTGCCGTCACACAGCAGGGGAACAGCTGACATTACTGAACCCAGTAACACAGGAGCAAGTGTTGACTGTGCTAACAGCACTTCCGAGCAACAACTGGCGGTGTTGTAGCCCAGGGATGAGAAGAGAACATGGTGGAGGCAGCAGGACTTTTTGCCGTCACACAGCAGGGAACAGCTGACATTACTGAACCCCAGTAACACAGGAGCAAGTGTTGACTGTGCTAACAGCACTTCCGAGCAACAACTGGCGGTGTTGTAGCCCAGGGATGAGAAGAGAACATGGTGGAGGCAGCAGGACTTTTTGCCGTTCACACAGCAGGGGAACAGCTGACATTACTGAACCCCAGTAACACAGGAGCAAGTGTTGACTGTGCTAACAGCACTTCCGAGCAACAACTGGCGGTGTTGTAGCCCAGGGATGAGAAGAGAACATGGTGGAGGCAGCAGGACTTTTTGCCGTTCACACAGCAGGGGAACAGCTGACATTACTGAACCCCAGTAACACAGGAGCAAGTGTTACTGTGCTAACAGCACTTCCGAGCAACAACTGGCGGTGTTGTAGCCCAGGGATGAGAAGAGAACATGGTGGAGGCAGCAGGACTTTTTGCCGTTACACACAGCAGGGGAACAGCTGACATTACTGAACCCAGTAACACAGGAGCAAGTGTTCACTGTGCTAACAGCACTTCCGAGCAACAACTGGCGGTGTTGTAGCCCAGGGATGAGAAGAGAACATGGTGGAGGCAGCAGGACTTTTTGCCGTTCACACAGCAGGGGAACAGCTGACATTACTGAACCCCAGTAACACAGGAGCAAGTGTTGACTGTGCTAACAGCACTTCCGAGCAACAACTGGCGGTGTTGTAGCCCAGGGTCAAGGAGGGTGTAGGCAGAGGCCTAGTATGAGATGTTTGAAGTTGAAGTTGTAGTTAGCAGCAGTAATTTTTGCCAGACACACAGCAGGGGAACAGCAGGCGTTACTGAACCCCACAAACACATCAGCGATTGTTTTCATCTGTGCATCTAACACTTCTGAGCAGCAACTGGCGGTGTTGAAGCCCAGGGTCAAGGAGGGTGTAGGCATTAAATATTGAGTTATTGCCTTGTTACGTGGCCATTGCAAATGTATGTACTTCAAACAAGAATAAATAAAGTTTTACTAGGACAATAAAATGATGAATTTAAATTCCAAGAATAGAAAAATATTTATACTTGAGAGTCCTCTGTGGTTGATACCGTTTAATGGCTAACTGAAAATATGGTAACAAATTCCAAGCTTTCGAGACTACTCAGGTCTCTTCATCAGGCTAAGACTAAAACAAAAAATGAAGAATCACATATTTCTACACACAACAGGACACAGGAATAGGTAAGACAAGTGAGGGAGGGACAAGTGAGGGGAGACCGGCCAAAAAATGAGAACAAGGATGAATTATCAGCGCCACACAATAAGAGAAAAAATAATGGATTTACCTGTGGCAAAACAATTTTGTATGCCCGGTCATAGCATGATGGATATGGAATTACTGGTATTAAAATATAACTTAAAATATGAGAAAGATACAAAGGTTTCAGAATATAAGCTCATCATGACCTTTGACACTGTTAGTGATGGAATGAATAGATCACACGGATTTATGTCATTCTATATCAATTAAGGAATCTGCGTCTCTGCCCTTCCAGGGGCATGAAAACACAAAACCAGACCCCAATCAGAGGGCAATAAAACTTTCTATCCTTTCTAGGAACTGTTATAATATTTATGTTCATCCCTCTGTGATAATGAGAGTTCTGCTACACGTCACTTACTTGTCTTACCTATTTCACTATTCCTGTGTCCTGTTGTGTATAGAAATATGTGATGCTTCATTTTTTGTTTTAGTCTTTGCCTGATGAAGAGACGTGAGTAGCCTCGAAAGCTTGCAATTTGTTACCATCTTTTCAGTTATCCATTAAAAGGTAACAACAACCACTACGGACTCTCAAGTCTAAATATTTTTCTATCTACTGGCTAACACGGTACGAAGATACACATGTTTCCTAACTTCAAGAATAAAAATAAAGACACTGCAAATATAAACGCATATATGCACATGCCAACAAGAAATGGAACAACACACCACCCAAAAAATTGGTTACAAAATATAGTGTTGTAAATTTAAGAATAAAAGTCCATTTTTGTATTTATGAATAATGCTTAAGGAACGCTATGTTAAACCATAACATAGTCAAGACAATGGATTTTGTAATAGTCACTCATCATCATCATCATTGCAATTTAGATGTGACAGTCACAGACATTTCAATTATTTAAGTTAATAAAATCGTTACTTTGTACAGCATGTATGACATGTCCAGCATGGACTCATCAATGTGATGACACAATAATGTACGATAAAAAATAACCATTTAAAAAAACATAATGCATTGTCACAATTTAAGTGTGTGCCTGCAAGTGTAGGTGAAACAAAGGCTACGGATAGCAAAGGTATATTCTATGTCTGTATCAGACAGTGGACAGCCTCTGATGGGTAATGGCGATGTTATACTGTACGTCAATAAAGTCTGCGGCTGCAATCATGCATTTTTTGCTTGTACAGTGTTGAAGAGGGTAAAAGCATGTCTGGTTGCGCAAGGCTTTATGCGTCAACACTACCTTCCTACTGTCACGCGTAGGGTAGGGTAGCGTGTGTCAATTAGATTACTCTATAAAATGTGACGTTACGCAGCGTTATTGCGCCCTAGGGACGCCAAAAATACGACAGCAGTAATCATTTACTGTCTAATACTCCACCTATGACCAACAAAAAAAGAACGTTCCCTCTTTAACAATCTACAAGACTAACAACCATAATGGTTGACGCTGACTTTATTGAGGTACAGTATTACATTGACATTGTCCATGAGTAACTATGCACTGTGATACCTATATACCATTATTAATTTATATCTGTTGTGGTTGTTTCAACAGCACTTGCAGGTATAACTACCTATTGTCAGTATGCATGATGCACTTTCTAGATGTAATAATTTATTATTGCACATTATTACCAGGTTTACATGCTGGCCATTTCATATATGCTGTGTGAAATTACAGTTGGCATCAGTATGTGTATTTTATAATGTCTGTCATAAATAAAACTCGTGATGATGATGATGAGGATTTTATGATTCGTACATCCATTGACTGCATTATCTTACAGGTACAGATAAAGTTCCTTAAAAAGCATAAATTGATAAGTATGAAATGTACTTTTATGCATTAATTTCAAAAAGTGAACACTATGTTTTAGTTTTTGTTACCATTTCTAATAGACATGTGCAGATATGCGCTGTGATGACAAATTATTATTTGTCCATATTTGTCATAAAAATTTATCATTCTAGGCCTGGAAAACTTCACAATTTCATGTTTTAAGCATAACAATCAGGGTGACGGCTCTTCCCTATTTGGAGCATGTTCGACATGGGTTTTTCTGTGCATGTGTAGGGAACAGGAGACTTCTTGCCGGACACACAGCAGGGGAACAGCTGGCGTTACTGAACCCCACTAACACTATAGCTTGTGTATTGGTCTGTGGACACGACACTTCTGAGCAGCAACTGGCAGTGTTGTAGCCCAGGGAGTAGAGTTCAGGTGGTAGAAAGATGAACATAACAGGAGACATGGATAACGTTGCGAACCAGTTATTTAATCTGAAAACGGACAGACAAATTCTGGCGAGATCCATGCCTTGTTCATTTTCAGAAAAGTAAGCCGGTCTACATTATCGGAGGATAGTCGCATGCGACGGTCTGTTAGTACACCACCTGCAGCACTAAAGACGCGCTCCGATAATACACTGGCAGCAGGGCAAGCCAGCACCTCCAATGCATACTGGCTAAGCTCTGGCCATGTATCCAGCTTAGAGACCCAAAACTTGAATGGGGAAGAGCCATCTGGGAGTACACTGAGAGGGAAAGACATGTAGTCTGTCACCATCTTACGGAAACGTTGCCTCCTGCTGACTGGAGCCGTCTCGGATGGTGTAGACATTTGTGGCGCTGCCACAAAACTTCGCCACATTTGGAACATACTGGTCTTGCCTTTTGAAGAGGCGCTGCTTGTGCTCCCTCTTGTTGCAGAGCTGTCTCCACTGCCTCCACGCACAGAGCTGCTTTGTAAAGCAGTACCAGCAGCAGCAGTGCTCTCGGCTGGAATGGAGAACATTATGGATTGCACCAGTATGTCTTGGTACTCCCGCATTTTACGCTTCCGGTTCAACGGTGTGATGAGGCTTTGTAAGTTGTCCAGGTAGCGAGGATCTAGGAGGGTGTACACCCAATAATCAGACGTGGTGAGAATGTGGGCGATGCGGCGGTCGTTTCTCAGGCACTGCAGCATGAAATCAACCATGTGCTGCAGACTCCCAACTGGCCAAGAAACGCTGTCCCCTGCAAGAGGCGTAATCTCTGCCTGCTCTGCATCACCCCACCCTCGCTCTACATACTGACTAGAGCGTTGTGTACCTCCCTCTGGAGCGATGTCTTCCTCCTCCATTGACTCCTCCTCATCCTCCTCACAAAGTGAGCCCTGCCCAGCCCTTTGTGAGGAACCACGTTGCGCTAACTGTCCATAAGGTGATGGAATTTGTGACTCCTCATCCTCCACCTCTTCCAAAACCTCATCCCTTAGTGCTTGCAGTGTTTTTTGAAGCAGGCAGATAAGGGGGACAGTCAGGCTGACTAGTGCATCATCTGCACTCGCCATCCGCGTTGACTCATCAAACGCACGCAAAACGTGGCAGATGTCCTTCATAGAGGCCCACTCAGTAGTGGTGAAGTGTGAACGGTGCAAATTGCGAGTTGATTGCGCCTGATGCAGCTGATACTCCATTACTGCTGGCTGCTGCTCACACAACCGCTCCAACATATGTAACGTGGAATTCCACCTGGTGGGTACGTCACATATGATGCGATGTTCAGGAAGGCGAAATCTGCGTTGCAGAGCTGCAATGCGCGATCTGGCAATGCTGGAACGTCGCAAGTGAGCGCACTCTAGGCGGACCTTGTGCAGCAGTGCATCAAGATCCGGATAGTCCCTCAAAAAACTCTGCACGACCAAGTTGAGCACATGTGCCAGACATGGTATGTGAGTGAGGTTGCCAAGGCCCAGAGCTGCCACCAGATTTCGGCCATTGTCACACACTACCAAGCCTGGCTGGAGATTCGCTGGCAAAAACCACACGTCGCTCTCCTGCTTGATGGCATTCCAGAGCTCCTGCGCTGTGTGGCTTCGATTCCCCATGGAAATTAATTTCAGGACGGCCTGTTGACGTTTGGCCATGGCTGTGCTCATATCGGTCGCATCAGGTAAGCGTTCACGGGTCCATGTGGAGGTAGACCGTGACGGCTCCTGCAGCGATGATTCTGAGGAACTGGAGTAGGAGGAGGAGTCAATGTGGACAGACTTGATTCCTGCAATCCTTGAAGTTGGCAGAACACGTACAGCGCCACTCGCAAGATCTGTACCTGGCTCCACAACATTGACCCAATGGGCAGTGAGGGAAAGGTATCGTCCCTGGCCATGGGTACTGGTCCACGCATCGGTGGTCAGGTGGACCTTGCTACTGACGGAGTTTAGTAGCGCATGTTTAATTTTTCCCTCAACATGCTTTTGCAGACCAGGGACGGCTTGCCTGCTGAAATAAAATCGGCTGGGCACATTGTATTGTGGGACTGCCAATGCCATTAAGTTACGGAAACTGTCAGTCTCCACCAGCCTGAATGACAGCATTTCAAGGGACAGGAGTTTTGCAATGCCAGCATTCAGAGCCTGTGCTCGTGGATGGTTTGCCGAGTATGGCCGTCTTTTATCCCATGCCTGTGCTACCGATGGCTGTTTTGTGGCCTGGGAGTGTGAGGATGACAGGGAACTTGCAGCTGTGGGTGGAATAACACTGGGTCTCTGGACAACAGTGACAGAGGTTCTTCCATGGCGATCCTGTGAGGAAGCCGAACCAGCTGTGTGTGAGCTGGAGGAAGAGGCTCCAACACGAGCTGAAGATGTAGGTGCTGCTGTAGGTTGGCCTACATCTCCAGTGTGTCTTTGTAACTCAACCACGTGCTTTGACCGCACATGTTTCCACATATTTGTGGTATTAAGGTTACTGACACTTTTACCTCTTTTTACTTTTTGCTTACACAGCTTGCATTTGACATAGCAAATATCATCTGCAAGTGTGTCAAAAAAGGACCACGCAGTGCAAGTCCTGGGAGCGCCCGTTTTGGCTGTTGGAAGAGAACTGCTACGAACGGGTGCCAAACTGGAGGCTACAGGCAACCGAGTCTGCAGCCTACCTCTCCCTACTGTTTGGACCGTTGGGGCAATCTCTTCCTCAGAGCTGCTACCACCACCTTCCTGTTCCTCACGCCATGTTGGGTCTTGGACCTCATCATCTCCACTACCCTCTTCCAACACCTGCTGCTGTTGGGTGGTCTGGCCAGCACCATGCTCAACAGAAAATGGCACCTGAGTCTCATCATCATCAGATGCGTTCTGCGGTGTGCTGACCATCGGCACTGGCTCACCCGCCTCTTCACATTCAGAGAGACACAGCTGTTGCGCATCACTGCATACTGCCTCTTCTTCACATTCCAGAATGCTGCTTGGCTGGGCCCCTGTTTGCAAGCCAACAGATTCTGAGAACAGAAGCAGAGACTCAGCTGGCTCCAGTTAGAACTCTCTGACTGCCTGGGCAATTTGGCAGGCGGTGAAGAGACAGATGGTTGTTCAACAGTGCTGTGGTCCTGAGAGGAGGTGGAAGCAATTGAAGTCGATGCATTGGCTGCCATCCAACCAACAACGGCTTCAATTTGTTCTTCCCGCAGCAGGGGGTACGCTGAGCTCCTACAAAAGTGCGCATAAAGGAACGCTCACGGGGAAAACTGGTGGATGCTGTGTCACTGGGTGCGGCAGCAGCAGGCACAGAATCCCCACGTCCTCTCCCTGCTGAAACTCCACAGCCACGACCACGTGCCTTACTCCCTGCCTTCTTCATCTTGGTAGATTGATAAAGAAAGTCAGAAAAGTTATAAGGCCTAAGTGTGGTTATTCCTCAGAGACTGCAGTGAACACTGTGCAGATAACTGTTCAGTAGCTGTGAAAGGCCCCTTTGTGTACTTCTATAGTGTTTGCAACCAATGTATTGTATACGGATGGAAGCGCGTCACACTAATAGATTAGATTTTTTTCAAATATAATGGAGCAGCACCAATTAGAGAAAAATGTGAAGGATGAGGCAGTGACACACGCTCAGCAGACTACAACCAGCAGTGGTTGAAGAACTAACTGGAGCGTAATCTGCACTCAAAAAATGAAAAGCTCACAGACTACAGTGAACACTGCAGACAACTGTTCAGTAGCTGTGAAAGGCCCCTTTGTGTACTTCTATAGTGTTTGCAACCAATGTATTGTATACGGATGGAAGCCGTCACACTAATAGATTCGATTTTTTTCAAATATAATGGAGCAGCACCAATTCGAGAAAAATGTGAAGGATGAGGCAGTGACACACGCTCAGCAGACTACAACCAGCAGTGGTTGAAGAACTAACTGGAGCGTAATCTGCACTCAAAAAATGAAAAGCTCACAGACTACAGTGAACACTGCAGACAACTGTTCAGTAGCTGTGAAAGGCCCCTTTGTGTACTTCTATAGTGTTTGCAACCAATGTATTGTATACGGATGGAAGCGCGTCACACTAATAGATTAGATTTTTTTCAAATATAATGGAGCAGCACCAATTCGAGAAAAATGTGAAGGATGAGGCAGTGACACACGCTCAGCAGACTACAACCAGCAGTGGTTGAAGAACTAACTGGAGCGTAATCTGCACTCAAAAAATGAAAAGCTCACAGACTACAGTGAACACTGCAGACAACTGTTCAGTAGCTGTGAAAGGCCCCTTTGTGTACTTCTATAGTGTTTGCAACTAATGTATTGTATACGGATGGAAGCGCGTCACACTATAATAGATTTTTTTCAAATATAATGGAGCAGCACCAATTAGAGAAAATGTGAAGGTTTAGCAGTGACACACCTCTGCAGACTACAACAGCAGTGGTTGAGAACTAACTGAGCGTAATCTGCACTCAAAATGAAAGCTCACAGACTCAGTGAACATGCGACACGTTCAGTAGCTGTGAAGGCCCTTTGTGTACTTCATAGTGTTTGCAACAATGTATTGTATAGATGAGCGCTCACACTAGGTACTGCCACCTACACAATCCGCTAGCGATCTCGTAGCGTCGCATACTAATAGATCGCTAGCGGATGTTCTATATCGCTAGTAGTACCTATTTTAGCGATGTCGTTAGGACGCTATCGCGGTTAGCGATCTCCTTAACGACTTTAGCGGTACAAAAGTACCGCTAAATCGCTAAAAAAGGTGCCACACTCAGCGATTAGATACTTACCAGCGGGGCGCCAGCGACGAAAATAGGGTCCGGAACGATTCCAGCGACGAGCGAGATCACAGCAGGAAGCTCGTCGCTGGCAGATGCCGCACACAACAACAGTCGCTAACGGGATCGCTAAATAGTGCCGTTTTTGAGCGATCCCGTTAGCGATGTTGTTTAGTGTGGCATACCCTTAATAGATTAGATTTTTTTCAAATATAATGGAGCAGCACCAATTCGAGAAAAATGTGAAGGATGAGGCAGTGACACACGCTCAGCAGACTACAACCAGCAGTGGTTAAAAAACTAACTGGAGCGTAATCTGCACTCAAAAAATGAAAACCTCACAGACTGCAGTGAACACTGAAACACAACTATTCACTATCTGTGAAAGGCTCCTTTCTGTACTTCTATAGTGTTTGCAACCAATGTATTGTATACGGATGGAAGCGCGTCACACTAATAGATTAGATTTTTTTCAAATATAATGGAGCAGCACCAATTAGAGAAAAATGTGAAGGATGAGGCAGTGAACACGCTCAGCAGACTACAACCAGCAGTGGTTGAAGAACTAACTGGAGCGTGATCTGCACTCAAAAAATCAAAACCTCACAGACTGCAGTGAACACTGAAACACAACTGTTCACTATCTGTGAAAGGCTCCTTTCTGTACTTCTATAGTGTTTGCAACCAATGTATTGTATACGGATGGAAGCGCGTCACACTAATAGATTAGATTTTTTAAAAATATAATGGAGCTGCACCAATTCCACAAAATAAAATAAAAAAAAGAGTCAGTGAGTGACACGTGCAGATGCCTACAAACAGCGGTGGATGCAGAGCAAACTGCAGCGTCACCTGCACTCTCACACACACCTTGCACAGAGCTGTTAAAACAACACTGCAAGGCAAAAGGAAGCTTTACACAGCGGTTGGTGCTAGCCTGCCTACAGCACAGTACACTAAATCGCAATCTCTAACTGTCCCTCAGAGTCAGCACAGCAGCGTTCTGTCCCTAACTGAGTTCACAGCACAGTGACGCTAAAATGGCGGCGGCGCCTTTTATAGTGCATTCTGACATCATTTCAGCAGCCAATCACAGCCATGCCATTAGTTAAGATGACCGCAGCATTACAGGATGTGCCCACACTTCATAAGATTCCTCATTGGCTGACTAAAATTACATTGCCTCTCAAAGAATTATGGGAACTTCCGATTCCGGTATACGATATTGAAAAAATATCGGAACTAAGTATCGGAATTCCGATACAGCGAATATCGGCCGATACCCGATACTTGCGGTATCGGAATGCTCAACACTAGTGATCAGCTTAACAGCAATTACTTGCAAAGTCAATATTTGGCTAGAAAATGAACTTTATCCCCCAAAACACATTTCAACATCATTGCAGTCCTGCCTTAAAAGGACCAGCTAACTTATTTTCAGTGATTGCTCCATTAACACAGGTGTGGGTGTTGATGAGGACATGGCTGGAGATCAATCTGTCATGATTAAGTAAGAATGACACCACTGGACACTTTAAAAGGAGGCTGGTGCTTGGCATCATTGTTTCTCTTCTGTCAACCATGGTTATCTCTAAAGAAACACGTGCAGTCATCATTGCAATGCACAAAAATGGCCTAACAGGGAAGAGTATCGCAGCTAGAAAGATTGCACCTCAGTCAACAATCTATCGCATCATCAAGAACTTCAAGGAGAGAGGTTCCATTGTTGCTAAAAAGGCTCCAGGGCGCCCAAGAAAGACCAGCAAGCGCCAGGACCATCTCTTAAAAGTGTTTCAGCTGCAGGATTGGGCTACTAGCAGTGCAGAGCTTGCTCAGGAATGGCAGCAGGCAGGTGTGAGTGCATCTGCACGCACTGTGAGGCGGAGACTCTTGGAGCAAGGCCTGGTCTCAAGGAGGGCAGCAAAGAAGCCACTTCTCTCCAGAAAAAACATCATGGACAGACTGATATTCTGCAAAAGGTACATGCAGTGGACTTCTGAGGACTGGGGTAAAGTTATTTTCTCTGATGAATCCCCTTTTCGATTGTTTGGGACATCAGAAAACGCCTCATTCGGAGAAGACAAGGTGAGCGCTACCACCAGTCTTGTCTCATGCCAACTGTTAAGCATCCTGAAACCATTCATGTGTGGGGTTGCTTCTCAGCCAAGGGAATCGGCTCTCTCACAGTCTTGCCTAAAAACACAGCCATGAATAAAGAATGGTACCAAAATGTCCTCCAAGAGCAACTTCTCCCAATTCTCCAAGAGCAGTTTGGCGATCAACAATGCCTTTTTCAGCATGATGGAGCACCTTGCCATAAAGCAAAGGTGATAACTAAATGGCTCAGGGAACAAAACATAGAGATTTTGGGTCCATGGCATGGAAACTCCCCAGATCTTAATCCCATTGAGAACTTGTGGTCAATCATCAAGAGACGGGTGGACAAACAAAAACCTAAAAATTCTGACAAAATGAAAGCATTGATTGTGCAAGAATGGACTGCTATCAGTCAGGATTTGGTCCAGAAGTTGATTGAGAGCATGCCAGGGAGAATTGCAGAGGTCCTGAAGAAGAAGGGTCAACACTGCAAATATTGACTTGCTGCATTAACTCATTCTAACTGTCAATATAAGCTTTTGTTACTCATTTGTTTGCAATTATATTTCTGTCTGTGATAAAAACATCTGTCAAACGCACATAAAAACCAGAGGGCAGCAGATCATGTGAAAATATAATATTTGTGTCATTCTCAAAACTTTGGCCATGACTGTACATGTTCTAATCCCCTTTCATTTCCCAACAGAACTCAATCCAATCTCACTGAGAGGGAGACAGGCTCCGACTCAAAGGCCATTATTGACCCGGTTGGGGGAGGTGAAGAGGTGGCTGGCCCATCGTCTGAACCTCCCATCAGCATCCCCCAAGGTTCCCAAGGACCACATCAACCCCCTCCTCCTTTACCTGTACCAGAGGCACCAGATGCAGCATCATCCGCCATTGGGGATGAAGCTGGAAACAGCAGCAGCCCCACTGTACCTCTTGGGGCTTCCCCCCAGCCTGCTGCAACATCCCACCGTGGGAGAAGACGGCGAGACATCCCTGGGTCAGACACACGTAGGCATGTGGACACTGGGGTACTCAATTACCTTTCAAGGGCAGCTGTCGATGAGGGTGAGGAGGCCTATGCCCGTAGTCTTGCCCGCTACCTTCGTCCCCTACCCCATTAGCTGATGCATGCACACCCCCCAATACACCATATAAGGTGTTTGAATTACTTGAGAGGTGGCAGCTCTCACCCCGTAACCTTCTGCACCTTGCCCCCCACCAAAATGTGCATGCTCAATTAGGATCTGATGATCCTCCTGCACGGGCGCCTACACCTCAACCCATTCCCCCACCCACCAACCTTGGCAACAACAGGGTCAAATGGCTGGCTATAATCCGACTTCCCAATATGGCCACTTGTACAGATCCAGTGTTGGAGGCTGGTCCCAACCTGGATGTGCTCAACATGGTCATATTGGGGGGTATGATTCTCGTGGGTATCATCTTACACAGGAATATAATCTCTCTTATCTGTATGGCAATGTGCCCACACACCTACCTGACCATGGCCAGATGTTAGCTCAGGGCCCAGAAAATCCACCCCAACAGGGAGATGGTCAAGGTGGTCATCAAAGACAACCACACAGAGATGCTGGGAACCCACCAACTCCACCACCCACATACAGCTGTGATTTTTTATTTTACTTATATATTATGATTTCACAAGTATTTTTTTTTTAAATATTTACTTTAGACTCATGTTGTGCAAAATAAATGTGCACTAATCTAGATGCATGTAAGAAACATATGGTTCCAATATGCTCTTGAGTAGGCATACTGAACGTTTGTTATTTTCATTATCTCTTATTATTTATAAAGTTTGTAATTTTTTACCTTTTATTTTTACACCATGTTGTGTAACGCATATTTGCACTCATCTGAATGCCTACAAACAGCATATGGTACTTAGCTGGTGGGATATGGGCTAGGAGAAAATTTTTGGTTTCTTTATATCTTATAATTTATACCAATGTTTGTTATTTTTTCCCCATCTATTTTAAACATTGTTGGCTAATGCATCATTGCATTAGTCTAGTCTAAGAACCCAACCATATGGGGCAGATATGGTGCTCACTAGTGATAGTGAAAGTTTGTTATTTTGCTTATTTATTATTATTTATGGAAAAGTTTGTTATTTTTGTTTATTTTTTTAAATCCATGTTGTCTATTGCATATTTGCAGTAGTCTCATCTTGTGAACCAAACATATGGGTAACATATGGTCTTCAATATACATAGTGAACGATTGTTCTTTTTTTATATGTAATTTCACTCACAGTTGTCAAATGCATCTTTGCACTTGTCTAATATGACAAATCCCACATATGAGTCACATATGATCAGCACTAGCCATATTGACTATTGTTTTTTGTCTTTATATACTATTATGTATAGAAAGATTTGTAATTTTGTCATGCCTTATTTTGGTACTTGTGTAAGAATGCACACTTACACTATTGTGCTGTAAATACATATACCATATGAAGCAAATATGGTAGTCACTACCTCAAGTGGCAGTTTGCACATATAAATATTTATTTTTATAAAAAGTTTGGAGTCTTTTTTCATAAGTTGTTTATACTCAACCACCAACACATCTGTTATGACCATTAACAGCAGACAGAGACTATGTGTACAAGAAATAGTTTACTTAAATACACACACACCAACATTACAGCAATTATGTAGAACAACACATGCTTTTATGACCTCATTGATGTTGGCTTCACTCAGCTGAATAGCAGACTGGAGAACCCGCCATTTTGCACACAGAATGCCAAAGGCACACTCCACCAGGCGCCTGGCCCGTGATAGGCGCAAGTTGAAGATCCGACGACTGTGGTCAAGGTGTCGTCGTGGATATGGCCTCATCACATTCTTTGATAGCTGGAAGGCCTCATCCCCAACTACAACATGTGGGACAGGTTCTAGATTGGAGCCAGGAAGTTGGCATGCTGGTGGTAGGTGCAACTCGTTATTGCGAAGCCGCCGACCCATAATGGAAGAATTGAAGACTCTAGAGTCTCCAGTTCTTCCATAGGCCCCAATGTCTACAATTATAAACCTGTAGTTACTGTCAACCAGAGCCAACAGCAATACAGAAAAATATTGTTTATAATTATAGAATTGGGAGCCTGAGTTTGGCGGCTTACACACATGGATGTGCTTCCCATCAAGGGCTCCTATACAATTTGGGAATTGGCATTGCTCCTCAAATCCCCTGGCAATCCTCTTCCAGTCTTCCATCTTTGGCTCAGGCATCACCAGTTGATGAAGTCTGTCCCAGAGTTGTGAGCAGGTATCACGCACAATGCTAGAGATGGTGGACCTCCCAATCAAAAACTCCAGATGAAGTGCGGCATAGGATATGTCAGTAGTTAGGAACCTACAAGTAACCAAATGTAGAGAGAGCAATCATTACACACATGCACAAAGGTAGAATAAACGCACTATACATAACCGTTACATCATTTCATTTACAAACAATCCTAAGTTCTATTTACCACAAGTCAAAGGTTTCTGTCATTTTTACATACACATAATAGTTCTGGTAGTTCTAGGTGATATATGGGATAGATTATGAGGATATTTCTGCAACAGCCATAAGGGTAAATGCAAACTTGTGGGAAAACACATCATCAACAGACAGTATGTAGGTGAGGAATACACTGTGTTCCAAATTATTATGCAAATAATATTTTCTCAGATTTTCCAAAATGACCTATATGAATTGCAGTCATTGTAATTTTCCAGTCACATCACTATTAGAGTACAATTGAAAGGTTTTTGTACAAACTGCCTATGATAACAGTATATTTTGTAAAAAATAAAACACTCAAACTGCACTCAAAATGCATGTTCCAAATTATTATGCACAGCAGAGTTTTCAACCTTTTCATTTTAATAAAGAACAAAAAAATGGTCATTTTTGAAATTATAAGCATTAGAAAGGTTCTTACAAACTGAAACCAAACAGTTTTCAACTCAAAACTTTATTCTAGGTGATGTTACATTTGCACATAGGACCCCTTGTTCGAAAGGAGCTTCTGAACTCTCTCGTCCATTGAATTTGTCAGGTTTTGGATGGTTTCTGCTTCAATTGTTTTGCATGAGGACAGAATACCCTCCCAGAGCTGTTGCTTAGATGTGAACTGCCTCCCGCCATCATAGACACTCCTTTTGATGATGCTCCAGAGATTCTCAATGGGGTTGAGGTCAGGGGAGCATGGGTGCCACACCATAAGTTTGTCCCCTTTTATGCCCATAGCAGCCAGAGATGCAGATGTGTTATGTGCAGCATGAGACGGTGCATTATCATGAATGAAAATGATCTTGCTGCGGAATGCACGGTTCTTCTTCTTGAACCATGGCAGGAAGTGCTGTTTGAGAAACTCAACATACACTATGGAGTTCATCTTTACCCCTTCAGGGATCCTAAAGGGGCCGACAATCTCTCTCCCCATGATTCCAGCCCAAAACATTACTCCACCTCCTCCTTGTTGGCGCCGTAGCCATGTTTGCATGGGGTGTCCATCAACCAGCCATCCTCCACTCCATCCATCTGGACCATCGAGCATTGCACGGCACTCATCGGTGAACAAAACAGTTTTGAAGTCAGTCTTCATGTATTGTTTGGCCCACTGGAGCCGTTTCTGCTTGTGTGCAGTGGATAGAGGAGGTCGATAGGATGGCTTACTGTCACGCTGTATAGCAGATATATATATGTGATGACAATAATCTATATCAAAAGGGCAACATACTATATAACATGCGCATAGCTATATGATAACATAGAATTACCTGACAGAAAGTCCAGTGGGTCAAAACGGAATCCGTTATACGCTGTCTCCGGCTAGAGGGTGACCGGGGTCTAAGCTGACCCTAACTGGGGTCCTAACTAATCCCTCAACCTGGAGGTACTGTTAAAGGTACAGAGGTCCAGGCCACCAGCGTAAACCCTGTCTCCTATCAATCCCTGCCAACTGTATTCTAGTCCTAAGAAGGACCCTGAATACCACCAAAGGGAATGACCGGGTAACGGTTAATGAACAGAAAGACATACAAGAAAGATAAGAAATAAAGTAAATAAAGTCTTACATACAACACTCACACACAGTAGGAACACCTAAGGTCTCAGAGATAAACTATAAGCTATAAGAGTAAAAACAACTAAGGAGCTCTTAGCTTAAGTATTCTCAGAACCGCTCCAGTCTGCTAAACTATATGAATGCTTTCACCGGCATCAAACACCCAGACTGGCAGGAATAAAAGGAAACTAATTAGAACATAATCCAAAGCAGCCGGGCGAGGCTGGACCTAGTCTTAGCAAAGAGCTAGATAAAATTAACTCTCTCATTACCAAACACAAAGAAACAGCAGCTAGCTGTGAGAATGTCAGAATGTGCAATCGCGACGATCTTCGTGCATGCACCCATGACAGTACCCCCCCTTCTACGATGGGGCCTCCGGACCCTCATGACCAGGTCTGTCAGGTAAATTGTGTGAAAGGTTCGAACCAATCGATCTGCTTTACTAGACGCAGGGACCCACGTCCTTCTCTAGGACCATACACCCTCAATGAATTCCACGTTATCATTGACTACATGAAGGAGGAGGTAGAGGTGACGGTATGACTGGTGCCACATACTTTTTAAGTAATGACTGTGAACACATTATGATTTTAAACGTAGGAGGGAGGTCCAGACGAAATGCAAAGGATTAATTATGGAACTGATCCTGTACGGCCCGATGAATCTGGGACCAACCTCCAGGAGGGAACTTTAAGTTTTATATTCTGGTAGACAACCACCAGATCGTCACTTCAGATCTAGACCGAAACTCTCCTCTATCAGCCATCCGTTTATAAGGGTTCTCCGTAACCTTCAGTCTTAAGCGATCTGGAACTATCAGTCTCCTGGAAGTCCCACAGGGGCGTCCTGAGCCCCCGATCCTCCCCTCAAGCTCAGAGCATACAGCTGATACTACAACTCCCTCCTGAGGAATGAAGCCGGATCATCCGTCTTCCCGGCACCTGGGAAGTACGAGATAAGGCATCAGGAAGCAACTTTATTGAGCAGTCATATGTGCGATGAGGAGGTAACTCCTTACACCCTCTCTGAGATCATCTCCCAAAGTCCTCCAGAAAGGAGGCAAAGTCCTGGCACAACTCGCACGATGGACCGTGTCATGCAGTTATTCCTGCAAAATTCACCCCACTGGCTTAATCTTTCTGGATTGCCAATCAATCACTGGGTTATGTTTAGCCAACCAAGGAAGTCCCAACACAATAGAGAGCAGGTAGACCTCCAACACATAACAAGACAATTGCTCTTTATGTATTGCCCCTACTCGAAGATCTATGTTATGAACGCTTGTACCAAGCTACCTTGACAAGAGGTCTGAATCAATAGGAAGTATAGGGACCGGTTTGGCCAATACACTCAGTTGCATACCATGCCACCTGGGCAAACCGAGCGTCCACAGATTAGCCCCGGACCCACTATCAGAAAAACAGAAATCCTCTCAGTTCTAGTACCAATCACCACCTCCGCAGGCACGAGAATGAGAGGGATTTGGGACGAAATCACACTCCAGTTAACTCCTTGGTTCAAAGAGGTCCGGGATGGACACCCCAAAAAATGTCCCTCTCTCCCGCCAAAAGAAACACCTTCTAGTCTTGCGGCTCACCGCTGATTACCTCCTACAAAATGATGTCCTCCCAACTAGCATGGTTTCCTCAGAACAGACAGGGGAACCTCAGTATAAGGGACTTTAGTAGTAGGTGGAGTCATCACGGGGGGCGGAGTTACCTCGGTCTTCCCGAAGACGTTATCAATGCGAATAGCGAGGGCCATAGCAGCCTCCAGTGATGGAGGGAATCATACTGAGCCAACACATCTTTTAATTTGTCAGACAACCCTTGACAAAACTGGCTCCTAAGAGCTGGGTATTCCACTGAGTATCTGTTGCCATCTACGGAACTCGAAGAATATTTCGCTGGACGATTTCCTTGCGTAATTTTACGTAACCTTGTTTCAGCAAGGGAGACTCGATCCGGATCATCATTATACCAGACCAGGGCAGTAAAAATCGATCCATGACTGGAGATCTGGGGAGCCTGGAGGAATAGAGAACGCCCAGATTGAGGGTTCCCTTGTATAGAGCGAGTATAACAATTCCACCTTGCTCTTCACTCCCGATGACGAGCGCAGCCGAAAGTACAATTTAATGCCTCCGGAAAGTAAAAAATTTGTCCCGCCACCAGTGAACCTGTCCGGAGAGACAACCTTAGTTCAGATGGTTTGCTCCGGGGGGACAAAACCTTGGACTTAATGTCTGCAATTCATGGACAACCCTGCAACTGCCGGGCCAGCTGGGCTACTGGTCCATGACAGCTGGGGAGAATCTTTAGTATTGGCGGTGAAAATGTCACGCTGTATAGCAGATATATATGTGATGACAATAATCTATATTCAAAGGGCAACATCTATATACATGCGCATAGCTATATGATAACATAGAATTACCTGACGAAAGTCCAGTGGGTCAAACGGAATCCGTATACGCTGTCTCCGGCTAGAGGGTGACGGGGTCTAAGCTGACCTAACTGGGTCCACTAATCCTCAACTGGAGGTACTGTTAAAGTACAGGGTCAGGCCACCAGCGTAAACCCTGTCTCTATCAATCCCTGCAACTGTATTTAGTCCTAAGAAGGACCCTGAATACCCACCAAAGGAATGACCGTTTAACGTTAATGACAGAAAGAATACAAGAAAGATAAGAAATAAAGTAAATAAAGTCTTACATACAACACTCAACACAGTAGGAACACCTAAGGTCTCAGAGATAAACTATAAGCTATAAGAGTAAAAACAACTAAGGAGCTCTTGCTTAAGTATTTCAGAACCGCTCCAGTCTGCTAAACTATATGAATGCTTTCACCGGCATCAAACACCAGACTGGCAGGAATATAAAGGAAACTAATTAGAACATAATCCAAAACAGCCGGGCGAGGCTGACCTAGTTTAGCAAAGAGCTAGATAAAATTAACTCTCTCATTACCAAACAAAAGAAACGCAGCTCAGCTGTGAGAAGTCAGAATGTGCAATCGCGACGATCTTCGTGGCGATGCACCATGACACTTACGCACAGCTGCAAACCTCTGAAGGACCCTGCATCTTGTTGTTTGGGGGACGTTGGAAGGCACCAGCAGCTTCAAAAACTTGTCTGCTGCTATGACAAGGCTTTTTTGCCGCTGATCTTTTAACCTGACGTAATTGCCTGTAGGAAAGAGTCCTCAATTTTCCCTTATCAGCACGCACTTGTGTGTACTGTGAATCAGCTACATACTTCTTGATGTGCGGTGATCACAATGAAGTGTCTTGGCAATGCTGATTGTAGTCATGCCTTGACCTAAACACTCCACAATTTGTTGCTTCTCAGCAGCCGACACATCCTTTTTCTTTCCCATTTTGGCAGAAAATGCAGGCTGCTTAATAATGTGGGACAGCCTTCTTAAGTAGTCTTGCCTTTCATTGGACACACCTGCCAAACTAATTAGCACAGGTGTCTGCAATTGCTTACAGTGATATAAAGAGCCCTGACACACATCACCATCAATGAGTTTAACTGACAAACAAAAAAAATCTTACCTTATCACTCCTAAACAATTTTTGCATAATAATTTGGAACACAGTGTACATACCATAGCGTAAGGAGAAGGCGCTCCTCTGCAGAGATAGCTTTCCTCATCTGGTATTTGGTAGGTGATCCTATGGCGCACAATCTCCAACAAAACATCAAATGTGGGAATGGTCATCCGACAATGCAGAAAAAACTTGTCTGGATGAGTCCGCAGAGATGCATAAAGGCAGTGAAAATGGCCTTTAGTGAGGCGTTGCCTCAAATGCGGATGCACCCACATTCGCCTCTTCCTCCACGGATCAACGATCACTGGGTAAGGCTGTCCAAAGCGGCGGGACAAAACCCAGTTGTACAACACTCGATCAGTTGGGGTGAACTGAAGACTGTCAGACATGTTGGCAAGCAAGCAGCAGGACTCCAACACAAGCACAGCACCAAAATGGCAAGATTGGGGGTTGCAACCGGATGCAGAGCCAATAAATAGCCTTGCTGAAGATGATTTGAATGAGTTTCAATCCTAAAAAACGTTAAATGTCCATTTTGCAAGGCGGCGAGAAAAATACGCTGTACGGATACCATACGGATTGCATACGGATGCTTACATGCCGCACCCTGACAACGGATGAAATACGGATTGTTGTGCCGGCAACATTTTGGCGTATTACGCTCGTACATTACTGTCCGTATTTTTCTACGGTGAGTGTGACGTCGGCCTTAAAGGGTTTATTACAGGGGATACTCCACGCACTTGTAAAAGGTTGGCGGTTTTAACCCCTTTTAAATTCTCCTGTCATGTATACCTGTATGTATTTATGTTATACATTATTATGTGTTTTAACTTAATGCCGCTGCTACTGGCACAAAGTGTACATATGTTCAGTCTACCTCAATATGTAAGCATAGGGAAAAGTGAAGTGGGTATTAGGAGCCACTAGATGGGGGCATTAAGCTCACTAGTACAACTCTTCATGTACATAGTTAATGTAGGAGGGGTCACGTAGATAATATAATCAGGTCTTCCTGTTAGGAGTCAGTGGGGCTAGTACGCTCTGTGTGCTTGGGTGGCCTCTGGCCCGGGCAGGCTAGATACCCGCAAAGTTTGGCAAGAAGACAGTGCCAGGCATCCCAACAGTGTCACCAGCAAAGCACCCCCACACCATCACACCTCCTCCTCCATGCTTCACGGTGGGAACCAGGCATGTAGAGTCCGTCCGTTCACCTTTTCTGCATGCAAAGCAGTAATCAAAGCAAAAGTTGGCTACTTTGAAGAACCTAGAATATAAGACATATTTTCAGTTGTTTCACACTTTTTGTAAAGTGTAATGTATAATTCCACATGTGTTAATTCATAGTTTTGATGCCTTCAGTGTGAATGTACAATTTTCATAGCCATGAACATACAGAAAAATCTTTGAATGAGAAGGTGTGTCCAAACTTTTGGTCTGTACTGTATGTATTCTATGTGTATATATCTAGTGTTTTGTGAGCTGTCAGTGTGATTTTACAGTATTGACTATGTATAGCATTATGTATGGGAACTTCCGATTCCGGTATTCGATATGCAAAAAGTATCGGAACTCAGTATCGGAATTCCGATACCGTGAATATCGGCTGATACTCGATATTTGCAGTATCGGAATGCTCAACACTAGTTACAGTAACTATTCAGTGGGAACAGAGCAGACAGTTGTGTCTTCTGTTCCCCCGCATATTAATGGGACCCCAGGCATGCATAATTATTTTGTCAGTTCACCAATTGTCCTTCCTTGGATCACTTTTGATAGGTGCTATCCACTATGTTCGGGAAGCACCCTATAAGACCTGCCATTTTGTTTTAGCATTCAGTAATTCTGGCAATATTCTAAGGTCATCGAGAGAGTCTTGCATTTTTTTTCTCGTCTCAAACTCATCTCCTGTCTTACGAAGTTTTGCGATAATCAGAATGATCGCTTAAAACTTTTTTTCCCCACTTTGACGCTCACATCTCCAAGACATAAAAGTGCGCTCCTTTCATATATTAATAAATACGTGTTATTGTACATGACAGAGATTTCATGACTACCTTATGCCTTTTCATCTGTGAGAAGCTGAAGCTTTGTCCTCAATCTCACCCCTCTTCAGACGTAGCAAAGAAAAAAAATATCAAGGCAAACTGAAAATATTTTGGCATTTATTATAATTTGACGGCTGCAGAAAACGCTCTCATGCAGAGTTGGTTTTGCAGCCCACAGGAAATAAAGACAGAGGAACGCTCTTTACCCGTCAGAGGGGATGGAGACCCTTTAATCATACGGCTACAGGAACAAATGAGCGCTCTAATAACGAGCGTCCGTATTGCCGTTTCCATGGAAACAAGCCCGGCAACAACGAAAACTTGACCTTTCCCCAATCTGCTGTAAATCTTTACAAGGCGCGTTAATTTTCACATAAAAAAAACTCACATTTCATGTGGATTTATCACACGTTGTCCTGTTACAAAGGTAGAAGGACACAAACGTTGTTGTGTCTGATGCTGCAGAAACGTGACGGATCATGGCAGGAATTAAGAGTAGATAGAGATGAGCGACTTTCCCGTTCTACGGGTCGAGTCGGGTTTCGTGAAACCCGACTTTCTCAAAAGTCGAGTCGAACGAAGTCGGCCGACTAACGGAAATGGTCGGGTCGGAGTCGAAAATCCGACCCCAATGCAAGTCAATGGGGAATAAAAGTAGGAATATAATATAATATAACAACACATTTGGACTAATATAATCATATAGCCAAAAAGAAGAGTTCCAGAGAATAATTTACTCCAAAATATTCAAATTTATTATTAATCAATTTTAAAATGATGACAATACATTACAACTGTAAACTTATTACAAAAAACACCCAAAAACCAAGGGGAGACCTGTGGGTTACTTATCATACTTAGGAATGTACACCATCTCAGATACCATTCCCTCCCATTTGCAAGAGAATTAAATGCCGCAATAACAGCTAAATCAAGCATATAAGTATAATAGTTTACCGGGAGATGGATAAGATGAATAGTGACACCCGAAGCGCTGCAGCGCGAACGTCTCCCCCTCACCCCGACACACGTTTCGCTTCCCGTTTCTTCCGGGGGCGTACAAGAGGTGGGTACTGAGGGGTATATATACCAACCCATGCAAACCTGAGCGCTAATTACTGATTGGTCGTCGTTTCATACTACAGATGGACAATGACCCAAAACATAAAGCCAAAGCAACCCAGGAGTTTATTAAAGCAAAGAAGTGGAATATTCTTGAATGGCCAAGTCAGTCACCTGATCTCAACCCAATTGAGCATGCATTTCACTTGTTAAAGACTAAACTTCAGACAGAAAGGCCACAAACAAACAACAACTGAAAACCACCGCGGTGAAGGCTGGCAGAGCATCAAAAAGAAGGAAACACAGGTCTGGTGATGTCCATGAGTTCAAGACTTCAGGCAGTCATTGCCGACAAAGGGTTTTCAACCAAGTACTAGAAATGAACATTGTATTTACAATTATTTAATCTGTCCAATTACTTTTGGTCCCTTTAAAAACAGGGTGGCACATGTTAAGGAGCTGAAACTCCTAAACCCTTCATCCAATTTTAATGTGGATACCCTCAAATGAAAGCTGAAAGTCTGAACTTCAACTGCATCTGAATTGTTTTGTTTCAAATTCATTGTGGTAATGTCTAGAACCAAAATTAGATAAATGTTGTCTCTGTCCAAATATTTATGGACCTAACTGTAAATCATGCATAAGCGATGTTAATTGGATTATCGGCAGCCGTCTGTTCTTATCCGGCGCATAGAGCTGTCCCCACTTCCTGATATAAAAACGTCATTTCCGGTCATGCGCCCATTGGAACGCCTGCTGAAACGCAAGCTATTCCACTTCTGAACACTTCTGGAAATGCATAGGAAGGAGTCAAGCGCATGCGTACAAACCGATCAGCGAAACCTTAAATCCACTTACGTTTCCACAATAATAGTATACCATAATTGCTTAAATTCTATTATACACTCTGACAAAAGCATATATTTCATAAGATTACATATAAAAAAAGGGGGGTTTTTGGCTACCGAACAGAACAACTCGCCTTAATCCATCAAACATACATACAAAAATGTACCAATCTTATAAAATCCATATTACAGTGCAATTAAATGTGCCAAAATGATTATTATAAAGAAATAATGAATTATTATAGACATTTTTACATTTTTTACGACTATTATCGCTATATATAAATTTAAAGTGACAGTGCATAATAAAATACTAAACATAATTATTCCCCATATAGGACCCCTAACAATTAATCCCCAACATAACATTAATTATATAGACATAATAACATAATAACTAATTCTCCATTACATCAATTATATTTTAAATAGTGTATTAACCATAAAAACATCATTTTAATTAGTGTATTGTGATATTAATAAAAAAGGCGAGTGATGATCTTCAACAGCCAAGCCACATTCCTTCAAAGCGTATTCCAGTCTTTAATTCAGCCAAATATCATCACGCGCTAATAGTATTCTGGGTGGTACATTAGCCAATCATTATAGATCTTTCATTTTATCATCTACAAAAACAATATAATAATTAAAAACTAGTTGAAGATATATATAATAATATAATATAATTGCCCCCTTATCACAGGCAGGCACCCTACTAATCAGATGTGATGCTCCACACAAGCAATTTGTACACTGTCACTGGCAGGCAGCTCTGCTACTCCACCTAATTAATTGCCCCTTTATCACAGGCAGGCAGCCTACCAAACAAATCTGATGCTCCACACAAGCAATTCCTACAGCGTCACTGGCAGGCAGGCAGCCTAAGAACCAGCGTTGCTGCACAGCAAAATCCTCCCCTCTCACTGCACAGTCACTGTACAGCTAATCGCTATCAGCAGAAAGCAATTTTTTTTTAAGGCCCTGCCTAACGCTCTCCCTGCTCAGACGCACCACCAGCAACCTTCCCCTACACTGAGTTCGGCAGATGTAAAATGGCGGTCGGCGCTGAGGGATTTTATATGCACTGTGACGCCACTGAAAGCCAGCCAATCGCTGCAATGCCCTTCTCTTAGATGGTGCAGGACGCTGCCTATGTCATCCCGTTGCCCACAGCCTGCGTCCTTGCTCATTGGCCGAGAAAAGGCTCTTAAAGTGTAGGGGAAAACTGACTCCAGCAAAATGGTCGCTGAACACGTGACCAAACTCACTCCACAGTCGGGTTTCGTTTCATGAAACCCGACTTTGGCGAAAATCGGCGATTTTTGAAAATGAACGACCTAGACGTCAACTCTAATTAAGAGCCATTCTTTTGTCAGGAAATGTATCTGGACTCCAGGTGACTTTATATGTCGTCTCTCTTCTCCTAGTGACTGTTGTATTTATGATACATCAGATTTAGACAGGTTTTTCACCTTCTTCAGCCCCAAGATAACAAGTCTTATCTACTCCAGCCTCTTTGACATTGCCTCTTCACTGCTGCCCTGGTCTCTATTGACATGTCTACACTGATGACATCACAACTATGGCATGTGACTGCTGCAGCCAATCACTAGACTCAATAGTCATGCTGATGTACAGTATGTGACTGCTGCAGTCAATCACAGTAGTAACTATATATTTTTTATGCCAACTCTGCAGATATCTCAACAAAGACTGGAGATCAATGGAGAGGCAGAGGCACCCCCACTGATCAACTGTTCCCGGGGCCGCGGGCATCCAGAAGTTATCAGTATAGCAGAATAGCACGAACTCCATGAACTATTTAGTGGCCGCAGCTTGAGACTGCAGATCCACTCTGCAGATGGGCAGTACCTGTCAATGGCCACTATATATTAAATGGAGCTGTGCTGTGCAGCTTCACAACTGATCTCATCCATCCACTAGTAGGATGGGGTAAAGCTGATCAGTGGGGCTGTATCACTGGTCTGATATTGATGACTTATCCTAAGGATAGGTCATCAATATAGAAGTGCTGGACAACCTCTTCAATATTATGGATGCATTTGGTTTACTGATATTTTCACTACAAAGAAAATATGTTTGGCTTTTAAATGTAAAAATAGAAGTGATTTAGCAGAAACAAAAATGTCAACCCAACTAGTTTTGGTCTACAAATAAATGACATTTTAGACCACCTTACTTTTGAGACCATCAAGTTTGCCGGCAGTCTGTCTCAGTGTGTTCTAAAAGCAAAACTTGTATATATTACTGTGTGCAGCAATCAATCTACAATTGAAGGGCTATTCTCATCAATATACTGGTTACAATTGTAAAATGCTTGTAAAAACAACTTTGCATTTTCCATGTTATCAAGAATCTTTACTGTTATCAAGAACAGAGGGATTTTTAATTTTATTGTTTCTTTCTTGTTGCCTAGGTTACAGGCCACCGCTTTGCTATAGAGCTCGTGAGCGCTTTTCTTAAGCTGCATATGGCTAGCTTTTGAGTTAAAGTGCTGCTCCCGATGCTGCAGAGACAAAGCTGACTCTGCTTGCAGCTTCGGAGAGCTCACAGTGCAGGTTCAGCTATGTGACACCGCTGTTGGTCCGAACCATCAATCAAGCAGGAGAAGCCAAGCAAAAATGCAGAAACTGTAAATTTGGTTCATGGTGTCTTTTACAGCAAACAATCTTCCACAACCACCAGACCAAAGTAAGATTTTTTGGGATTAGTTGAACTGTGGCATAAAAGCAAAGCAGACAACAAGAGCTCAGCAGGACCTCTGGGAAATCCTCAAGCCATTTTAGGAGGCAGCCTGATGAAGCTGCTTGATAGAATGCCAAGGGGGTCCCCAGCTACAGGAACAGTTGCAGGCCCCTCTCCCTTACTTCAGACTGGCACATTGTGACAGATACCCCACAAAGTATCATAGTCCCCATAACCCCCTTTACAACAGGTAACACCTGAGCCTGCGCGGTGCTCCCACCAAGGTCCCCATCCCCACGCTGTGGTGCCCGTACCTCCACGGGGCCCCCATCGGGGACCCCGCTCTCAGTCTGCTTCCTGCCGCCCTGTCTTGGCTCTCTCTCCTGCTCCTGCTTCCAGGCGCACAGCCAGCACATCCCCGTGTATGATGCTTAGGTCACGCACGCGCGCTCTTGGTTTCTTAAAGAGACAGCGTGCATTTTTCAAAAATGTGGTTAACCAATAGTATTCTTGTGTGTGGTATTTCTGGCCCCTCTGCCATAGAGAGGGCGCCGGAGCAACAAGTGTTTCCTGTTGCTAGTTTACGGTTCTGTGTTCTGACGTGCCTGTGATCTGCTGTGCTTTTCCAGTCTCCTGCCAGTACCCAGCTAATACTGATTGTCTTCTCAGACTACCTGTGGCTTACTACGCTATACCCGGGACGATACAAGTACTGTGTAAGTTCCATTCTGCTCAGCCGTCCGTCACTTCGTTACCTACGATGACTTCAGTACTGCCTGTGCCAGCTCCTTCCTGTGTTCCCGCTTCCCACCAGTAAAGTTCAACGCTACCAGTAATCCCTGCCTGTTCACCTGTTCCGCTGGGGCAGCTTCCAAGTGTCTGGGGTCTGACTGGGGGTAGCACCTGCATCCCCTGGGTATTCCAATCTGACCCTGTTCGAGGGGTCTTACTGAGGGTGTCTGGGGCTCGCATAGTCACGCACCCTTCAGAGCCCCCCGGTCTGTGGCCCCGTGGTTCCACAAAAATAGCAATAAATGAATGTGCACTGCAACACCTGTGCCTCCACTCCATTCGTTACACAACATAATGGCCTCTCATTATGATGCAAACACAGCCTTCTACCCAGTATGATGGTACGCAATGCCAGCCCCCCAGTCAGTATAGTAGCCTCCAAAGTCAGCTATGCATTCAGTATGATGGCCTTCAATGCCAGCGCCCAACTCAGTACAAGCATCCCCACAGCACCGCATTCAGTATTAGGGTCCCCACTTTTCACCACTTAGTATAAGGGTCCCCACAGCTACTAACACTAAAAGAATTAATATAAACACTACAGTACTCTCACCCCACTGTTTCCCCAGTGCACTGCTCCGGTCTGTGCAGCATGATTACTAAGGCTCCGCATTGTAGACACTACAGGCAAGTAGTGATGTTATCCTGCATGCAGTGCAATCTCTGATGATGGGCGCGGTACAGAGCAGTGCTGGGCCCCCTTGGCTTACGGGCCCCATAGCAGCCTTGTAGTCTGCCACTATGGGCGGTGCAACCCTGTTTAACATACATTCTGATTGGTTTCACATGCGTTTCGTTATTCCTTGCTTCCATATATTTTCCTTCGTGGTTTTGTCTGAATCTACAATGTGTACATTCTAATAAGAACAAGGTGTGTCCAAACCTTAGACATTTATTGTACCTACTAACCACATCATGCCAGGAACACCCCACAATACACATTTATCCTTGGCAAAGTACATAATAGGGGTTTTGAATCTCTTGTATCACTAAAGTCTTAAAATGTCTCAATGTTGAGTGGAGCTCTGTGTATACAGTTTAATGACAGCTCTGATGTTCCATGGAAGGATTTGCATGATGACCTTGACAAACTCTATAAAGTACTATTTAAGCATCCAGTGTTGAGTTTCTGCAGCTCCTGTGAATGTCACAATTGTTAACGTTTTGAGGTGAGAGAAGTATAAAAGTGTGAGTGGATGTAATGTGGCCCTTATTCTTGTCCTTTACAGAGATTTCAGTTGCGTCTCAGTTCGTTTTTTGTTCCTTCTCCATTTAAGGTATGTCAGGAATGTACCAAAATCATTGAAAATTGGTCGAGCCAATATTAAGCCAAACGCAAAGATTGAGCCTAATCCTTGAAGGCATCAGTCCAAAGAAACAAAAGTGTTATGGAAAAGGCAAATACAAGTGATGTTTTGTTCCGCCCAATTTTGTAACGCAGAGCGTTACAAAATGTTTTGTCTTTCTACAGTCACCATTAGAGGGAGCTAACTGCATATGAAGTTATACATCTACTGTAGTATAAATCTGCTTGCAGTGAACTTCCATCTAGTGGTGGCTTCGGGAAGAACTGTGAAAGTGCTTCTGAAAGTAACAAAATAAAGTTATTGTTAAAAATTAGCAATAATTTAAAGGTAACCTTTCAGGTCCGATAACACTATTAAACTTAGGTATAAAGTTAATCTGCCTGTTAATTACATTATGGTGATGCCTGGCTGCAGTACTGACAGTGTAGCACCAGGGAGAAAATGAACTATATTTCTCCCAGGAGCTGCCAGCTTTCAGTCATGCAGGTGTGCCCGGAGCAATTACAGCCACAACTTACAGCACTGAGAGCCACAGCTGTATCAATGCCCCAACACTCTTTAATGGCTGGGTCAGCAAAGCATCAGTACAGAGACGGCTGTCAGTCAGTGCCGGGGCGCGGTTACAGCCGACGCTCTCAGTGTTATGAGTGGTGACTGTAATTGATCCGGGCACATCCTTGTGACTGAAAGCCGGCGGCACCAAGTAGAAATAAAGTTCATTTTCTCCCCAGTGACGCACTGTAAGTACAGCGGTCGAGTACCAACAAAACGCTATTAACCAGTAGATTAACCCTATAACTGCAGTTATATAGCACTTTCTGAGAGCCCTTTAAGAGAAGTAACTTGAAAGGTTTATAAAAGATTTTTTTTATATTCAAGACAAAAAATTTAATTTAATTGTAGGAGAGGAGGAAGGGCATAAAGATATTGCCAAATTGGGCAAATTGTAGCAAAAGCATTCTGCAGCACCTGAATTGCATTGTGGGGGTGCATGCATCCCAGAAGTTAAGCATCACAGAAGAAAAGCATCTTGAAAACGGCAGTTATTCATGAGAAGGAATTAACATTCATCTTCTCTCTTCACACAGGTAACCAAATCATTCATCTTCTGAATTGATAGTCTCTGCATGTATGCACTCCATTCATTGTCAGCAAGCAGCTGAATGACACAAGCCCCTTCTGTCTTGCATGTGGAAATATATAGCAATGGTAACCAAATCATTCATCCGCTGAATTGATAGTCTCTGCATGTATGCACTCCATTCATTGTCAGCAAGCAGCTGAATGACACAAGCCCCTTCTGTCTTGCATGTGGAAATATATAGCAATAGTATGCACTCCATACTTCTGATTGCTGCCAGCCACTGCTGTACCATCTTGCAACATAATTTAATGTGCCTGGTAAAACTTTAGTATAATTCATTTTTTGCACTGTGCTTAATACTTACTGCTGTGTATTCCTGGGACTGGGGCCTCTGTAGATGCTATCAGGTGGAAAGTGCTACAACATATAGATGTTGCCAGGTCTAGTGCCTTTGATGATCTAACCACCCCCTGGTGTGCTGGCCCCAGCTGGCAAATTATCCCAAAGCAGCTCCCACAATCCCACTTTCCTGACCCTGTAGTGTGGACTATTTATTTAGGAGTAGTCTAAGGGGCGCATGCATTGTGGGGCGCATGCATCCCAGAAGTTAAGCATCACAGAAGAAAAGCATTGTAAGGTTCTTTGTCTCTGTTGACATGTTCCTTGAAACTCAGTTTTCCGTCGGCCATTTTGCTTTCTGTCTTTCTGCAGCTCTTGCCCTCAGTTAATATGGAGTTTCCAGTTTTCATGTTCCCGCCCTGATTCTTCCCTCTTGCTTCTTAAGCAGCCTCAGCTGAACAATCAGTGCTCCTGAATCAAGCCTCAGTCAGTCTGTGACCTGACTCCTGGAAGCCTTGGACTTGTACTCCAGCTATTCCCTACTGAGGAACCTTGGAACACTTTTGGACTCTGGAAACCTGCTGTTTGGTGAATCCATGTTTGCAGAGGAATTACGGTACAGAGAAGAGATCCTGAACCTGCTTTGGAGATTTATTGTAGTGCTTGGAGTTACTCTGGCCTGCTGTGTCTCCTGTCGCTGTTCCTGCAAACTGTGTGAACTTTTCAGCATGCTTGTATGAAGTAATACAAGTCATTTCATTTCAACCTATGTCTCCTGTGTTTTCCTCGCACCCAAGCACAAGACGCTATAGGAACTGTACACTATACATGACAAGACTCAGGAGCCAATGTTTAGTGTCTTCTGGGTCTGGGAAAGCCGTGTCTGCTGTGACTGTGGATATCAGATGTCCGTTTAATACCTTATGTGATGACAGTGGTTGTGACTTCTCACAACCATTCCAGGTGAGCGCATTCCCTTAAAATTTTACTCTGGAGTGTTACCACAGGTAAACACTATTGTTTTTTTTTTTTTTTTTTCCTTTCCTCTTCTCCTTCCAGCACCTCTGCCTTAAAAGATCTGGAAGATGGAGGCCCGCATAAAGGAACTTTGCGGAGTGACTGATACAATCCTTTCAGATGTACAGACTTTAAAAACCCGTTTTGCAAGCCTACAGGACCTCACTAATCATAATTTGCAAGTGTTTGGACAGACTACCCAGGAATTGCGAGCCACGATTGAGGCTCTAGAGGAATGAGCCCAGGCTCCTGCCATAACCCCAAGTTCTGGGATCCCCAAATTACCTCATTTTCGTTTTGGCGTGAACGTGAGAAATTCAGGGGATTTATTAATCAATGCAATTTATTTTTCTCTGCACATGCTTCACAATTTCCCACTGAACGATCCAAAGTGCTTACTATAATCATGTTGCTTACCAATAAGGCTTTGATGTGGGCAAACCCTCTGATTGAGACTGAGGATGATTGTTTGAATCACCTTGATGCTTTTATTTCAGCCATGGGGCAGGTGTTTGATGACCCCAATCGAGGTGCAACAGCTGAAGCAGCCATGTTAACTTTGCGCCAAGGTAAGCGTTCAGTAGCCGAATATGCCCTGGATTTCAGGAGATGGGCTCTTGATACCACTTGGGACACTTCCGCTAAAAAATCTATTTTTCGGAAAGGGTTGTCTCCACTGATTAAGGATGAACTTGCTCGTGCCGACCCTCCCACTGCGTTAGGTGACTTTATTAACTATTGTATCCGTATTGATGCTCGTCTGACTGAACGCAGACAAGAGAGATGGTTCGAAAATAATCGCACTAACCTTTTACTACCTCCCTCCTCAGCTAAGGAACCTTTGAGTAGGATCACAAGGGAACCAGAACCTGAACCCATGCAGGTGGACTCTTTACAAAGACGGGTTAGTGATGCACGCAAAGAACATCGTATAAAGGAAAATCTATGTTTTTACTGTGGTAAGTCAGGGCACTTCATTATAAACTGCCCCAGCCGTTCTCGTAAGACTACTGCAGCAGTCATTCACTGTGAGTGTTGCGAGAGGAGCTCTGTCATGTCCGAGCCTCAGGCTCCAGAGAGATCTGCTGCAAGAGATCTTGATTTCTCGGACTTAAACTCTGTTAGTTCTGGGGACGATGACGGTATAAACGCTGCAATTTTTCAAGTTTCTTCAGCGGTGTCCCAGCTGAGTTGTAAAAGAAACAATTCTCATTGCTTCCTTTCCATCAAACTCTGGGTTGACTCAGTCTGGGTGTCTAGCTCTGCTATGATCGACTCAGGAGCAAGTGGAAATTTTATGGATATCTCCTTTGCTCTGAAACAGGGGATACGTTCAGTGAAGAAGGCTACTCCAGTTCAGATGGAGACTGTGGATGGCTCTCTACTGACTTCTGGACCAGTGGATCAAGAAACAGAGCCTTTGAGGGTCCTTATGGGTAAAGATCATCAGGAGAAAATGTCTTTTTTGCTTATCTCTTCTCCCCACTTTCCCATCATTCTAGGGCTACCATGGCTGCAGGTGCAGAATCCTACGATTAACTGGGAGACCAAGGAATTACACTTTCCGGAGAAACAGATGAGTCAAGGAGTTTCAGCTTGCTCTGTTCCTAAAGGAACCATGTCAGTCCCTGAACTACCAGCTGTATACCAGGACTATGTGGATTTATGTGACAAGAAGAACGCTGATCAGCTTCCTCCTCACCGTCCATATGATTGTCCAATTGAATTATTGCCTGGAGCCGAGATACCTTTTGGTAAGATCTACCCCCTAGCGGGGCCCGAGCTAAAAGCTTTGAAGGATTATATAGACGAAAATTTAGCCAAGGGCTTCATACGCAAGGGATTAGTATGGATGGAAGCAAGACCCAAGCCATCAAGGATTGGCCAATTCCTAGAAATGTGAAGGAGGTGCAGCGTTTCATCGGGTTTGCCAACTTCTATAGACGTTTCATTAAGAATTTTTCTGAGGTAGTGTCACCTATCACCCAACTTACCCGGAAACAGTCTAGGTTCTCCTGGACCCCGCAAGCTCAGGAAGCATTTTCCTGTTTAAAGGATAAATTTACCACCGCACCTATCTTAGTACATCCCAACCCCGAGCTTGCCTTCATAATAGAGGTGGATGCTTCAGACTGTGCCGTTGGAGCTATACTCTCTCAGAGAACAGGTGAGAAGAATGTCTTGCATCCCTGTGCCTTCTTTTCCCAGCAGTTGTCTTCGGCTGAGAGGAACTACGATGTGGGCAATAGAGAATTGTTGGCCATTATTGCCTCCTTCAAGGAATGGAGACACCTTCTTCAGGGAGCTGCACAGCAAATAGTCGTCCTGACAGACCATCGTAACCTTGAATTTATCAGGTCGGCTAAGTGCCTGACTTCTCGCCAGGCTCGCTGGAATCTTTTCCTAAACCAATTTAATTTTGTCATTTCTTATAGACCAGGATCGCGCAATGGAAAGGCTGATGCACTCTCTAGGATTCATTCAGCAGAGACACGTCCACTTACTCCTCCTAAGACTATTCTTCCTGACTCTAGATTCCTGGGAGTGATTCATAATCAAGACCTACTTATGGACATCAAGGAAGCATACCATGCGGATTCTTTGTTGGCTCAACCCCCAAGGGACGTAAGTCTTGTCTTTAAGAATGGTGTGTGGATTCAGGGACAACGTCTGTATATACCTGAAACAGTCAGATTGAGAGTATTGCAACTCATCCACGATTCCAAGATAGTCGGGCATAGGGGAATTCTAAAGACACAAGAATTTCTTTCTCGTTTCTTTTGGTGGCCCACTTACAGGAAAGATGTCTTAAACTATGTCACTTCATGTGAAGTCTGTGCAAGATGCAAAACACCTCGCTCCTCACCAACTGGTCTGTTACAACCTCTTCCCACCCCGTCCCGCCCGTGGGGATCCATTTCTATGGACTTCATTGTGGAGTTACCAACCTCTCAAGGGAAGAACACCATTCTAGTGGTGGTTGACCGTCTAACAAAGGCAGCTCATTTTATCCCTTGTGTCGGCTTACCCACTGCAAAACAGACATCAGACTTGATGATTAAGAATGTGTTTCGCTTACATGGAGTACCGGATGAGGTCATTTCGGATCGAGGGGTGCAATTCACTTCAAGGTTTTGGCAAAATTTCTGTGCAGCATTGGACATTAAAGTAAACCTTTCTTCTGCTTTTCATCCCCAGACTAATGGACAGACAGAACGAACCAATCAGACCCTGGAGCAGTATCTCCGCTGTTTTATCTGCCACCTACAGGATGATTGGGTGGATCTACTTCCACTGGCTGAGTTCTCTTATAACAACTCTCAGAGCGCCTCCACTAAGCAGTCTCCTTTTTACTCCAATCTAGGTTATCATCCTAACATTCTTCCTCGATTTCCCATAGATACGCCCTTGCCGGCAGTGGCTGAAAGAATCACTTCTTTACAAAAGAATATGGATCTTCTAAAGGAAAATCTAGAATTGGCTCAGGAAAGGTACAAGAAAGCAGCAGATAAATTTCGTAAACCTGCACCAGCTTTCAAGGTAGGAGATTTGGTCTGGCTGTCAACCAGAAATCTTAAATTAAAGATTCCATCGTCTAAATTGGGACATAAGTACATTGGACCTTATAAGATCAATAAGATTATAAGTGCTGTTGCTTGTCGTCTTCAACTGCTCAGAACTATGAGAATCCACCCTGTCTTTCATGTATCCCTACTAAAGGCTGCAACACCCAATACGTTTCCTGGACGTTCTTCTCCTTGCCCTGACCCAGTGCTGGTCGATGGTCAGGAAGAATTTATGGTGGAAAGGATTCTAGATTCCAGGTTGTACAGAAATCAGTTGCAATATTTGATTAAATGGCAGGGCTACCCAGTGGAGGACAACTCATGGGAACCAGTCAATAATGTAAATGCTCCTTGCCTGCTCCGCCAGTTTCATCAGAGGTACCCTGACAAGCCTGGTCTGAGGTCATCCGGAGGTTGTCCCTAAGGGGGGAGTAATGTAAGGTTCTTTGTCTCTGTTGACATGTTCCTTGAAACTCAGTTTTCCGTCGGCCATTTTGCTTTCTGTCTTTCTGCAGCTCTTGCCCTCAGTTAATATGGAGTTTCCAGTTTTTATGTTCCCGCCCTGATTCTTCCCTCTTGCTTCTAAAGCAGCCTCAGCTGAACAATCAGTGCTCCTGAATCAAGCCTCAGTCAGTCTGTGACCTGACTCCTGGAAGCCTTGGACTTGTACTCCAGCTATTCCCTACTGAGGAACCTTGGAACACTTTTGGACTCTGGAAACCTGCTGTTTGGTGAATCCATGTTTGCAGAGGAATTACGGTACAGAGAAGAGATCCTGAACCTGCTTTGGAGATTTATTGTAGTGCTTGAAGTTACTCTGGCCTGCTGTGTCTCCTGTCGCTGTTCCTGCAAACTGTGTGAACTTTTCAGCATGCTTGTATGAAGTAATACAAGTCATTTCATTTCAACCTATGTCTCTTGTGTTTTCCTCGCACCCAAGCACAAGACGCTATAGGAACTGTACACTATACATGAGAAGCATCTTGAAAACGGCAGTTATTCATGGCAGTTAATCAGGGCTGGAATCAGTTACCCCACACTTTGCCTTATTTTTCATTATGTACTTTATCTATTTCCTCCTGTGTTCCCTTGTCACCCACATTCACCGCCCCATCCCCCCTCCATCACGACTCATACACATCAGCCCCTCTATCCTTCCCTCTCCCATGTACAGCTCCCATGCACTCCTCACCTTCCTGAAAAACCTCAGCCCATCTTGCCCAAACACATCACAGAAAAAACCTACTTACAATTCCAACAACTACCTGCTCTTTATCTTCCTACTCCTACTGATTTCAGGGGACATCTCCCCCAACCCTGGTCCACCATCCCCCAACCTCAATCCCTACCCTACCTCATACCGAAACCATAATAATCTTATTAATATTACTTGCACTCCCTCATCTCCTTCTTTCAATTGTGCCCTCTGGAATCCACGGTCTGCATGCAACAAGCTATCCTTCCTGCACAACTACTTTCTGAACAACTCTCTTAATCTGTTGGCCCTCACTGAAACCTGGATTCAGGATTCTGACACTGTCTCCCCTGCTGCCATTTCCTATGGTGGTTTACAGTTCTCCCATTCCCCGAGACCCACAAACAGACATGGTGGTGGAGTTGGCATACTCCTGTCCCCACAATGCACTTTCCAGGTCATCCCCCCAATTCCATCACTCTCATTCCCTTCTTTTGAGGTCCACACCATCAGGCTCTTCCATCCCCTCTCCCTCAGAGTAGCGGTCATATATCGGCCCCCAGGCTCACCCACCTAGTTCCTCGACCACTTCTCAGCCTGGCTGCCGCACTTCATGTCCTCAGAACTACCAACCCTTATCCTTGGAGACTTCAACATACCCATTAACAGCCCTACTTCCACATCTGCATCTCAGCTTCTATCACTAACCACTTCTCTAGGCCTCTCACAGCTTTCAACCTCTGAGACACACAAGGATGGCAACACCCTTGACCTGGTCTTTGTCCACCTCTGTTCAATCTCCCACCTAAATAACTCACCGCTTCCACTCTCTGACCACAACATTCTCTCCTTCACGCTCACAAATCCTCCACCACCTCAGCGCACTCCTACCTACCACACATTCAGAAATCTACAAGCCATTAACCCTCAGACACTTTCAGACTCCCTACACTCATCGCTGTCCCCAATCTCCTCTTTTTCCTGTCCTGATCTGGCTGTTCATCACTACAATGATATTCTTAGAAGCACCCTTGACCAAGTAGCACCGCTCACCCTCAGAACCTCCAAACACACAGTAAAACAGCCCTGGCTCACATTGCAAACTCGACTTCTTCAGCGATGCTCTAGGAGTGCTGAACGCCTCTGGAGAAAAACCCGCACACCAGAAGACTTCATCCACTTTAAATTCATGTTAAGAACTTATAATGCTGCCCTTCACCTCGCCAAACAGACCTACTTCACCACCCTGATCTCCTCACTAGCCAACAACTCCAAGAAACTTTTTGACACTTTTCACTCCCTCCTCAGGTCAAAAGCACAACCCCCTATCACAGACATTTGTGCTGACGACCTGGCCTCCCACTTTATAGAAAAAATAGATACTATCCATCAGGAAATCTGCTCTCAACCACCAAGTGCTGTGACTCCCATCCCTCCCTGCATTTCCCCTGGCTCACTTTCCACATTTGATCCCATCACAGAAGAAGAAGTCTCCAGACTCCTCTCTTCCTCTCGTCCGACTACATGCACTACCGACCCCATTCCCTCACATCTCCTCCAGTCTCTCTCTCCAGTTGTCACAACTCACCTAACTACAATCTTTAATCTCTCACTCTCCTCTGGCATTTTCCCATCCTCCTTCAAACACTCCATCATTACTCCATTACTAAAGAAACCCGCTCTCGACCCTTCCTGCACAAACAACTACAGACCGGTCTCCAATCTCCCCTTCATCTCTAAACTCTTGGAGCGCCTAGTCTACTCCCGCCTCATCCGTTACCTCTCCACTTACTCCCTCCTAGACCCTTCACAGTCCGGCTTCCGCCCCCTACATTCGACTGAAACTGCACTCATCAAAGTGACCAATGACCTTCTTACAGCAAAACGTAACGGCGACCACTCTCTGCTCATTCTACTCGACCTTTCTACAGCTTTCGACACTGTTGACCACTGTCTCCTACTGTCTAGGCTCCAGTCACTAGGTATTAAGGACACTGTTCTCTCCTGGTTCTCCTCCTATCTTTCTGACCGCTCCTTCAGTGTTTTGTTCTCTGGCTCCACGTCATCTCTTCCTCTCACTGTCGGTGTACCCCAGGGCTCAGTCCTTGGCCCCCTTCTCTTCTCTCTCTACACGGCCCCAATTGGACAGACCATCAGCAGATTTGGCTTTCAGTACCATCTTTATGCCGATGACACACAACTATACACGTCATCCCCCGACCTTACCCTCGCTGTTCTACAGAACACCACCGACTGTCTGTCCGCAGTCTCCAACATCATGTCCGCTCTCTATCTGAAACTTAACCTCTCCAAGACTGAACTCCTTCTGCTCCCGCCGTCTACTAACCTCCCTAAATCTGACATTTCCCTCTCTGTGGGCGGCACCATAATAACACCCCGGCAGCAGGCTCGCTGTCTGGGTGTTATGTTTGACACCAATCTCTCCTTCACCTCCCATATACAATCTCTTGCCCGCTCTTGCCGTCTACACCTAAAGAACATCTCTAGAATCCGCCCTTTTCTCACCATGGAAACAACAAAAACCCTCACTGTAGCATTGATCCACTCCCGCCTGGACTACTGCAACGCTCTATTACTTGGCCTCCCCATTACTCAACTATCCCCTCTCCAGTCCATCCTTAATGCAGCAGCCAGGGTCATCCATCTGGCCAATCGGTACTCGGACGCGTCCGCTCTTCGCCAGTCCTTACACTGGCTGCCCATTCATTATAGGATCCTATTCAAAGTACTGGTTCTCACCCACAAAGCTCTCCACAGTGCAGCACTCCCCTACATCTCCTCCCTCATTTCTATCTATCGGCCTAACCGACTGCTGCGCTCTGCAAATGACTTTCGACTAACCTCTGCACTAATCCGTACCTCCCACTCCCGACTCCAAGACTTCTCCCGCGCTGCACCAATCGTCTGGAATGCTCTACCCCAAGAAATTAGGACTATCCACAATTTGCATGGTTTCAGGCGCTCCCTCAAAACACATTTGTTCAGAGTGGCCTATCACATTCACTAACCAAAGTCGTTCTATGTTTAAGTGTGTATGTGTAGCCCATTTACTATCTCCATCCATGCCTCACTCCCTCAAGATGGCTGGACCATCATTGTAAATGCACCATTGTATATACACACCTGTACTTTGTATCTCCCCCACCTCATTGTAGATTGTAAGCTCTCACGAGCAGGGTCGGCTTATTTTGCTTTAATTATTGTATTGTTAACGTTGTTACTTATGACTTGTGTTTTGAAACTGTTAAACTGTAAAGCGCTGCGGAATATGTTGGCGCTATATAAATAAAGATTATTATTATTATTATTTATTATTTTTATTGATATATGGCAAGGGCGGCCAGCGAGTTGTTTTTTGGCTAGCCAATGATTGCAAGCTGATGGTTTGGAGCCTCGAGCTTCAGGTTCAGTAATGAGTGAGTTCTGTGTAGTTTAAGAAAGCTTTTCCTCTTGATATTAAAATTATAACTTCAAAATCTGTCATGGGTGCATCGCCACGAGGATCGTCGCGATTGCACATTCTGACTTCTCGCAGCTGAGTTGCTGTTACTTTGTGTTTGGTGGTGAGGGAGTTAATTTTACCTAGCTCTTTGCTAAGACTAGGTCCAGCCTCGCCCGGCTGCTTTTGATTATGTTCTAATTAGTTTCCTTTATATAGCTGCCAGTCTGCTGGTTAGATGCCGGTGAAAGCATTCATACAGACTGCAGTTAGGATCGGTTCTGAGAAGACTTAAGCTAAGAGTTCCTATGTTGTTTCTCCTCTCCTTGCTTATAGTTTATCTCCTAGACCTTTGGTGTTCCCTCTGTGTTTATATGTTGTATGAAAGACAGTATTTACTTTATCCCCTGTCTGTCTCGTTTGTCTATACTGTTTGTTTACCTTTACCTGTCCATTCCCTATGGTGGTAATCAGGGTCCTTCTAAGGACTAGATTACAGTGGTCAGGGATTTATAGGAGACAGGGTTTACGCTGGTGGCCTGGACCTCTGTACCATTAACAGTACCTCCAGGTAGAGGGACTAGTCAGGACCCCAGTTTAGGGTCAGCATAGACCCCGGTCCACCTCTAGCCAGAGACAGCGTGAAAAGGATTCAGTATTGACCCACAGGATATTATGTCAGGTAATACTATGCTATATATACATGTTAATGTTATCTATTTATATGTTATATAGAATGTTGTCCCACTTGCTAGATTACTGACATTATATATTTATACATCTGCTAGACAGCGTGACAAAATCAGGTAAAAAAAATTTTTTTTAAAGGATTACAAAGTCGTTCTGATATGGATTTCTCAAAGTTAGTACCCCAGGGCATTAGTCACCCATCCTGGTTGTAGCACCTTTATCAATCCTCTCCTTGCTCTTCCTCTATGATATCTTCACCTAGTATTCAGATAGCTTGTGGTCCTGCTACTCCTACTCCACTTTTCAACTCTGCTACATCCAAGCTACTCCGGTACTGCATTTCAGCTCTACAACAACCTAGTTTCCATTACTACAATTCCCCTACTTCAGAGCTGCTACATTCGAGAGTCAACTACGACCACATTGCTGTTCCATCTCTGCTACATTCAGCTGTCCATTACTACAATCCTGTTACTCCTGCTCTGCCATTGCTTTGTCTCTACTATTGTGACTCTGCTACGTGAGCTCTGATATACTCAAGTGTCTCGTCCTACAACTCCATTTCTCTGGCTCTGCTACACTCAAGTCTCCACTACAACTACCCTGCTGTTTAGCTCTGCTACACTCAAATGTCACTGCTCCTTTATTGTTGTGCTACATCCGAGTCTCCACTACTACAATTCCACTGTTTAACCTCTGCTACATCTGGTATCCACTTCGATAACTTTGCTGTTCTAACTCTGCTACATCTGATCTCCAATACAATTGCTCCGTTCCAGCGCTACTGCGTCTCATGGCCAATACAACAACTCCACTGTTCCAGCTCTGCTACATCTATTCTCCAGTACCCCGCCACATGAGTTAAGCTCCACCACTGCAGCTTACTTAACCTTCGATACCGCCTCATACAAACTCTTCCGTTCTGCTGCACCAGTGCCACTTGTCAATGCTGCTTAAAATATTCTCATCTGGGCCAGAGGCTTTTATGTTCAACATCGCCATGTGAGACATAACACATCATAATTAGTTTTTTCTTAGAAAAAAATTTGGTACCGTATATTATCTTGACGCTAGCAAAATGCAGCTTGCAATTCACATCATCACCACTGGGTGACCACATACAGACACATATAGCATAAACATCTCCCAGAAGAGTATCACAAAATTGTTTTTTTTTACACAGGTGCATGAGTTATCATTATAGAGAATAAAGTTCATCATTACCCTGTAATAACATACTTTCTTTATATTTCCTTCCCTCAGAGTAAAATTGACTGTTAGTGAGTAGCGTTAAAAAGCACAATGCGGTCTTATTAATTCTTTGAAACAAATTTGCATACTCATGGCTTCAGTATCTGTGAGGACGCAGTAAAGTATGAGCCCCGGGGAGCTTAACAGTGCAGTAAGCAATCTTTCAAGATTTCTGTTTGCACAGCAAAGTTTATCAGAATGCAGCAGTGCTCAGCGCTCTGGAGGACCCTTGTCTTTTCTGAGTACGAGTAAATGAATATATTGCTCTTCTATACAAATATACTGTGCAAGGACTAGGCAGATGTGAGGGGAACTCAAAATATATTACCCCCCCTCCAATCAAAACTGCCCCCTAAGCAAAAATAAATAATGCAAGCAGTTTGTAACAAAGGGTGATGGACTATTTCTTGATTTTTGCAAGCAAGTTAAAAGCACTACAGCGACCCATTGTCCTACCTGTTCGACTCAACTAGAGCTGGTTAAAGCAATAGGGGTGCTTATTCAATAATATCCACCTTTCCATTGTGAAAAACTACAGTATATCATGGCATCAACTGCTGTATTATTTGGACATTATATAGCATTTATTTGCTCAGCGGACAGGAGAGTTAAAGGGAAACTGTCCCACCTACGCTGACTATATGGGCATGCAGGTTATGGAAGCTGAGTAAAGTGACACCTTGATATCTGCAATTTTCTTAGTATGTAAATGAGCTGTTAATATTTCTGGGCTGAACATAGATCTCCCCAGAATCTGCTTCCAGAGATTATTTTAAATGAAAGGGGCATTACCAGTGTAAGACATGTAGATGAGGAGAGCGGACTGTCAGTCATTATATATTTCACACAGGAGGCAGATCCTCAGGGAGATCTATTGTCATGGTGTTACTTTGGGCTCCTATTCTGCTCCTCAGGCTAGGCGACCCTAAGGTAAACCTGTTCCCAGGATTTCCCCGGATGGTGGGGATGCCTGGTCTTTGTTCCACGCTGTGCTCCGAAATAATGCTAGTCTGTTTCTCCCCCCTCATCTTCCCAGGAAAGGTAGGGCAGAAGTGTATGGCAAAATGCAAACAAAATAGACAGGGAAAAACAGAAACACAGTACACAGCACTCTCATAGGACTAAACATTAAGGAACAAAAAAAGTAAAGCCAGTGAGGCAAAGAAGCCACACAAAGGCACCAAATGAGAAGAAAAGGCAACACCAAAAATCGCTTGCAACAAACATAGACATAACCAACAATAAGGCTGGATATGTCCACCTCTCCAGACCAGAATAGACAATACCTGAATAGTCAAACCAGCATATATAGGAGGAAAGAATATATAACTGGTTCTCCCACAGCATGTAACTAAAAGATTAACAAAGTAGCCCAACAGAGCTTTAAGTCTTGCTAACCTGCATAGGAGCTACACGTCTTTGAGTCAACTCCCGAGTCACCCTGTGCTTGTAATAGCCATCAATGAAGTTAAAAGAAAGAGGGTAAGAATCTGTGGATTTTACAGACCCTGACACCATCATGACAGTTGGTTATATTTGCAAAAACATTCTTGTAATAATAATAATAATAATTTTATTTCTATAGCGCCAACATATTCCGCAGCACTTTACATTATAGAGGGGACTTGTACAGACAATAGACATTACAGCATAACAATAAACACATAGATCAAAAACAGATACCAAGAGGAATGAGGGCCCTGCTCACAAGCTTACAATCTATGAGGAAAAAGGGGAGACACAAAAGTTGGTTGGTAACAATAACTTTCGTTGTTCGGACCAGCTACAGTGTAAGAATCGGGTGTTCATGTAATGCTGCATGAACCGGTTATCAGCCTAAGTATGTAAAAGTACAGACACAGAGGGCTATTAAATGCATAAAGCGGGTGAGAACATGATATGAGGAACCTGGTTTTGGTAAAAAATTTAAATGGCCAACACAGGGATAGTTAAGGTAATGCGTTGAGGCGGTATGCCAGTCTGAACAAATGCGCTTTTAGGGCACGCTAAAAACTGTGGGAATTAGGGATTAATCGTTTTAACCTGGGTAGTGCATTCCAAAGAATTGGTGCAACACGTGAAAAGTCCTGGAGACTTGAGTGGGAAGTTCTGATTATTAAAGATGTTAACCTCAGGTCATTAGCAGTACAGAGGGCACGGGTAGGGTGGTAGGCTGAGACAAGGGAGGAGATGTAGGGTGGTGCTGAGCCATGGAGTGCTTTGTGGGTGAGGGTAATAAGTTTGTACTAGATTCTGGAGTGAATGGGTAACCAGTGTAAAGACTGGCACAAGGCAGAGACATCGGTATAACGATTGGTGAGGAATATGATCCTGGCTGCATTCAAGACAAATTGGAGAGGGGAGAGTTTGGTAAGAGGGAGACCAATTAGTAGAGAGTTACAATAGTCCAGACGAGAATGAATAAGAGAAAAAGTAAGAGTTTTTGCAGAGTCGAAAGTAAGAAAGGGTAGAATTCTAGAAATGTTTTTGAGGTGCAGATAATAAGAGCGAGCCAGTGATCGGATGTGGGGGGTGAATGAAAGCTCGGAATCAAGTATGACCCCAAGACAGCAGGCATGTTGCTGGGGAGTGATGGTGGAACCACACACGGAGATGGTAATGTCGGGCATAGGTAGGTTAGTAGAGGGAGGAAACAGAAAAAGTTCAGTTTTTGACAGGTTCAGCTTCAGATAGAGGGAGGACATGATGTTAGAGACAGCGGTAAGACAATCACTCGTGTTTTCTAAAAAGGCAGGCGTGATAACGGGTGAAGAAGTGTATAATTGGGTGTCATCAGCATAGAGATGGTACTGGAAACCAAACCTACTGATTGCTTGTCCAATAGGGGCAGAATACAAAGAGAAGAGGAGGGGGCCTAGAACCGATCCTTGAGGACTCACAACAGTAATGGGAAGATGAGAGGAGGAGGAGCCTGCAAAAGATACAGTGAAGGAGCGGTCAGAGAGATAGGAGGAGAACCAGGAGAGAATGGTGTCCTTGAGGCCGATGGAGCAGAGCATAGTGAGGAGGAGCTGATGATCCACAGTGTCAAATCCTGCAGAGAGATCCAAGAGAATTATCATGGAGCAGTGACTATTAGATTTAGCAGTTAGTAGATCATTAGATACTTTAGTGAGGGCAGTTTCAGTAGAGTGTAAAGAGCGGAAACCGGATTGTAGAGGATCGAGAAGACAGTTATCTGAGAGATAGCGGATAAGACGGGAGTGGACCAGGCATTCCAGGAGTTTAGAGATGAAGGGAAGATTAGAGGCAGGTCTATAGTTAGTGGCACAGTTTTGGTCGAGGGATGGTTTTTTAAGTAATGGATGTATGATGGCGTGTTTAAATGAGGAGGGAAAGATACCGGAAGAGAGAGAGAGGTTGAATATTTTTTGTTAGGTGAGTGGTGACAGCAGGGGAAAGGGACTGGAGGAGATGTGAGGGAATGGGGTCACTGGTGCAAGTGGTAGGGCGAGAAGATTTAAGGAGCCTGATTTCTTCTTCTGTGACTTGTTCAAAATCAGAGAGTGAGCTAGATGAAGTGGGGAAGGGAGGACAGTGCATGGTATGAGGGGATTGGGAGATAATTTCCTGTCTGATATGGTCAATTTTTTCTTTGAAATAATTGGCCAGATCATCAGCACGGAGATCTGTGGTTGGGGCCTGCACTCTTGGGTTGAGTAGGGAATGAAAAGTGTCAAAGAGACGTTTAGGGTTATTGGATAGTGAAGTCATGAGGGTGTTGAAATAGGTTTGTTTGGAGAGGTGAAGGGCAGTGTTGTATGTTTTAAGCATAATAATGGATGAAATCTTCGGGCAGATTGGATTTTAACCACAGACGTTCAGCGCACCTGGAGCACCGCTATAGGAAACGTGTTTGCAGCATGTGCTAGGGTTGTTGCCACCTGTGCTGAGTTGTTCTATGTACAGGAGGTGCAGTTTCATCCAGGGAACTTTGCAGTGTATCATTGTAATGCTTCAGTGCAGAATCAGGACATGAGAGGGAGAAGATAGGGGCCAATGATGACTTCAAGTTCTTTATAAGTTTCTGGGTGTTAATGGCCTGTATGTGTCTATAAGTGTGGAATGTGGGGGTGACAAGAGCGGGATGGCAATTCTTGATAGAGAATTAAAGAAGGTTGTAGTCAGAGAGCGAGAGAGTGGAGTTTGTGAAATCATCCACTGAGCAAAGTCGGGAGAAGACCAAGTCGAGGGAGTTTCCATCTTCATGCGTAGGAGAGTTAGTAAGCTGCAAAAGGCCGAAAGAGCAGGTTAGAGATAAAAGGGGAGTAACAGATGGGGAGAGGGGAAAAGCAGGGGGTATGTTGAAATCACCCATGATGAGGGTGGGGATGGCAAATGGCCAATTTGGGGTTATCGGCAGAGTTTTTAAAAAACAACCAAACTCGGGAAGACCTAACACTTGTACTGGCAACTTTCATTGTGTGTCACGCGGTCTTATGATATGTGTACGATGTCAGTAAACTATTCTTAAACGAACAACACTCTATACAACATATAGATTAGCAACATCAGCATGTAAATATAGAATAGATTTACCTGACACGATATCCGTTGAACTCAGGGTTAATCTTGAGGACTTGATACACTGTCACAGGAAAGAGGAGGACCGGGGGTCTAACCTGACCCTAAACTGGGGTCCTAACTAATCCCTCACCTTGGAGGTACTGATAATGGTTCAGAGGTCCAAGTCTCCAGCCTAACCCTGTGTCCTATCAGTCCCTGAACCCTGTAATCAGTCCTAAGAAGGATTCTGATTACCACCAAAGGGATATGGGCTGATCTCTGCTAAATACACAGATTAGACATATAAGACAGACTGGAGAAAACACAGACTTGCATACACACTCAAACACAGAAGGAACATAAATGATCTGGGATATTAAACTCTAAGCAAGGTGAGCTTAAAACAACTAAGGAGCTCTTTAACTTAAGTCTATACAGATACAATCCTATCTGTGGTCTGCATGAAGAATTTCACTGGCAACTCCCAACACAGACAACCAGAGATTTAAAGGAAACCAATCAACAAATAATTAATTGCAGCCGGGAGAAACTGCACCCAGTCCCAGAACTGAGCACAGACAGAATTAACTCCCTAACTGCCAAACACAAAGAAACAGCAACTCAGCTGTGAGAAGTCAGAATGTGCAACCGCGACGATCTTCGTGGCGATGCACACATGACAGTACCCCCCCTTCTACGAGGGGCCTCCGGACCCTCAGGGCCAGGTTTGCCCGGGTGAGTTCTGTGGAAGGTCCGCACCAAACGATCTGCGTTAATGTCAGACGCAGGAACCCACGTCCTCTCCTCTGGACCATACCCCTTCCAATGCACCAAGTACTGAAGGGACCGGCGATTCAGACGTGAGTCAATGATCTTTGACACTTGAAACTCCAAGTTACCATTGACCACCACTGGAGGAGGAGGTAGAGGTGATGGTATGACTGGTGCCACGTACCTCTTAAGTAATGACTTGTGGAACACATTGTGGATTTTAAACGTAGGAGGGAGGTCCAGACGAAATGCCACAGGATTAATTATGGAACTGATCCTGTACGGCCCGATGAATCTGGGGCCCAGCTTCCAGGAGGGAACTTTAAGTTTTATCTTCCTGGTAGACAACCATACCAGATCGTTCACATTAAGATCTGGACCAGAAACTCTCCTCCTATCAGCCATACGTTTATAACGGTTCCCCATAGCACTCAGATTATTCAATACACCTCTCCACACTGAAGCAAGTGACGACGAGAAACGCTCCTCCTCAGGAACCCCAGAAGGGCCCCCCCCATTGAATGTACAAAACTGGGGATGAAAACCATATGCCCCAAAAAACGGGGACTTACCAGTGGACTCGCTCCGCCTGTTGTTAAGAGCGAACTCTGCAGAGGCAAGAAAGAAGACCAGTCCTCCTGGTTCTCTGAGACAAAACACCGAAGATAAGTCTCTAGGCTTTGATTCAGACGCTCTGTCTGACCATTGGTCTGCGGATGAAAAGCCGAGGAAAATGACAATTGCATCCCCCGACGTAAACAAAATGCCCTCCAAAACTTGGACACAAACTGAGACCCCCTATCTGACACCACATCAGAAGGCAACCCATGAAGTCTCACAATCTCCCCAATGAACACCTGCGCCAGAGTTTTAGCATTAGGGAGGGCAGGAAGAGCAATGAAATGTGCCATCTTACTGAACCTGTCAACAACCACCAGTATGACAGTCTTCCCTGACGACTGAGGAAGGTCCGTGATGAAGTCCATAGACAAATGAGTCCATGGACGCTCCGGAAGTTTCAAGGGTAAGAGGGTCCCAGACGGACGGGTATGAGGGGTCTTAGAGCGAGCACAAACCCCACAGGACGCGACAAAAGTTAAAACATCTTTATTAACGTTAGGCCACCAAAACCGGCGAGAAAGGAGATCTAAAGTAGCCTTACTCCCTGGATGTCCTGCTAAAGCAGAATTATGATGTGCCTCAATAACCTTTTGTCTCAACTGATTTGGGACAAACAGTCTCCCTGGAGGTCCTGCAGGGGCGTCCCCCTGAGCCTCTAACACCTCCTCCTCAAGCTCAGAACATACAGCCGACACTACCACCCCCTCCTGAAGGATAGGAATCGGGTCATCCATTTTCCCGGCCCCTGGGAAACTGCGAGACAAGGCATCTGCCTTAACATTCTTAGATCCAGGGCGATAAGTGACAACAAAATTAAACCTGGTAAAAAACAACGACCATCGAGCTTGTCTGGAATTCAGACGCTTAGCAGATTCCAAATACAGCAGGTTCTTGTGATCAGTAATGACGGTGACCGGGTGGACTACCCCCTCCAAAAAGTGACGCCATTCTTCAAAAGCCAACTTAATGGCCAAAAGTTCCCTATTGCCGATATCATAATTCCTTTCGGCGGACGACAATTTTTTAGAAAAGAAAGCGCACGGATGCCATTTACCAGGGGACGGACCCTGGGACAATATTGCACCCACCCCTACGTCAGACGCGTCCACCTCCACAACGAACGGCTGTGATGCATCTGGTTGGATGAGAACGGGTGCCGAAGCAAAACATTTTTTCAAAGAGGAAAAAGCTTGGCAAGCTTTGTCCGACCATTTAGAACAATCCGTCCCTTTTCTTGTCATGTCAGTGAGAGGTTTGACAACAGATGAGAAATTACAAATAAATTTCCGGTAGTAGTTAGCAAACCCCAGAAAACGCTGCAGAGCCTTAAGATCCTCTGGCTGATCCCATTCAAGCACTGCTCTCACCTTTTCAGGGTCCATACGGAAACCGGAGGCTGACACCAAGAAACCCAAAAACTGAAGTTCCTGTACGGCGAATACACACTTTTCCAGTTTGGCGTATAGTTTATTGTCTCGCAAGATCTGCAACACCTGTCTCACATGCTCCTGGTGAGACACAAGATCTGGTGAGTAAATTAAAATGTCATCCAAATATACGACCACAAACAGCCCCACCAGATGACGAAAAATGTCATTAACAAAATGTTGGAATACTGCTGGTGCAGTAGTCAGACCAAAAGGCATGACAAGGTTCTCATAATGTCCCTCCGGCGTGTTAAACGCCGTTTTCCACTCATCCCCCTCTTTTATCCTAATCAGATTATACGCCCCCCTGAGATCCAATTTAGAGAACCATTTGGCGCCAACGATTTGATTGAAGAGATCAGGAATCAGAGGGAGTGGATACGGATCTCGAACAGTAATCCGATTAAGTTCGCGGAAATCCAAGCAAGGGCGTAGGCCTCCATCTTTTTTCTTCACAAAGAAGAACCCCGCGGCCACTGGGGAAGATGAAGGTCTAATATGCCCTTTGGCCAGACTTTCCGAAATATAATCTTTCATAGCCTGCCTCTCAGGACCAGAAAGGTTATATAACCTAGCTTTAGGTAACTTAGCATCAGGAAGTAAATTAATAGAGCAGTCATACACGCGATGAGGAGGCAACTCCTGACACCCCTCCTCAGAGAACACATCCCCAAAGTCCTCCAAAAAAGGAGGCAAAGTACTAGGCACGACCGCACTGATGACTGTGTTCATGCAGTTACTTTTGCAAAACTCCCCCCATTGGCTTATATCTCTGGACTGCCAATTAATCACAGGGTTATGTTTAACCAACCAAGGAAGTCCCAACACAATAGGAGTAGGTAGACCCTCCAACACATAACAAGATAATAGTTCCCTATGTATTGCCCCTACCCGAAGGTCAATGTTATGAACCTCATGAACAAAGCTACCTTGGCCGAGAGGCCTGGCGTCAATGGAGAATATAGGGATCGGTTTGACCAATACACTCAGATGCATACCTTGAGCCTGAGCAAACTGAGCGTCAACCAGATTAGCCCCGGACCCACTATCAAGAAGAACAGAAAATCTCTCCACTCTCGTACCAACCACCACCTCCACTGGTACAAGGAACTGAGAAGAACTAGCGGACGAAATACATACTCCCAGGTTGTCGTCCACCACACAACCTGGGATTAACAGTTTTCCGGCGACTTTTTGCTCAACAAGGCACGGGATGGACATCCCCCAACAAAATGTCCCTCTTTCCCGCAGAAGAAACACCTTCTAGTCCTGCGGCGTACCGCCAATCCCCTCCTACGAAATGATGTCCCTCCCAACTGCATAGGCTCCTCCGAACAGACAAGGGGAACCTCAACATAAGGGACTTTAGTAGTAGGTGGAGTAACAACAGGGGGCGGAGTTACCTCGCACCTCTCCCGGAGCCGTCTATCAGTACGGATAGCTAGGGCCATAGCAGCCTCCAGTGATGGAGGAGAATCATACTGAGCCAAAACGTCCTTTAATTTGTCAGAAAGCCCATGACAAAACTGGCTCCTAAGAGCTGGGTCATTCCACTGAGTATCTGTGGCCCATCTACGGAACTCAGAAGCAAATTCCTCCGCCGGACGATCTCCCTGCTGTATCTTACGTAATTTTGTCTCAGCAAGAGAGACCCGATCTGGGTCATCATATACCAAACCCAGGGCAGTAAAAAATCGATCTACTGACTGTAGAGCCGGGGATCCCGGAGGAAGGGAGAAGGCTCAGGATTGAGGGTCCCCTTGTAGGAGCGAGATAACAATTCCCACTCTCTGCTCTTCACTCCCTGATGATCGAGGCCGAAGCCGAAAATACAATTTACATGCTTCCCTGAAGGTAAAAAATTTGTCTCGCCCACCAGTGAACCTGTCCGGGAGAGCTACTTTAGGTTCAAATCTGGTTTGCTCCGAGGGAGACAAAACTTTGGACTTAATGTCCGTCAGCTCCATGGATAATCCCTGCAACTGCAGAGCCAGCTGGGCTACTGGATCCATGGCAACTGGGAATAATTTTATTGGCCAGTGAAAATGTCACGCGGTCTTATGATATGTGTACGATGTCAGTAAACTATTCTTAAAAGAACAACACTCTATACAACATATAGATTAGCAACATCAGCATGTAAATATAGAATAGATTTACCTGACACGATATCCGTTGAACTCAGGGTTAATCTTGAGGACTTAATACACTGTCACAGGAAAGAGGAGGACCGGGGGTCTAACCTGACCCTAAACTGGGGTCCTAACTAATCCCTCACCTTGGAGGTACTGATAATGGTTCAGAGGTCCAAGTCTCCAGCCTAACCCTGTCTCCTATCAGTCCCTGAACCCTGTAATCAGTCCTAAGAAGGATTCTGATTACCACCAAAGGGATATGGGCTGATCTCTGCTAAATACACAGATTAGACATATAAGACAGACTGGAGAAAACACAGACTTGCATACACACTCAAACACAGAAGGAACATAAATGATCTGGGATATTAAACTCTAAGCAAGGTGAGCTTAAAACAACTAAGGAGCTCTTTAACTTAAGTCTATACAGATACAATCCTATCTGTGGTCTGCATGAAGAATTTCACTGGCAACTCCCAACACAGACAACCAGAGATTTAAAGGAAACCAATCAACAAATAATTAATTGCAGCCGGGAGAAACTGCACCCAGTCCCAGAACTGAGCACAGACAGAATTAACTCCCTAACTGCCAAACACAAAGAAACAGCAACTCAGCTGTGAGAAGTCAGAATGTGCAACCGCGACGATCTTCGTGGCGATGCACACATGACAGTGTGTTGGTGTTACGGGGAACGGTTGCCTATCTTCTGTCTGCGGCCAACACAATGCTTCTTCCTGCCTGTTGGGGTGCTATGCCTCCCTCTCCCTGTGTGCTGCTGTCTTCGCTCTGCCATGTTGGGTCAGTTACTATATCATCCACCACTTCCTCTTCCACTTCCGCACCCTGGTCCTCCCACTAACTTTCAGACAATTGTGTATCATCATCGTCCACCTCTTGTGACACGTTTTCACCATCGCCTTCGTCTGAACGTGGCTGCTCAAATATTTGGGCATCGCTACATGCCATTTCGTCTGGCCTCGCTTCAACTGCACATGAGAGAGAGGCCTGAATCGCTAAATGGAAAAGTGAACAGCTCTTTGGAATGTCCAAGTGTGGGATCAGTTGTCTCGCAGCACTCGGCATTGTGGGATGAAGGAGGATCAAGGTGAGGAATATGCAGTCCACACTCACAGCTACTCAGACTTGACTGTGTGGAAGACAGGGTGGTGGTGGCAAACTGACTGAAAGCATTTTCTGCTATCCAACCAACAACCTTTTGACACTGCTCTGGGTTCAATAGTGGTGTGCTGCTGCGGTCCCCTAATAATTTTGACATGAAGGTCGAGCGAGAAGATGTGGATGTTTGTTGTAGGCCAATTTCAGCTTGCCCACTTCGTCGGCCTCGCCCTCTGCATGCACCATCATCATCACGTCCACTTCCCCATCGCTTGGCACGTGCCTTGCCCATTTTAAATGCACTGCAATATTTTGCACTTTCACTACAAATGCCTTACTTTGGAGCAAACTTATATGTGATCCGTGTGCGGGAAAACCACAGTTTAAAATATCTGGCCTGTAGGTAACATCTTTTTTGTTAAGCAAACTGTTGTCAATAAATACACTAAGACACAGCAAAAACAGATCAATGGAGCACCAAAAATTCCCCAATTTTTACCCCACAGATAGGTGATGCATGTGATGGAGATACCAGACTTGAAATTATCTGGCCTGTATTTTTTTAAAAAACAGCAAAAGAATGTGAATAACTAGGCTAAGGCACAGCAAAAAAGTTCAATGGAGCACAAAAAAGCCGCAATTTTTTCCCCACAGATAGGTGATGCGTGTGATAGATACCAGACTTGAAATTATGTGGCCTGTATTTTTTTTAAAAACATCAACAGAGTGTGAATAAATAGGCTAAGACACAGTAAAAAAAGTTCAATGGAGCACAAAAAATGCCCCAATTTTTTCCCCACAGATAGGTGATGCGTTTAATAGAGATACCAGGCTTGAAATTATCTGGCCTGTATTTTTTTTTAAAAACAGAAAAAGAGTGTGAATAAATAGGCTAAGACACAGCAAAAACAGTTCAATGGAGCCCAAAAAATGGCTAATTTTTGGCACACAGATAGGTAATGCGTTTAAAAGAGATGCCAGGTTTGAAATTATCTGGCCTGTATTATTTTTGAAACAGCAAAAGAGTGTGAATAACTAGGCTTGAACACAGCAAAAACAATTCAATGGAGCCCAAAAAATGGCAAAATTTTTGGCACACAGATAGGTGATGCATTTAACAGAGATACCAGGCTTGAAATGATCTGGCCTGTATTTTTTTTAAAACAGCAAAAGAGTGTGAATTACTAAGCTAAGACAAAGCAAAAAAAAAGTTAAATGGAGCCCAAAAAATGCCCCAATTTATTCCCCACAGATATGTGATGCGTGTGACTGAGATACCAGAGTTGAAATTATCGGACCTGTATTTTTTTTAAAACAGCAAAAATGTGTGAATAACTAGGCTAAGACACAGCAAAAAAAGTTCAGTGGAGACAAAGAAAGGCCCCAATTTTTTCCCCACAGATAAGTGATGCATGTGACAGAGATACCAGACTTGAAATTAACTGTCCTGTATTTATTTTTACAGCAAAATTGTGTCAATAAGTTGGCTAAGACACAGCGCAAAAAAATTAAATGGAGGGCTGAAATGGCATTATTTTGAGTGCAATGATATGTGATGCCTGTGGTGCAGATACTTTAAAATATCTGGGCTATTTTCTTTTCTTTTTTTTGGCAGCAAAATTGTGTCAATAATTAGGCTAACACACAGCAAAAGAAATTTAATTGGACCCTGAAAACCCACAATTTATAGCACACATGATAGGCGATCTGTGTGGCGGACAAAATACAGAGTAAAATATCTGTCCTGTAGGTAAATATTTTTTTTAAGCAAACTGGTGTCAAGAACTTGTATAAGACACTCCAAAATAATTTTACACTATCACAAAATTGGCAGAATTTTCTGCACACTCAGATGTGATCAGTGTGACGGCCAAACCTTTGTTTCAAATAGCTGTATTTTAACGCTGTACTATGGAAAGGATCTGGCTGTATTCTGCAGTGCCAACAAGCAAATGGTGAAAAAAAGTGTGCTCTGGATTTATTTTAAATAAAATAATCAGGATTAAGATGCAAAAACAAATTATTCCTGGCGACTGATACCTGGGGCTATGTATATAAGGTCAATATTTGTAATAGGCAGCAGCAGACAGTAATGGAATGGACCTAGCACAGATATCTATATACCCACATACACTGCCTGCTTTCCTAGCACTAATATATATATATAGCCACATACACTGCCTGCCTACCTAGCACTGATGTGTATATACACTGCTCAAAAAAATAAAGGGAGCATTCAAATAACACATCCTAGATCTGAATGAATGAAATAATCTAATTGAATACTTTGTTCTATACAAAGTTGAATGTGCTGACAACAAAATTACACAAAAATCATCAATGGAAGTCAAATTTATTAATCAATGGAGACCTGGATTTGGAGTCACCCACAAAATTAAAGTGGAATGTAATGTCCTTAAAACAAGTCAAAATGATGCTTAGTAGTGTGTGTGGTCTCCACGTGCCTGTATGACCTCCCAACTGTACAATGCTCGGGCATGCTCCTGATGAGGCAGGACAGTCTGTGGTGCAACGTGACGTTGGTGGATGGAGCGAGACATGATGTCCCAGATGTGCTCAATCGGATTCAGATCTGGGGAACGGGCGGACAGTCTATAGCTTCAATGCCTTCATCTTGCAGGAACTGCTGACACACTCCAGCCACATGAGGACTGGCATTGTCCTGCATTAGGAGGAGCCCAGGGCTAACTGCACCAGCATATGGTCTCACAAGGGGTCTGAGGATCTCATCTCGGTACCTAATGGCAGTAAGGCTACCACTGGCGAGCACATGGAGGGCTGTGTGGCCCTTGAAAGAAATGCCACCCCACACCATTACAGACCCACTGCCAAACCGGTCATGCTGAAGGATGTTGCAGGCAGCAGATCGCTCTCCATGGTGTCTCCAGACTCTGTCACGTCTGTCACATGTGCTCAGTGTGGGCCTGCTTTCATCTGTGAAGAGCACAGGGCGCCAGTGGCGAATTTGCCAATTCTGGTGTTCTGTGGCAAACGCCAAGCATCCTGCACGGTGTTGGACTGTGAGCATAACCCCCATCTGTGGACGTCAGGCACTCAGACCATCCTCATGGAGTCGATTTCTAACCCTTTGTGCAGACACATGCACATTTGTGGCCTGCCGGAGGTCATTTTGCAGGGCTCTGGCAGTCCTCCTCCTGTTCCTCCTTGCACAAAGGTGAAGGTAGAGGTCCTGGTGCTGGGTTGTTGCCCTCCTACGGCCCCCTCCACATCTCCTGGTGTACTGGCCTGTCTCCTGGTAGCGCCTCCAGCCTCTGGACACTACGCTGACAGACACAGCAAACCTTCTTGCCACAGCTCGCATTGATGTGCCATCCTGGATGAGCTGCACTACCTGAGCCACTTGTGTGGGTTGTAGAGTCCATCTCATGCTACCACGAGTGTGAAAGCACAACCAACATTCAAAAGTGACCAAAACATCAGCCAGAAAGCATTGGTACTGAGATGTGGTCTGTGGTCCCCACCTGCAGAACCACTCCTTTATTGAATGTGTCTTGACAATTGCCAATAATTTCCATCTGTTGTCTATTCCATTTGCACAACAGCATGTGAAATTTATAAATTGATTGTCAATCAGTGTTGCTTCCTAAGTGGACAGTTTGATTTCACAAAAGTTTGATTTACTTGGAGTTATATTCTGTTCTTTAAGTGTTCCCTTTATTTTTTGAGCACTGTATATACCCCATAATTAGTCCTTAGAATGACTGTTGATTCAACAATGGTATACCCACACTAACTAATAAAATTCCAGATCTCTCCCTATCACAGCAGAAACTCTCCCTACACTGCCTGAGTCCGGAGCTGACTGTGCCGAGCAGGGCGGCGCTAGGTCTGATATTGACCTAATGACGCCATGCGGCAAGCCAATCACTGTAATGTCACAACCAACATGGCTGCAGAATTACAGTGTGTGGTAAACAAATCCCTGCATGTTGATTGGCGCTCTATAGAGCGCCAAAACATGCAGGGCGGTGACCCGAACTCCCGCCGAGCAATCCCGGAAATGCTCAGTGCTTGCCGAGCATTGCAAGCACTGCGATGCTCGGGCGATCATCGAGCATTACCGAGCATGCTCGCTCATCACTACATCTGGCAACTCGATGTATAGCATCCAGCCCCCCCACAGTGCTGTCTGTCTTCACTAACATGTGACATAATGGCTGGTGGTAAACAGCTCACTGATACCACCGTAGTGCTGTAATAGGAATCCTCAGTGATATTGTAGGAACCTGTGAGTGATATTATTGAGAGATGGAAGGAACTGCCGTCACAAAGTGGAAACCCCTTAACATTACAGAATAGGAGGCAGAGTGCTGAGGAGCAGAGGGCAGAAAAGACACCACCGCGCTGCTGACTCCTTAACTGCAGAGTCCAGACCGCCTCTGGTATTTACATCAGTACAAACACTGCACCCCCACCATGAGCTTTAAGTCCGAGCAGCTACACACAGCCTTACACCACCAAGCACAATCCCGAGCGGCGGATGGAGTGGTGTAAATTACACTGCCACTGAATTAACATGTTCTTAAATCTGAGATTTTGCTGATTTATACAATCAAAAATAATTAAATAAATACATAATTAAATAAATAAAAATAGATTGACATGTTCAGGGTAAGAGATTTTGCAAAGGCTGTGCACATGCTCTCTGCTCCCATGCAATATCAATGGTCACATTACTAAATAAGGAACTTTTTTTTTTTTTTTTTTGGCTTCTTTATATCCCTTATATGTAGATTATCCTGGGCTGATCAGGAGAGGAAAAAAAAAATCTATCTACGACCATTCATATATGTGTGATGTATTTTTGCCCCTGTATTCTGTGATATGGTGATTTTCAGCCTAGGAAATAATAAGATTTAGTAGAGCATTTATGGAAAAGTAATGGCACCTACTACCTATACAAACAACATACTTATTGACCGCAGTGTTTGGAAGGAAGGGTTTGATTTTTTTCTAATCAATTTTTAAGGTTTAAAAAATTCTAAAAGAATAACAATACATGAAAAAATATCTACAGAGCGTGAGGTATGTAGCTTTCAGGGTTAAAGTTCCATTGATTTTTAGAAAAGATAATTATTGCTGTTATTCTCCTTGATGTTCTCATTAAGAACTCATTGATTATTTGCCTCATTGTACCACAAAATTTCTTACAAAAATATCGCCGACAATCTCTAATCTGGAGAAAAGAGATAAGGAAGAAAATGAAGGGATGTGTTGCGTCTCCCTCCTGATTTACATAGAGTTGCGGTGCCCTTTATTTTACAAAGGTCAGGGAAAAATCACAATATTTAAAATTAAAATTTACTCTAAATTAACCAAAATAATTTATAAACTTTATGAGAAATTTCACCTTTCCCATAAAATCCCTCAACAAGTCATAGAGGGACTTATTTAGATGTGTGTTGTTATTGTGGTTCTACTTATACTCATTCGATGTTATTATCATGTTGAATAAGGGGTTTTTCTCAACTAAGAAAAATCTCAACAGGTTTCATATAGGTAAAAAAAATCCCTATATATATACAGTATATACATATTTATCAGGCAGAGGCTTGTCATTCTCTGTCAGAGGGCAGGAAGAAGCTGCTTGGGACCTGCCTGTACGACCAGAGTTGGTTTTAGACAAAGTGGGGCCCTGGGCAAAAGTTTAAAGTGAGGCCCCAAATGCTCACATATTGCACCATCACACAAAAACATTTCTGCTGTATTTACATGCGCTGAGTTCAGGATGGTAAACGAGAGAGATTGACAGGATGAAGGGGCCAATATGGGAATGTTATTACAGGAAGGGGCTAGAATAGGTGACATTATACTAAGAAAAGGTCCAAGATACTGGATATTATAGCAGGAAGGGGGCCAGGTGGGGGACATAATACCAGGAAGGGTTTAGGATGGGAACATTATTACAGGAGGGGGCTAGGATGGGGACATTATACTTGAAAGGGGCTCAAGATGTTGAACATTATTACTGTAAGGGTCCTATGATGGGATACTTTATACAGGAAGGGACAAGGATGGGAGACTTTATACCAGGAAGGCACACAAGATGGATGACATTAGTACAGGAAGGAGGACTGTTATGTTTTGGCAGCTGAGGGGAGAAGGAGCAAAAAACCGCCAAAGCAGCAAGACACCAGAGAGGCTGGGACCCAATGGGCTGCAGATCCCCAAACCAACCGCACAACCAGAAGCAGCGTGGAGCGCACCCACGGTGGTCCTAGACGCCTCGGCACAGCCGGAGAGTTAGCTACACCTGAAGATAGAAAGAGGAAGGCTAACTGCCCCAGAATAGAGACCCCAAAGAAGTAGGAAACCCCCAAACATGCAATGGTGGCCAGACAAGAGGAAAACATGAAACACAGACAGAAAACAGAATGAGCAAACGCTGGGGCCCAAATCTGTCCAGAAAGCAAAGCACAGGAGAGAAATCCTGTCTGCAACCCAGAAAAACCCCAACAAAAATACCAGCACTTCCAATTACAAAAAACCTGAGACCACATGATCTCGACCACCCATATCAGATCCTGGTGTGACACACAGCCCCCAGCAGTAAAAAATACCACAGGAACAGAGAACAAGTGCAAACACAAAATGAGAACAGGGGGCAGCGCAAGCCCCAAAGGGGACCCAGCTGAAGTCCAGGCAAGACTGCAAAAAGCAAGGAAATCCAACCACAGAGAAAAAAAAAGAAAGCCACCTATCTGAATGATAGCAGGAAAGCAAGCTAAAATTCCAAAAAAGACCTGGAAGCAACAATTGATTACCGGCAAGGATCATGGGAGGCCAGCTCACTTATATCAGGCCAGTCAGCCCCTCCTGACACCCATTCCTCAATTGGTTCAATACCCTCAGCAACCACGGAGGGAGCCTCAGCTCTGAAGTCGTCTCCAACACATTCACAACAGAGGACATTGTTACATTATGGGGAGGGGTCAATATGTATGACTTTATAGGAATTAGAATGCTACAAGTACCATTAGTGATGAGCGAATGTGCTTGGATAAGGTGTTATCCGAATGTGCTAACCGAATGTCTTTGGCATGCTTGAAACATACAGTGAGTACAGAAAGTATTCAGACCCCTTTAAATTTTTCACTCTTTGTTTCATTGCAGCCATTTGGTAACTTCAAAAAAGTTTATTTTTCTCATTAATGTACACTCTGCACCCCATCTTGACTGAAAAAAACAAATGTAGAATTTTTTGCAAATTTATTAAAAAAAAAGAAAAACTGAACTATCACATGGTGATAAGTATTCAGACACTGCTCAGACACTCATATTTATGTCACATGCTATCCATTTCCTTGTGATCCTCCTTGAGATGGTTCTACTCCTTCATTGGAGTCCAGCTGTGTTTAATTAAACTGATAGGACTTGATTTGTAAAGGCACACCACTGTCTATATAAGACCTCACAGCTCACAGTGCATGTCAGACCAAATGAGAATCATGAAGTCAAAGGAAACTGGCCAAGGAGCTCAGAGACAGAATTGTGGCAACGCACACATCTGGCCAAGGTTGCAAAAGAATTTCTGCTGTACTCAAGGTTCCTAAGAGCACATTGGCCTCCATAATCCTTAAATGGAAGAAGTTTGGGACCAACAGAAGTCTTCTAGACCTGGCCATCCATCCGAACTGAGCAATTGTGGGAGAAGAGCCTTGGTGGGAGAGGTAAAGAAGAACCCCAAGATCACTGTGGCTGAGCTCCACAGATGCAGTAGGGAGATGGGAGAAAGTTCCACAAAGTCAACTATCACTGAAGCCCTCCAGCAGTCAGGCCTTTATGGCAAAGTGGCCAGACGGAAGTCTCTTCTCAGTGCCAGACATATGAAAGCCCGCATAGAGTTTGCTAAAAAACACATGAAGGACTCCCAGACTATGAAACTTGAAACTTTTTGGTGATAATTCTATGCGGTATTTGTGGATAAAACCAGGCACTGCTCATCACGTGCCCAATACAATCCCAAAAAGAGAAACATGGTGGTGGCAGCATCATGCTATGGGGGTGTTTTTCAGCTGCAGGGACAGGATGACTGGTTGCAACTGAAGGAAACATGAATGTGGCCAAGTACAGAGATATCCTGGATGAAAAACCTCTTCCAGAGTGCTCTGGATCTCAGACTTGGCCGAAGGTTCACCTTCCAACAAGACAATGACTCTAAGCACACAGCTAAAATAACAAAGGAGTGTCTTCAGAACAAGTCTGTGACCATTCTTGACTGGCCCAGCCAGAGCCCTGACTTAAAAACCCAATTGAGCATCTCTGGAGAGACCTGAAAATGGCTGTCCACCAACAATCACCTTCCAACCTGACGGAACTGGAGAGGATCTGCAAGGAAGAATGTTAGAGGATCCCAAATCCAGGTGTGAAAAACTTGTTGCATCGTTCCAAGAAGACTCATGGCTGTACTAGATCAAAAGGTGCTTCTACTCAATACTGAGCAAAGGGTCTGAATACTTTGACTATGTGATATTTCAGTTTTTCTTTTTTAATAAATTTGCAAAAATTTCTACATTTCTGTTTTTTTCAGTCAAGATGGGGTGCAGAGTGTACATTAATGAGAAAAAAATGATTTTTGTGAATTTACCAAATAGCTGCAATGAAACAAACACAGAGTGAAAAATTTAAAGGGGTCTGAATACTTTCTGTACCCACTGTATGTTCGAGTCCCACAGCTGCATGTCTTGCAGTTGTTAGACAGATGCAACACATGCAGGGATTGTCTGTCTGTCATGCTTGGATAACACCTTATCTGAGCATGTTCACTCATCACTAGTGCCCATAAATCTGACTAACATGCAGCTTGTGGTTCAGGTCCAAATTTTTGCACCGGGGCTCATCATACTCTAGTTACGCCACTGGAAACTAATCACAGATTTTTTTTGGATGTTGCTTATGAAAATCCTTCTGCCTCTTTATGTAATCTCAGACAGACTTAATGATGTTGAGATCAGGGCACTGTGGGTCAATATAATCACTTCAAGGACTTCTTCAATGTATTGAATATAGTCCTTTATGACATTGGCTATAGGTTTTAGGTCTTCGTGGTGCAGAATAATTTTGGAGTCAATCAGAACCACCTGATGGTATTGCATGATGAATAAAAATTATCATTCTGCCTATATTTCTCAATATTACATTTAGGGATCTTAGGAAAGGAAGAAAAAAACAAAGTAGAAAGAAGCCAGTCCTAAAGGATTAAAAACATTATAGTTGTGCAATACCAATTCTAATAACTAACGGTCAGTTTACATCAGCCAATTGCGCCATTTGTTTGTTCATTGGTGGTCAATAAAAGAGGACTTGTCACTTGATGCAAAATACCTTATAAATATACCTGTGCCCCACTGATTCTGCTGCTCTTCCGTTTGCGTGTTTCTCTATTGCTGAGATATTTATATTTGTTTCTTCTGGAGCACAGTATGTGAAATCTCTGCTGGTAGTTCATCTGAGCCATTCTTCAGAGGCTTCTTTGCACCTGCCTTTCAACCTTCCCTCTCAGACTCCCAATCACAGCTCGATAGCTGATTTAGTGGGCTAGCAGTCTCCGATGCTGTCAAAGCTGTGATCGTCAGCGCCAGGGAGGGAGGAGGGGCAAGAGCAGAGGCTTTCCTGAGAAGTCTCTGAAGAAACAACCATTAGACTACAAGCAGAGATTTCACATATTGTGCTTCAAAAGCAACAAAGTGTAAATGGAAAAAAAGCTGCATAAAAATAGAGGAGCTCAGGGATTTTTACCAGGTAATTAACAATTTTTTTTTAGCAAATGAGCGATCCTATTTGATTGCCTGTTTATACATGCAAAAACGCACTTCAGTGAACAGTAATAGATAGCTCAGTGCGCATGGGCTGCCATTTTTGTGAAAACATGACTTGCACTGCCGAGAAAGAAATGCTACACAAAAGGTCATTTCACCCGACAAAGAGTATTCATTGGGTGATCAGCAGCCTTTTTAGACTGCAAGTTTACTGGGAAACATGTTTTCTCAGGAGCTCATTTAGGATAATCTTGTAGTGAAAATGAAGGATCTATTCTACATGCCTGGTTCCCACCGTGAAGCAATGGAGGAGGAGGTGGTGGGGGAGGTGCTTTGCTGGTGACACTGTTGGGGATTTATTCAAAATTGAAGGCATAGTGAACCAGCATGGCTACCACAGCATCTTGCAGCAGCATGCTATTCCATCCGGTTTGCGTTTTAGTTTGGACCATCATTTATTTTTCAACAGGACAATGACTCCAAACACACCTCCAGGCTGTGTAAGGGCTATTTGACCAAGAAGGAGAGTGTTGGGGTGCTACGCCAGATGACCTGGCTCCACAGTCACCAGACTGAACACATCGAGATGGTTTGGGGTGAGCTGGACGCTCACCGCTTCAATTTTGAATAAATCCCCAACAGTGTCACAGTAAAGCACCCCCCACACCATCAACCTCCTCCTTCATGCTTCACGGTGGGGAACCAGGCATGTAGAGTCCAGCCGTTCACTTTTTCTGCGTGCAAAGCAGTAATCAAAGCAAAAGGTGGCTACTTTGAAGAATCTAGAATATAAGACATATTTTCAGTTGTTTCACACTTTTTGTAAAGTGTAATGTTAATTCCACATGTGTTAATTCATAGTTTTGATGCTTCAGTGTGATTCTACAATTTTCATAGTCATGAAAATACAGAAAAATCATTGAATGAGAAGGTGTGTCCAAACTTTTGGTCTGTACTGTGTGTGTGTATATGTGTCGACCCGCCACCACAATTGTGGGTTACCAGGGCAATGGGGTACTCAGAGCCGAGCCCGTAGAAGTCTATGGATTTGTCACAGGTAGCTGTGGCTCGGTCTGTGGCCCTGGCGGTCTGGCGTATGTTGGGGGAATATTTACAGGGATAGATTTATATACAAGTTCGTGACGCCACCTGTAGTATTCTGTAATTTGTACCAGCGCTGCTGTAGATCTCTGAGGGTGGTGGAGCAGCTAGATGTCGGGTCCCTACAGGTGGGACTCTTCCTCAGGTCGGTAGTTTAGGTAGGGATTGTGCAGGCATGCAATAATAACTCAGTCTCACACGGTCAGCGTCTTTCCATACCTTTTTCTTGTAAGATGTTCAGCAGGTCCCAGGGAGCTGATCCAAGGAGATGTATCTGAGACAGCAGCTGGACAAGTTAGGGGCCTCCTTTACTTCCAATACAATGAGTACAACCACCCGAAGTGGTAGTTCCCTCAAACTCCCGCTAATCTATTTGCTGTACCTGCCCAGTCAGCTTTGTGTTTGGAGCCTTCCTGCGAGGAAGCTGAATTCTTATCTTGTCGTGCACTGACTCAAAGTCTTCTCCCCTGACCCCAGTTACGTACTGACTATAAGGGGCTTGTTTGCCGCGACCTAAGGTCCCGGTAAATTCCGGGTTTTCTTACCACTATGCATTAACAATATGTGATCCTTCGGTCCCCAGTGACCGGTTGCATGGCAGGACTTCTTCAATCCGTAAGCACTAATCCAATAAACCCCTGTGCCTTTCGCCTTGTCCACGCTGGTAACATAAGCACTCACACTAGCCAAGGGTCGAGCAGTCACTTCTTTCTTTTCCTTCACTTCAAAGTTAGTTACAGATGCTCATTATCAATAGGCAGGAGCACGTCTCTGAACCTTATACCGTCCTTTAGACAGGATGCTGAAGACTTTCTGCACTAAACTTCTTCTTTCCTTCAAATGTATTCTGATGGGGTACAGCTCTGACTTTGGCTAGGTGAATTAAAAACCTATACTAGACTCACTTTTCCGAACTGGTGATTAGAGCAATCTGGACTGCTTCCTCCCTCCAGACGTCCTCTCTCTCTGAAGTCTCAACACCGACTCCCAGACCTCTCTCTCTGAAGTTGGACACTGACTAAATCACTCCAACACATAACCTTGACCACTCCCTCAAGAGTAAACTCCACTACCCTAAGGGTTTGTCTAGTATATGTTGAGTGAATGGATATTTTTTAGCATTTTAACATGCTGTCTCGCCACACACTCTCCAGGGTACTGCGTGTGCCTAACACCAGGGCTACACATTCCCCATGTAAAAGACAGCACTCCCGGGCTGTAAAATACAAAAGAGACATTTTGTTTTTATGCAAGAAACAGTAAACAATTAACATTGGTTCGTCCCATCCGGGAGGTGAGGAAATCTTGAACGTTGCAAACATTATAGAAAAATACAAATATTAAATAGATTCAATAAATATACAATATACTTGTGAGGACCCGCACCAAACCTTCAAACGTAGGTCCTGGGGGGCTGCAGGATATCCAATTGCAGACCTCACTCAGTGCCACACCACACGGGTTTTTTGTTTCAGAGGTAATTGTGTGGGTTTATGTAAAACAAGATAAGCACCGAAGCGCACTAGTACAAATAAGTTTGGGTTGGCACAGTCCTCAAACCTCCAAGTCCATTGCAAACCAAAGACATAAATATATATTACATTATTTTACTAAGTGCAAAACTTTTTCTGGTTACTATTTACCAGCCGGGGCATTCTACGGTTAGCAATATAATATATGCATCATATACGTTGTACCTTTAACTGGTGCAAAAAACTTTATAAAACATTTCAAACTTTCTACTTATGGTAGACCCGATATGGATCTCACCGATTCTTTCTTTTCTATCTATTCATTTCAAATAATACACTTTCCACCCCGGGGGCTGGAACAATGCAATGGGCCCTAGATCCCAGGACTAGCAATCATGCGCTGCGATTTGGGTCTGAGTTGCCACAGTTCTCGTGCGAACCTCTAGGGGCGCAACGGGTACATTCTCTTCACGTGACACCGATTGCGTTTCAATCACAGTTAACGATATGGACGTGCATGGATTGCGATTGAGATGGGTCGCATGTTGCGATGTAGAAGTGGCTTTCTTCTGCGATGAAATCGGGTCGCTAGTTGCGATGAATTGCAGGGGGCGATGCTGGGGCACGGCCGGATTCTGCTTGAGCTGGAGATGGGGCGCTGCGGTAGTGGTGACGTTACCTGCGTCCAGGAGGACGGGTCTCGGACGATGGTGACGTTAAGGGCATACCATCCCTTCATTCCCCGTGCCGCGTATATGTGGACGATGTCTCATTGGCTAAGTCCCTCCCGGGATGGGCCTTGCGGGTAGGTGAGATTCTAGTCACGCCTGCTGACAAAGACCCCTGGGTTGAGGCCCGGTTCACGGATTAAAGCCCCAGCCCTTCCGGAGCTGGAACTCAGTCACACACCCCTGCGCCCGGTTCCTCAGGGTACTTTATCTCTTGGACACTCTCTTTTGTCGCGATCAGCTCTGCATGTTGTCGCTGACGATTCTTCTGAGCTTCCCGCTCTTCCTCCTGCTGGCGTTTCTTCTTCTCCTCACGACTCTGCCATTCATGTTCCACTGGGCGGTATAGGCGACGTCATCCAGGGGCGCCATCTCGTCCCAGTCCACATTGGTAGTGACGGACAGGACCCTCCGGTGTCCCTGCCGGGGACCGATCATCTGCTGCGGCTCCTGGCCCGGGCGGGGGCGTTCCGGAACTGGCGGGCGGTACCTCCTCAACCTCCTTCGCCTCCCCGCTTCACCGGTGGGATCAGGATCGGTACTTTCGGGGGCAGCCTCCGGTTGCTCTTCGCCTTGGGCAGCAGACTCTTCGGTTTTGGAATCGTGGGGGGTCATTGAGGGAGAGATCACGTGTCCCACAGCCTCCGCTGCTCCAGGGTACGCGGCGTCTCTCGATCTCTTCAAATCCAGGTTGGTGCTGGACATCTTCTTAGGCGTGCATTTTCTTCTCGAATCTCTAGCAACGCCTGCTGCAGGTGCAGGATCACGGATAACTCCGATGTTGGTGGCAGCTTGGTGGGGCCGGGGCCTGCTTCCTCGCTTCCCTGCTCGGCTGCACACGTCCTGCTTCCATGATGTTCCAGAAGATTTTTCTTCTTTCTGCGGAGACATCGGTCTCTTCGTGGAGGTGGGGTTTGCGTCTCCTCTCCTCGCAGGAAGGTGAAGAGGAGGCGGACCCTCCTTTGCTGTAGGGCAGGGACCGCATGTTGTAATAGCACTTGAGGGGCAGGCATTTTTCTTCGCGCCATGGGGGGTTGACGCCCACGAAGGTACGCCCACCTTCTTCTCCAGCGCCTGAGGGCACGAATTATGGCGACAAAATGGCGATTTTGGCGCCCAAAAGTGCAAACAGTCCTTTTTTCACAAAAACAAATTCCTTAGCACACAGGGCTCGCAATTCTGCGAGTTCGGATCCTGTTCGTGACGCCAAGTTTTTGTGTCGACCCGCCACCACAATTGTGGGTTACCAGGGCAATGGGGTACTCAGAGCCGAGCCCGTAGAAGTCTATGGGATTTGTCACAGGTAGCTGTGGCTCGGTCTGTGGCCTGGCGGTCTGGCGTATGTTGGGGGAATATTTACAGGGGATAGATTTATTACAGTTGTGACGCACCTGTAGTATTCTGGTAATTTGTACAGCGTGCTGTAGATCTCTGAGGGATGGTGAGGCAGCTAGATGTCGGGTCCCCTACAGGTGGGACTCTTCCCTCAGGTCGGTAGTTAGGTAGGATTGTGCAGGCATGCAATAATAACTCAGTCTCACACGGTCAGGTTTTCCATACCTTTCTTGTAAGATGTTCAGGCAGGTCCCAGGGAGGCTGATCCAAGGAGAGTGTATCTTGAGGACAGCAGTGGAAAAGTTAGGGGCCTCCTTTACTTCCAAATTAAAATGAGTACAACCAGCCTGAAGCGTTAGTTTCCCTCAAACTCCAGCTAATCTATAGCTGTACCTGCCCAGTCGCTTTGTGTTGGAGCCTTCCTGCGAGGAAGCTGAATTCTTATCTTGTCGTGCACTGACTCAAGTCTTCATCCCCCTGACCCCAGTTTACGTACTGCTATAAGGGGCTTGTTTGCCGCGACCTAAGTCCTGTAAATTCCTGGTTTTCTTACCACTATGATGTAACAATAGTGATCTTCGGTCCCCAGTGACGGTTGCAATGTGCAGGACTTCTTCAATCGTAAGCACTAATCCAATAAACCACTGTGCCTTCGCCTTGTCCACGCTGGTAACATAGCACTCACACTAGCCAAGGGTCGAGCAGTCACTTCTTTCTTTCCTTCACTTCAAAGTTAGTTTACAGATGCTCAGTTATCAATAGGCAGGAGGCACGTCTCTGAACCTTATACCGTCTTTAGACAGGATGTGAAGACTTCTGCACTAAACTTCTTCTTTCCTTCAATGTATTCTGATGGGAGTACAGCTCTGACTAGGCTAAGGTGATTAAAAACCACCTATACTAGACTCCACTTTCCGAATGGTGATAGAGCAATCTGGACTGCTTCCTCCCTCCAGACGTCCTCTCTCTCTGAAGTCTCAACACCGACTCCCAGACCTCTCTCTCTGAAGTTGGACATGACTAAATCACTCCAAACACATAACTTGACCTCCCTCAAGAGTAAACTCCATACCCTAAGGGTGTGTCTGTATATGTTGAGTGAATGGATATTTAGCATTAAAACTGCTGTCTCGCCACCACTCTCCAGGGTACTGCGTGTGCCTAACACCAGGGCTACACATATATATATATTTATATATATATATATTTATATACACATCTATTCTTGTGGTATATGTTTTTACCTTTTCTATTTTAACTGTCAGTTTGATTTTTACAGTAGCCGCTATGAATTGCCGGCTTTTGAAAGGACACCGGTGCGTAAATAATCGCACAGCACTTGCATGGTACGGTTGCTGTGCGAGTTACTGTGCCATTTTTTAATCGCAACACATTGACTTCTATTGCAGGTATCCGATCTGATGTGATCCGATTTGCGATTACAATCAAGCATGCTGCGATTTTTTTTTTCCAGCCCGATTTTGATACGATCCGAGCTGAATAAAAAAGCAGATGGAGACAACATCAAGATTGGTCCTATTCAATCCGATTTTTTTTATCGGATTGAATTAGTCCAATTTCATCGCAAGTGAGCATGAGCCTACGAATGGCCAAGATAGAATAAAGCAAAATCGCTTTGTGGAAAAAGTATTTTGCACTGGCACAGCTTAATGGCAGCTAAACATTCATTATCTGTGTTGTCTGGGATATGGAAGTACCACTTTGACTCAGTGGGGGAAACACAGGAGATTTCGGTAGAATCTCTGCCCATTAAATTGAAGAATGTGAGTATTTTCCATTTATACTCACTATGGACATCAGTGCTGTTCCAGTTTTATATGTGTGTACTAGCACATAATGAGACGTAGGAATCAGCTACCATGGAAACAAATAAAAGAAAAAATATATCTCTCTATAGGTGATGGTTTCCAGTGTGACAGTGCAAAATCGGAGTCTTATCATTAGGCATGCCAGATTAAAGAAAGTGATGCCAATTAAATCTGTTTTTACACTCGGTAGCAGGGTTTTAAGTTTCTTGTTGAGCAATCAAAAAAACAATCTTTGTACTTTTTGTGTATATTTTGTCAATGTTTGCAAAACCTTATGTCGGGTCGATAGGATTTCTCTTTTATCGTTTTCATTCTGCAAATTAAATGTAAACAATGGGTTTTTCATTCAAAGGGATTGCGGAGGAAACTAAAAAAAAAAAAGCACCTTTGATGTAGAGAAGAGGGGAGGCCAGCAGGAGTTGTCATGTGAACGAGACTAGGGAAGAGGCGAGTTTGACATGATACTACAGAATTGCCAAAGATACGCGTAAACAATGGGATGTTAATCTGCACTGTCACATTCATTTTTTTTTTAAACTAGGTCATGTTCGGAGGTCGCACTTTAATGTCATTTTCATTTAAAAGAAGCAAGTTAAAAACCCTTCAAGCTTTCAAGTTCTCAGCTGGAGAGCGCTGGTGAAACTTTCATCAATTTCCAATGAAAATGTAAGGCTGAAGGAATTCGGTAGTGTAATCTTGCTGAGGTAACGGGGGTTCTGTGCCGCAATCTAACGGCTTCGAAATTACTCTGTATGAAGCCTCGAGCAACCAGAGGTAATTTGAAGATCAGCTTCCATACTTGCTTTCTACATGTCTCCTGTCATTTCCATCAAGCCCTTTATAGTCAGGAGCCAAAAATAAACCCAAGCTGCAGTATAATTGCTCTGCTAGGTGTGAACCATCTCAGTTTAGATTGCAGACAAAACCCCACGCAAAGTTCTTCAGTTCATTCTGAGTGGTCCTGAAAGCCCACCATACACATTAGATGAGTGTCAGCCGAGTAATGATGCTATGGGCCAATCATTCACAATTCAGCCACACTCAGTCGACTTTCCTTAAACAGCTTGCTTGGCGGAGCGCTCCATGTTTTAATGAGAAAGCCGATGACTGATATGTGTGGCCACAGCTGCGCTTGGTGACACATGTTCCTGGAGGATGCCAGAAAGGTAAATCACAAACACCTGATATTCATTCACATCCACACTTTCCAGGAGCCACCAGGGGAGCCCTTTAGATTCAGGTATATAGGGTGTTTAGAAAAGCAGCAGTAGGCATTCTAGCCAGACAGCGATTCTAGTTGTTGTTGTACCTCAGACAGTTCAGTTCTCTCAGAGCATCGGAGTGAGAGATTCTAACTTCTGTCTGAGCGAGACATTTGAGTGTGATTCTGTCAGATGAGACAGAGGAGGAAAGACAAGCTGTTACTCAGAATAGGCTGACTGTTAGATCCCTAAGAACGTGGAAAGTGACTCTTGAAGTGAGCATGAAATCAGTCTGACGGAAGGTCCTGATAGCTACTTTGGACAGAGTCTATGAAGGAGAAGAAGGAAGGGAAACTACAGGTTTGTAACAACGAGTCGACTGAGGAACGGTCAGTGAGCGGTGATAGAGGAAGCTGGTGACTACCCTACTGTTGCCTGTGCTTATGTTAAGGGTGTGAGTAGGGCGACAGGTAGTGGTGAAAAGGAAAGAAAGAGGGATGAGGAGAAATTAGCGACGATAGCTGAACCTCCACTCTGCACACCGGACACGGGTCCGAGCTTGCTAGTTCCTTCACGGCTAGTGGGAGAACGGATCCCCTGCTGGACTTCAGGTCGCAGAGGGCCCTACGTGCTGAACGTAACCGGAGTCAGGAAGTATAAGAGTCTAGCAGGGCCCTGCATATAGAGACTAGTTCTGTCCAAAAGAAGGCTCCACCACAATGTCGGCCGGGCGTAAGCTGTTATACGGAGTTAAACTTAGCTTCATGCAAGTTGGAAAACTCACACACTTTGGAAAGTAAGGAGGCCTTAAACTATCAGTGATTACTGTAGTGCATCCTCCACCTAGCAGCTTCCCGGGACGTACTGCAAATACCACAGTAAAGGTTATGGAAAGAGACTGACTTGTGTGTGTCTGCTTATTGCCTGCACCCCTGCACCGCCATATATCTTGAGGGATCGTCTGCCGTGGGGGATTAAAATCTTGTGCGTAACAAACCCCCCAGGGAATCTACCGCGCGCTGGGACCTGATCGAAAACACAGGTGGCGTCCGAACATTTTACAATCCCTGTTAAATCCCCCCTTTAAAGAGCGCCAGGGAATGGACCCAGGTGCTACCCCTGACCCCTCCCCCCCTTGAAGTGAAAGGGCTTGGGCCCGGTACCCCATAAACCTGGGACGTTGGCTTTTTTGGGTCACGAAAGGATCCGAAGCTTACTATTGTGGTCCC
>JARQOD010000001.1:966679333-966724140 GCA_033576555.1 Oophaga sylvatica | reverse complement strand
CCTCCACTCTGAAATACCGGCCCCGGGGTCCGACTTGCTATTTCCTTCAGGGCAGTGGAGAAACCGGTTTTCCCCTGCTGGATTTTCGGGTCCAGAGGGGCCCTACAGTGCTGATACGTAACCGGAGTCAGGAAGAATAAGAGTCTAGCAGGGCCCTGCATATAGAGACTAGTTCTGTCCAAAAGAAGGCTCCACCACAATGTCGGCCGGGCGTAGCTGTTCTATACGGAGTTAAACTTAGCTTCATGCAAGTTGGAAACTCACACACTTTGGAAAGTAAGGAGGCCTTAAACCTACTCAGTGATTACTGTATGTGCATCCTCCACCCTGAGCAGCTTCCCGGGACGTACCTGCAAATACCACCAGTAAAGGTATGGAAAGAGACTGACTTGTGTGTGTCTGCCTTATTGCCTGCACCCCTGCACCGCCATATATCTTGAGGGATCAGTCTCGCCTGTGGGGGACTTAACATCTTGCTGCCAGTAACAACCCCTCAGAGAATCTACCCTGCAGCGCTGGTCATCCTGATCAGAAACCACAGGTGGCGTCACGAACATTCTACAATCCCCTGTAAATATCCCCCTTGAATGAGCGCCCAGGGCAATGGACCGAGCTGTGCTACCCGTGACCTCTCCCCCATTGAAGTGAACGGCTCGGTGCCGAGTACCCCATAAGCCCTGGTACCGTGTGCGACTCATCTTTGGCGTCACGAACAGGATCCGAAGCTTACTATATGTGAGTCCTGTGTGCCTAAATGGACTGTTTTGTGCAAAAAGACTGTGTGCAGTTTTTGTGATTTTTGGGCTATTTTCCGCCATTTTGCCGCCATATTCGCGCCCTGAGGCGCTGGTGAAGAAGGTTGGCATGCCTTCGGGGCGTACCCCCCCCCTGTGGCGCGAAAGCAATGGGCGCCCTGTCTAAATGCTATTACAATGTGAGAGCTTGCCCTACTGCAAGGGAGATCCGCCTCCTCTTCATCCTCTATGCTAAGAAGAGAAAGCGAAAGTCCCGCCTCCACGGAGGAGATCAGATTGTTCCAGATGGGAAACACAGTCTGGCCTGGAGTGAGATGGCGGAAGGACAGGAGATGCTGTGTGGGGGAATGACGGTGTGCAGACCCCGTTCCCCTGAAGAGCTGCTGCCCGTGCCTGAACCGTCCCCAGGTCTGGAGAATGACCAGGGAATGCAGAAAGTGGAGGAGGTGGATGCGGTGCTAAAGGATATGGACCGACACCGCGCTGAAATGGAGGCAATGGAGCAGAGCTGGCGTGCCCTGAAACAGCGGCTGCTGTGGGACGCGATGCTCTCCCCCCTGGATGCACACCCGTCCCTGCGCCACCACTGGACCCAGCGGCTGATGAACCACCGAGGCCGGCCCCAAAAGTGCTGATCCTGACTCCGCCGGGGACGCGGCGGAGGGAAGGAGGCTGAGGAGGCCCTGCCCGGACCTGAATGCCAGCCAGGCCTGGAACCAGGGGCCGCAGCGGAATGCAGTCCCCCGGTAGGGACGACGACGGAAGACACCCAGCCGCAAGTGATGGAGATCGACTGGGAGGAAATGGAGTACCTGGAGACGTGGAATACGCCGCCCAGAAGGAGAATGAGTGGCGACGCCGTGAGCAGGAGCAGCGGCAGCAGCAGGAGCAGCGAGAGGTGCAGCAGCTTCCAGAGGTACCGGGAAAAGGATCTCACTGACAAAGAGAACGTCAGGCGAGACAAAGGTATGCTCGGGAACCGGCGCCAGGGGCCATTAGAGACTTCAAACTCCAGGGGGGCTGGGGGTTCATCCATGAACCAGGCCTGTACCAGGAGGTATTTGTCAACCGCAGGGATGTGGAGTCTCACCTGCCAGAGGGGCTACCCGGAAAGGGATCTGATTATTGGGGATGTTGTCACCTACACGCGGCACTGGGGTCTTAAGGGGTGGTATGCCCTGAATGTCTCCCGAGTCAGCGACCCCGTCCCTGAAGCCGGAAACGTACCCCGTGTCTCGGTGTCCCAGGCCCCAGCCAAATCAGCACCACTGCGCGCACCTGCATCCTACCCTGCAACCTATTCCGTAACGCAACAGGCTAGTGCGTCCTCGACTAAGTCACAGCGCACATCTGCGTCCCAATTGGAAATGCTGCAGAGCATCGCAACTGCCACAGCGACTTCTTTTGAGCCAAATCTGTAATTAGAAGAGGCACCTGTCAGGCCTCAAGGAAGTCGCAAAGCAAATCGCAAAATTGAGAAAAGGACTGTGGCTACCCAGACACAGGTAGCAGGACACGATCTTCTAGTGATGCGTTCCAGAGCGCACCGCATACTTCCAGCCCCAGGTATGGAAGAAGTAACTACTATATACAAAAAAGAACAGTAGGACCCAGACAGGGTTTACTGCAACTGTAAAAAGTTTTGAAGAAGAATTGCACTTTATTGTGAATGTGATAAATGTCTGAAGAAGTATACCCCAGTTGGGTAATGTGATTGTGTTATGATAGAAATGTGATTTTTCTAGGAATGTTCTTATGAAGGACTGTGTGCTGAGGACTCTTGCAGCACAGAACTTTAGTTGTAAATAGTTAGCACTTCGGTGCCCCATCTTGGTTTTATGTAAAGCCATTCTACCTCTGAAGAAAAACCCGTAAGGTGTAGCCATGAGTGAGGTCTGCAGCAGAGAAGTCCTGCAGCCACCCAGGACCACCGTGGGAGGTTTGGTATGGGTCCTCCACAAGAATTTAGTATTTATTGTGAAAAGTATATTTTGATATTTTTCTATTGCCATTTGTACACAATGTAACGTTAAAGTGTCCTTACCTCCCGCAAGGGAAGAGTTATGTTTGATGTTATTATAAAAATTGTTTTCTTTTTCAGCCCGGGAGTGCTGAATATAACTAGGGGGGATGTGTGGCCCAGCTGCGCTTGGTGACACATGTTCCCTGGAGGATGCACAGAAAGGTAAATCACAAACACCTGATATTCATTCACATCCACACTTTCCAGGAGCCACCAGAGGGAGCCCTTTAGATTCAGGTATATAGGGTGTGGAGAAACGCAGCAGTAGGCATTCTAGCCAGACAGCGATTCTAGTTGTTGGTTGTACCTCAGACAGTTCAGTTCTCCTCAGAGCATCGGAATGAGAGATTCTACCTTCTAGTCTGAGCGAGACATTTGAGTGTGATTCCTGTCAGATGAGACAGAGGAGGAAAGACAAGCTGTTACCTCAGAATAGGCTGACTGTTAGATCCCTAAGAACGTGGAAAGTGACTCTCGAAGTGAGCATGAAATCAGTCTGACGGAAGGTCCTGATAGCTACTTTGGACAGAGTCTATGAAGGAGAAGAAGGAAGGGAACTACAGGATTTGTAACAACGAGTCGACTGAGGAACGGTCAGTGAGCGGTGATAGAAGGAAGCTGGTGACTACACCTACTGTTGCCTGTGCTTATGTTAAGGGTGTGAGTAGGGCGACAGGCGAGTGGTGAAAAGGAAGAAAGAGTGACTGAGGAGAATTAGCGACGATAGCTGAACCTCCACTCTGCACTACCGGACACCGGGTCCGAGCTTGCTAGTTCCTTCACGGCTAGTGGGAGAAACCGGATCCCCTGCTGGACTTCAGGTCGCAGAGGGGCCCTACAGTGCTGATACGTAACCGGAGTCAGGAAGAATAAGAGTCTAGCAGGGCCATGCATATAGAGACTAGTTCTGTCCAAAAGAAGGCTCCACCACAATGTCGGCCGGGCGTAGCTGTTCTATACGGAGTTAAACTTAGCTTCATGCAAGTTGGAAACTCACACACTTTGGAAAGTAAGGAGGCCTTAAACCTACTCAGTGATTACTGTATGTGCATCCTCCACCCTGAGCAGCTTCCCGGGACGTACCTGCAAATACCACCAGTAAAGGTATGGAAAGAGACTGACTTGTGTGTGTCTGCCTTATTGCCTGCACCCCTGCACCGCCATATATCTTGAGGGATCAGTCTCGCCTGTGGGGGACTTAACATCTTGCTGCCAGTAACAACCCCTCAGAGAATCTACCCTGCAGCGCTGGTCATCCTGATCAGAAACCACAGGTGGCGTCACGAACATTCTACAATCCCCTGTAAATATCCCCCTTGAATGAGCGCCCAGGGCAACGGACCGAGCTGTCCTACCCGTGACCTCTCACCCATTGAAGTGAATGGGCTCGGTGCCGAGTACCCCATAAGCCCTGGTACCGTGTGCGACTCAGATACATCTGCCGTTGCCTTATCTTCAGGAGAACTATGCGATATGCAGTCTGAAATTGGATATGTCCGATCGACATCTATCCCGATGATCGGTCGGCTGGCGCCCTTCTACACATTAGACAGTCAGACGATTTCCTCTTGATTACTTATATGTCCGAAGGCGGGGACAGTGATGCCAGCACTGATTGGGAACAGGGCTCACGTGAGATAACAACCTCACTTTAGCACCAGGAACACGACTGCCAACACCACAGGAAAAGGTTCGGACTGGAACATCGGGGAATCTGTAAATCCTCTAGTGGGCCCCACTGTAGGGCCAACACTGACAAGAGAAGGAAGGCCCTTCCCCCTCTTACCCTAGCACATCTATTCATTTCTTGGCTAATTTGCATCTATAGTGGCACACTACCTCTTTCCCTTGCTGTACTCGTGCTAAGTGTCGAAGTCAGATAGATAGGTGGGCAGAACAGGTGCCACTGACAGTAACAGGGAGTGTGCTACCATGGAAGAGGATTTGCCAAGCTGTGCATAGATAATTAATGTGCTAAATGACAACTCTCTTGTAAAGGTGTCAATCTGACCAGCTTCAAGCGCTGCTTCCCATACCCCAGCCAGCACAATAAGATTTTATGGCATGGTGCTGGGGGAAGTTGCCATATCAGTCTAGCTCCTCACTCCTTTCTTGCACCTTAGGATAGGAGGAGCTTGATGAAGCTGTGCTGTGCTGTCATTGGTGCTGGGCCATTGCACAGCATACAGCTGCTGTCTGGACCTCCTCTACTCCCTTTTCTGCTGCTAATGCTATCAAGACACCTATGAGCTCAGAAAACTGTGAGAAGCAGCTTACATTTTTAAATATTATTTTATGTGAAATTGATATGTGTAATAGAATAGTAGATCTATGTGTACCAACTTTTATAGAGGGGATTTGCCTATAAACACTATATGGGGGAGTGGGACTTATCCATATACTATGCTATGTGTGGGGGAGTGTTACTTAGCTATACATGCAATATGTGGGAGATGTGGACTTGGCTATATGTGGTAAGTGAACAGAAGTTACTCATGGGAAAATGTAGCATGTCTTGTTATATTATATATCAAATTATAGAATAATATGTAATAACATGCAAGTAATAAAATCCACTCTTTAAGCATGTCAGGACAAATAGTCAAATAAGTTGATTAGAACATTCCAGCTGCCATGATGACGCATACGTCATTTCTGGTTTGCACCGCAGTTTGACTGGGCAGTGCCCCCTTTTTATACCTTCCACTCCTTGTAAGTGCCGTCCCTGTGTCAAAACGCGCGTCGGGGTGGATGCACTTCCATTTAGAAGGCCTGAGGCATATGATTAGTACTAGTCCCAAGTAATCAATTGCCCTATTTGTTACTATATATTTACATGTGCAGCTACATTGTTAACCTTGGGTACTGATTAATAACACTATTGCATGCATTCTGTGGGTGTGCCACTGTGCATGAACCTATGTAAATTTATTGTTGGGTTTTCTGACATATTTATATGCATATACTTTCATGTTATCTGCATCCTTGTTATACTACGGATGTATATATCCCCTTCTCCTACTTCTTCTCTTTCAATAAACTTTTTTATTTATTTTTGACTATTATGGGGACATTTGATCATTGTTCTTTCCTTGTGCTAATATATGTGGTAGGTGTGGGGCATTGGAGAGATCATGTGTTGAGGAGGAGCCTTTCTGTACATGCTATGTATGGCATGAGAGGTGCACTATTGGTAGATAATTTTGTGGGGTAAAGGTCTCATTCAGACGTCTGTTTTTTTACATCTGTGTTACATCAATGTTTTTAAACAAAGAAACTATAGGAGAGAAGAAGCGCACATAGGGTCTTATCCCACAATTTCAGAATCTGTTAATCAGAAAACTGCTCACCTGGTGCCCCTTTATTAAGGCATATAACGTCAGCTGCCGCCGATCCACTGGTCAGAAGTTGACCATATCATATGTATGTGGTATTTCCTGAGAAAGAAGTCATTTTTAGACTTCGAAACGCGTTGAATAAAACCACCATTCCTTTCATCAATACGTCCGGATTTCTATTTGTTCAGCAGCGCGGATGATATGCACAAACTTCCTTTGTTTGACATCCATGTTTTTGACAGACAGAATACGTACTCGTTATCGTCTATAGGGCAGTCCACATATCTGTGTATTTTTTTGCATATAGTAGCAAACATTGATAAAATTCTGATCCATCAATTTGATGAAAATTGTATTTTTGTTTTTTTTATGTACCAGAAAACTACAGATGTCTGAATGAGGCCTAAGTAACTGTTCAACTGAAGCAGATATGTAGCATAAATTGCAAGACAATACAGTATATAGAAATGTGCTGGGTATCCCATATGGAGTGTTAGAACTGCCTAAAATAAAGTATATAAACTACATGACATAGAAGCTTATATATATTATTGCTGTTATCCAAATGTCCCTGTCGCCTCAACGCGCGCTTCACCATTCTTCATCGGGGCATGTTGGAGAGGAGGAAAACTGTATAAAGTGTGGCTAAACCAATAGTGTAGAAGGATGGAGGATGTGTGTGTCCCTGTATTCTTATTGATGGTGATGTCCCTGGTACTCGGCTCATGTCTCAATGTCATCATCCCCCAATGGAACGTGGTCTTGTGGTTTCCAGCAAATGGAACGCAAGTGCTTCAATGCTGCCTTGGCTGCAGAGTGTGCACAATCGCCATGGTATGAAATATAACTGCAAGGCCAGGAGAATAGCGAAAGTGCACGGCAGAGAGCACAATCTACATTGAAACACCAGGTTATTTAGTTAATCGCTGATTGGTTTGTTTATTAAATATTGGAGAAGATATTATTGATATGAACATGCAACAGTATGTGCAGCATAAGAAAAAGGGGAAAGAAGTGAGGAGGTACATGATATCTGCACCATATCATTATATGGAAAAGGATATGCATCAGCTTTACATGCGTTAGTAACTACCAATACAGAAAAATCCAGCTCACCGGTTTAGACATCTTGTAATTCAGAGCACGGAGCCGCCTTGTCTTGGCATAAAACAATTCCAAAAAAGTAGATTGTCCAGCTCAACGAAGAAGTGAATACAAACTCTTTTATTCACTAAACCATTTTCAGATAGAGGATAAAACATCAGCATGGGTGATGTAAGGCATTGCGTTATCAACGCGTTTCTGGTGTCCAAGCACCCTTAGGGCCCCGTCACACATAGCGACTCACCAGCGATCCCGACAACGATATGAACTTGTCAGGATCGCTGGTGTGTCGCTACATGATCGCTGGTGACTATGCGGGTAACAAGTGATGCACGTCGCTTAGTTACCCACAGTGTACGTTAGATACCAACGCGCTGGTGCAGGGAGCTGGTAACCAAGGTAAGCAGCGAGTTTCTAAGTGCCACCCGGTGCTTAGAAACCCGCTGTTTATCTTGGTTGCCATCTCCCCTGCACCAGCGTGCTGGTATCTAACATACGCATCGGGTTTCTAGGCGCCGCGCGGTGCCTAGAAACCCGATGTTTACCTTGGTTACCAGCTCCAGCTCGCTGATCGCTGGTCTCCTGCCTGTCACACGCAACGATGCATGCTGGCCAGCGGGAGACCAACGATCAAAAAAATGTCCAGGACATTCAGCGACGATCAGTGATACCCAGCAGGGGGGCTGATCGTCGCTGCATGTCACACACAGCGATATCGCTGGGGAGATCGCTGTTGTGTCACAAAACTTGTGACTCAGCAGCGATCTCACTAGCGATCTCCTATGTGAGACGGGGGCTTTAGTCATGAAGTAAATACCACCATGTGATAGCATCTAATTGGAATCCATTCTGTGTCCTATTTTCCTTGGTTCCTTTTTTGTAAGAGGTCTTGAATATCTTACGTTTAGACTATGACTAAGGATGATACAGTTGCGAAAACGGGTTAGTCTATTTTTCTATGTGAACTTATCTGTGTTCACAAAATCTTTTTATGGATTTGTACTAAAAAAGAATAGACAAATTTTATAACATTTGAAATGTCATTTCAAATTTTTCCTATACATACTTTTATATTGCTGATGTATCATTTTTAGAAGATTTCATCAATATCGTATTCGTGCAGGCCGACACGCGCCCTTTCTGCCGATCAGCTGTAATAAGCTCTGGCAGTGGCTGGATGTAAACAGTGACGGAACAGCACAGCTCCAAACTGCAGCTCCGCTATTCGATGGAGCACAAAGTGGAGGGCAGCCCCACTAAGGAGTATGGGGGAAACAGTTGAATGAAGGGATTAGGTTTTGATGAATATTGTAGGCTATTGAACATTATTAGAGGTCTGCTTGGAAACATTGGCTGTTATTAAGGAATTGCATTTTTTTTAAAATTCATTGTGTTGTCCCGCGTTTTTGTTGGTGGACTTCGTGCCCAATTCGTCAAAACTGAGAATCTTGTTGATGATTTTCTTATTCCTTTTTTTTCTCTTTTTCATCTTTTTAGGGAAAAATTGGGCAAAGCTGATGAAGTTGGATTTCAAAAGATTCGCTCAACTTTAGGGCTAAAACTTTAAGAAACATAGAAGTTTAGTGCGAAGTAGGGCATTGCATCACTGCAACAAATGTCATTAATTCCATACACAGCCAAGAAAATGTTCCAGAAAGTATGACAGGAGTAAACATTTCCTTCAAATCTAACTCAGCGTAGTTTAATAAATGTCACAAATCAATAACAATACTTGTCCATCTAACACGTCCTACAAGTGCAAGAATTTACCCATTAGCGAGGCCCGTTCTTAGTGAGTGACAGGTTTTTGGACCAAAAAAATTGCTTTTACTGTAACTTAAAAACAAAAAGAAAATGAAATGTGACATTTTTGACTATTGCCATGGATTCCAAACTTTTTGCAGTCAAAAGACGAGTCAAAAGTAATGGTTTATGTCTATACAAATACGGAGGACATCTGTCATGTTTTACAGCACATCGATTGCATACTCCGTATCTAAAATGCCTCACTATATCATAAACGTGTAAGATATTGAAGAAACCAAGTTTACCGTCGATTTACAGATGCTTGACTGGGAAAAGGAGACATTTTTATTATATTCTTCCGATCAAATGACCTGTTAAAATCCAATTTATACCGGTGGAATCCATCGGCAGTCAAAGTTGAGTTATTATATTGTTTTTCAATTATATAAAACTTAAGTAAAAATTATAGTTTTATTTAAATGTTTGATCCAGATGCACATGGAAATAAAAAACAAGTAAAAGTACCAAGCTAAGGTTATATCTAAAGCAGGGGTCTCAAACTCAATTTACCCGGGTGCCCCTGGAGGTAGAATCTGGGTGAGGCTGGGCCACATCAGGTTTTCCAGAAGAAAAGCTCTTACAAAAACATTCCAATGTTATCAAATGTCCCAATGGGGACAGTATTGATGATGTATGTATAGTGCTGTGGAGTTAATAGCGCAATATCAATGAATAAATATTATCCTTAATATTATGTTACTATACCAGGATCTGAGGATTTTCTGTTTCGAGGTCAAGAGCTCTCTGATGTGATGTTGCTGCCTGTCTCGCTGTCTTCCTCTTTTGACACTGCAGTGTGGTGGACAAGTAAACATTAACTGGTTAACAGCAAGAAGTCATTCCCCCAGCACTCATTCTCCACCAGCGCTCATCCTCCCCAGCGCTCATTTTCCCCAGCGTTCATCCTCCCCCAGCATGCATTCCCCCCAGCGCTCATCCTCCACGCTCATCCTCCCCAGCGCTCATCCTCCCCAGCGCTCATCCTCCCCAGCGCTCATTCCCAGAGCTCATCCTCCCAGGCCATCCTCCCACCCATCCTCCCCAGCGCTCATCCTCCCCAGCGCTCATCCTCCCAGCGCTCATCCTCCCCAGCGCTCATTCTTCCCCAGCGCTCATTCCCCCAGCGCTCATTCTCCCCCAGAGCTCATTCTCCCCAGCGCTCATCTTCCCCAGCGCTCATCCTCCCCAGCGTTCATCCTCCCCAGCGCTAATTCCCCCCCCATTGTTTTTTCCCCATCACTCCCATCATTGCTTTTCCCTCATCACTCCCATCATTGCTTTTCCCTCATCACTCCCATCATTGCTTTTCCCATCACTCCCATCATTGCTTTTGCCTATTGCTTTTCCCCCATTACTCCCATCATTGCTTTTCCCCATCACTGTTTTCCCCATTGCTTTTTCCCATTACTTCCATCATTGCTTTTCCCCATTAGCTTTCCCCATTCTCACATTGCTTTTCCCCATTACTGCCATCATTGCTTTTCCCTATTACTGCCATCATTGCTTTTCCCTATTGCTTTTCCCCATTACTCCAATCATTGCTTTTCCCCATTGCTTTTCCCCATTACTGCCATCATTGCTTTTCCCCATTACTGCCATCATTGCTTTTCCCCATCGCTCTCCTACACACACACACACGCACACACATACATCACCTCTCACCTGTCCACACACACACAAACACCACCTCTCACCTGTCCACACACACACACACACCACCTCTCACCTGTCCGCAGCATCACCGCCGGTGCCCGCGCTTCCTCACTCTGACAGAGCAGGCCGCTGAATGATGAGTATTCCCGGCGCCGCCATCTTTCTGTGTTACCACTCATTAAGCTTATGAATATGGGAGGCACGCCTATGAGAGGAGTGGCGTCCATATTCATGACCTTAATGACCGGTACTACCAGTGACTGGGATTTCACATGCGGTGTTTCTCGCATGTGAGATCCCAGCCGAGGGCCGCAAAGTATATACCGAGGGCCCATGAAGTGGGGGCCGCAAACTCGTGTCCCGAGGGCCGCAGTTGGCCCGCGGGCTGCGAGTTTGAGACCCCTGATCTAGAGTTGGTGTGAATTGATTTGCAGACCCCGTACCAGGTCTGTAATCTGAGGCCCCTGGAAGTTAGACCTAAGAACCGCCTCCTACCATACCAGTATCTGCAACTCCACTTTTGATTAGCTGGCCTGGTGAAATGTCACATGTGTTTCATCATTCAATAATGATAACATGCCAGGCCGGCTAATCAAAAGAAGAGTCATGGATGTTGGTGGTAAGAGGCCGTTCTCAGTACTCCCATCCAGTGGCCACAAATTATGGATATGACCAATGAATTGGATTCTGCAAATCAATTCACGTCAACTCTAGTGATGACCTAAGTTTGGGATTGCCTAAGGAGCCCCTTAAAGGGGTTGTCCTGTCCAAAATGATAAGTCTGTAGTCACTCTGTGTGACTGCAGACTTATGAATCACCCCAGCATACACACTGTGCACTGTGAGGATTCGATGGTTTCTGAGCTATGGATTATGTATGCTCCCAGCCAGAGCCCAACTAGTGGACGCGGCCTCGCTTCATACACTTGTATTGAGTGAAGCCACGCCCATGCCCGCTAGATGGCCATGTCCACTGGATGGCCACGTCACTATACAGGGGACGTGGCCTCGCTCTCTACAAGTATATGGAGCAAGGCCAGGCCCACTGTCCAGAAGTGCGCATATTGTATACATACTCGTCGGTCCCGACTCTGAAATCGGCAAAACTTTGCAGCGCACAGTGAATACTCTGGGGGAAATGATAAGTCTACAGTCACACAGAGTGACTGCAGACTTTTATTTTTGGACTAGACAAAATGTTTAAAGTACTTACAAAATAGATCAGTGCAGACCATATTCAGCTTTTAAAAGCATTCTTGGTATATGCCATATTTTCTACACATAGGCCACTGATTCATCAACACTAGTGTTGTTCATGCCGGCCTTGATGAGGAGGCAAGCTACAGTCAGATGAACGTTCCATAACCCCTTCATGAGTTTGCAATTTACCGTTTTTTCATTTTCATTTTTTCTTCTTCCAAAAGCCATAACTTTTTTGATTTTCCATCCACATAGCCATGTGAGGGCTTATTTTTTGCGAGATGAGTTGTACTTTTGAATGACATCATTCATTTTATCATGTTATGTACTAGTAAGGCTACTTTCACACTTGCGTTTTTTAGCGCTTCGCATCGTGCGCTATTGGTCGCATGCGCAATGTTCCCATATCATTAACATGGCGGACGCAGTGTCTTGCGCTTGCACGCGCTCATTAGCGTTTGGCGTGCGCTGCGCATTTTCCAGTGTGCGCCCAGACGCGCTAGACGCTACATGTTGCATTTTTTTTTCCGGCACACCTATTTAAAAATGCGCGTGCGCACGTGTGCGCACGCTATGCGCAAAAAAAATAACATTGGCGTCTATGTGGGCGCTGGCGTGAGCGTGCCTTTGCGATTGTCAGCGCTTGTGTGCGCAAGCGATTTTTTAGTAAACATTGTCTAGACACTTGTCCAATGACCCCCTAGACAAGATACATTGTTTGTGAGGAGTCTAGATAAAAGTAGTATAGATTAAAGGAAGGTGTCAGTGCCACACAGACCCCTACACAGACTGGCGTCTATGTGGGCGCTGGCGTGAGCGTGCCTTTGCGATTGTCAGCGCTTGTGTGCGCAAGCGATTTTTTAGTAAACATTGTCTAGACACTTGTCCAATGACCCCCTAGACAAGATACATTGTTTGTGCGGAGTCTAGATAAAAGTAGTATAGATTAAAGGAAGGTGTCAGTGCCACACAGACCCCTACACAGACTGCCTGGAGACTGCATGCTGATAAGACCTGAAGATACAGTCTGGATCCCTATAAAAAGGCCTGCAAACAGCGTGCACCAAACTACACTGCCCTGAGACTGGAGCTGGACACTGGACGATCCATCTTGGACCACAACAGCCTGGATATTGCCTGGAGACACTGTGCCTGGACTCAAGAGCGATCCAAAGTGCAAGAATGAGAGTATTCTTTAAACAAATGACAGGCTGTCCTTATAATGTAATATGTGCTCATGTAATTTTTTTTTTTTTTGCAGCATTCTAGGTTCCACAACGGGACGACGACCTGTATGTGGATAATGAGGCCCTCATCTGCCAGGTCCATGAGCGTGTCCCGTTGTGGGACAGCCGTGATCCGCAGTACAAGGACAATGTGGTGACCCGACGGCTATGGAACGAGGTGGCCGCAGCGTTGATGGATGGCTGGGACAGCGCCTCTCCAAACCTCAAAAAGGCGTTTAGTAAGTATTTTCATTCTCTGTAAAGCTGCACTCAGTGTTGTTCCTGAGGCCACTGATGGGTTTACTGGCAGATATATTCTGCCAGTAAACCCAACAGTGCCCTCTGCTTCAACACTGACTGCCCTGTGTATGCTATTGCAATGTGTTCTGCATTCTAGTGTTTGTTTTTGTGCTGCACTCAGTATTGTTCCTGAGGCCACTGATGGGTTTACTGGCAGATATATTCTGCCAGTAAACCCAACAGTGCCCTCTGCTTCAACACTGACTGCCCTGTGTATGCTAAAAAATAACATTGGCGTCTATGTGGGCGCTGGCGTGCCTTTGCGATTGTCAGCGCTTGTGTGCGCAAGCGATTTTTTAGTAAACATTGTCTAGACACTTGTCCAATGACCCCCTAGACAAGATACATTGTTTGTGAGGAGTCTAGATAAAAGTAGTATAGATTAAAGGAAGGTGTCAGTGCCACACAGACCCCTACACAGACTGCCTGGAGACTGCATGCTGATAAGACCTGAAGATACAGTCTGGATCCCTATAAAAAGGCCTGCAAACAGCGTGCACCAAACTACACTGCCCTGAGACTGGAGCTGGACACTGGACGATCCATCTTGGACCACAACAGCCTGGATATTGCCTGGAGACACTGTGCCTGGACTCAAGAGCGATCCAAAGTGCAAGAATGAGAGTATTCTTTAAACAAATGACAGGCTGTCCTTATAATGTAATATGTGCTCATGTAATTTTTTTTTTTTTTTGCAGCATGTCTTCTGGATCAGAATATTCACCATCCCGGCAAGAACTGGCCGAAGCAGAGCATGATGTGAGTATCTTCCTGCCTTTGGGTAAGTATAGCTGCTGAATCTACAAATGGCTAAAATTTGTGTTTCTTTTTCAGACATCATCGTCGGACACGGGCATTGAGGAGTCTCAGAAGGAGCAGTCGCAGCCGAGTCAAGTCCCGGTGGCGAGACGGAATGTAAGTATATAGCCTTTGAATGTCTATTTCTTTTCTACTCCTATTGTTCTTTTCTTTGTAAAAAAAATACAAGATTGTAATTTTTATTTTGTTTCTTCTAGGTTCCACAACGGGACGACGACCTGTATGTGGATAATGAGGCCCTCATCTGCCAGGTCCATGAGCGTGTCCCGTTGTGGGACAGCCGTGATCCGCAGTACAAGGACAATGTGGTGACCCGACGGCTATGGAACGAGGTGGCCGCAGCGTTGATGGATGGCTGGGACAGCGCCTCTCCAAACCTCAAAAAGGCGTTTAGTAAGTATTTTCATTCTCTGTAAAGCTGCACTCAGTGTTGTTCCTGAGGCCACTGATGGGTTTACTGGCAGATATATTCTGCCAGTAAACCCAACAGTGCCCTCTGCTTCAACACTGACTGCCCTGTGTATGCTATTGCAATGTGTTCTGCATTCTAGTGTTTGTTTTTGTGCTGCACTCAGTGTTGTTCCTGAGGCCACTGATGGGTTTACTGGCAGATATATTCTGCCAGTAAACCCAACAGTGCCCTCTGCTTCAACACTGACTGCCCTGTGTATGCTATTGAAATGTGTTCTGCATTCTAGTGTATGTTTTTATGCTGCACTCAGTGTTGTTCCTGAGGCCACTGATGGGTTTACTGGCAGATATATTCTGCCAGTAAACCCAACAGTGCCCTCTGCTTCAACACTGACTGCCCTGTGTATGCTATTGAAATGTGTTCTGCATTCTAGTGTTTGTTTTTATGCTGCACTCAGTGTTGTTCCTGAGGCCACTGATGGGTTTACTGGCAGATATATTCTGCCAGTAAACCCAACAGTGCCCTCTGCTTCAACACTGACTGCCCTGTGTATGCTATTGAAATGTGTTCTGCATTCTAGTGTTTGTTTTTATGCTGCACTCAGTGTTGTTCCTGAGGCCACTGATGGGTTTACTGGCAGATATATTCTGCCAGTAAACCCAACAGTGCCCTCTGCTTCAACACTGACTGCCCTGTGTATGCTATTGCAATGTGTTCTGCATTCTAGTGTTTGTTTTTGTGCTGCACTCAGTGTTGTTCCTGAGGCCACTGATGGGTTTACTGGCAGATATATTCTGCCAGTAAACCCAACAGTGCCCTCTGCTTCAACACTGACTGCCCTGTGTATGCTATTGAAATGTGTTCTGCATTCTAGTGTTTGTTTTTATGCTGCACTCAGTGTTGTTCCTGAGGCCACTGATGGGTTTACTGGCAGATATATTCTGCCAGTAAACCCAACAGTGCCCTCTGCTTCAACACTGACTGCCCTGTGTATGCTATTGCAATGTGTTCTGCATTCTAGTGTTTGTTTTTGTGCTGCACTCAGTGTTGTTCCTGAGGCCACTGATGGGTTTACTGGCAGATATATTCTGCCAGTAAACCCAACAGTGCCCTCTGCTTCAACACTGACTGCCCTGTGTATGCTATTGAAATGTGTTCTGCATTCTAGTGTTTGTTTTTATGCTGCACTCAGTGTTGTTCCTGAGGCCACTGATGGGTTTACTGGCAGATATATTCTGCCAGTAAACCCAACAGTGCCCTCTGCTTCAACACTGACTGCCCTGTGTATGCTATTGAATGTGTTCTGCATTCTAGTGTTTGTTTTTATGCTGCATTCAGTGTTGTTCCTGAGGCCACTGATGGGTTTACTGGCAGATATATTCTGCCAGTAAACCCAACAGTTCTCTCTGCTTCAACACTGACTGCCCTGTGTATGCTATTGCAATGTGTTCTGCATTCTAGTGTTTGTTTTTGTGCTGCACTCAGTGTTGTTCCTGAGGCCACTGATGGGTTTACTGGCAGATATATTCTGCCAGTAAACCCAACAGTGCCCTCTGCTTCAACACTGACTGCCCTGTGTATGCTATTGAAATGTGTTCTGCATTCTAGTGTTTGTTTTTATGCTGCACTCAGTGTTGTTCCTGAGGCCACTGATGGGTTTACTGGCAGATATATTCTGCCAGTAAACCCAACAGTGCCCTCTGCTTCAACACTGACTGCCCTGTGTATGCTATTGCAATGTGTTCTGCATTCTAGTGTTTGTTTTTATGCTGCACTCACTGTTGTTCCTGAGGCCACTGATGGGTTTACTGGCAGATATATTCTGCCAGCAAACCCAACAGTGCCATTTTTCAACAGTCACTGACCTGTGTTCTATATGTGTTGTGCATTCTATTGGTTTTTGTTATTGCCGTCACTCTTGTTCCTCAGGTAATGTTGGTTTTGCTGCCAGATATATTTTAACAGCAAACCAACAGTGTCATCTGGTCAACAGTCACTATCCTGTTTTTTTTGAGCTATGTGTTGTGCATTCTATTGTTTTTTGTTATGCCCAGTCACTCTTGTTCCTCATGGTAATGTTGGTTTCTGCCCGATATATTCTAACAGCAAACACAACAGTGTCCCTCTGGGTCAACAGTCACTATCCTGTTTTTTCTTGAGCTATGTGTTGTGCATTCTATTGGTTTTTGTTATTGCCCAGTCACTCTTGTTCCTCATGGTAATGTTGGTTTTGCTGCCAGATATATTCTAACAGCAAACACAACAGTGTCATCTGGGTCAACAGTCACTATCCTGTGTATTGTATAGCTTTTTATAATGCTGCATTGACAGTTTGACATTTTCATTCAGGTATGTGTGTTGAGACTGATTTTGCCCTGACTGCATTCTATAATTGTTTTCTTTTTTTCTCAACAGTGAACAAAGTCCGCACACGATGGCGCTCGATGAAGGACCGCTTCAACACTGATGTTCGAGCAGAGGGACAGGTTCGCAGTGGTTCTGCAGCAAGGCCCAGAAATAAATATCGTTATTATCGCGAGTTGGCGTTCCTGAGACCGGTCCTTGCTAGCAGAGCGTAAGTTTTTTTTTTTTTTTTTAATTTTTTTCTTTATTTTCTTTTCTACAGCTGATGCTTCTTGTTCATGCATTATAGTAATGTTTTTTTTTCTTTCCACAGCACCTGGAGCAGCACCATGCAGCCTGTCCCTGAAGCGGTCCTTCCTCGGACAACCTTGGACTCGTCCCAGCCATCCGACAGCCTGGAAGCAACTTGCAGGTCAGCAACACAGACAGCTGGTGACCAGGAAGCTGGTCCATCAGGTGTTCCCCTCTCCCAGGTCTCTGCCACTGGTTTTGCGGGCACTTCCCGGCACGGCAGAGGGCCATGGAGAGGAATGTCTTGCCCGAGTTTGTTCACTTGAGCGAGTCCTTTCAAGGCAATATCAAGACGCTTGGAAGCAGAGTTGGAAGCGGTTTTTCACTGATGGAACGTGGTTTTACCCACATGGATCACCGTTTCAACTGTGTCGAACAGCGTCTTGATCGCCTGGAGACCGACCTCAACAGACCAGCGCACCATTTTTTCAGTAAAATAGAACGGGGCATGGCGGAACACCTTACTCCTGAGCAACAGCTGTGTGTGATGCAGGCCTGCAGCAATGCTTACTTGCAGCAGATGCAGCAGAATCGGTACGTGCAGCAGTCAGTGGTTGCATATCCAACAGTGCCACCACTGATTCGCCACACATCACTACCGACTTCTGCTGCATACTACTGCACAGCCACCAGCATTCCGAGTCACCAGTACACCACCACAAGTCCGAGTACTGTTGGACACTCCACCGTCGCCACCACCATGGCAAGCGCTGCTCCTGTGTGGAGCAACACCCCCACAGACACTGGTCCACAGTCATGGACTCAAGCCACCGCAGTACCTGCTTGGGCCACGGCACCCACTTCTCCTTCTAGGAGTACCGCCACCAGTCAACAATTTCCCACAACAGCACCCACTGATCCTATGAGTACCGTCACCAGTCAGCAACAATCCATTTCAAGGGCACCCACTTCTCCTTCTAGGAGTACCGCCACCAGTCAACAATTTACCGCCACAGCACCCACTGATCCTATGAGTACCGCCACCAGTCAGCAACAATCCATTTCAAGGGCACCCACTTCTCCTTGGAACACCGCCAACCCTTTGGTTACTCCGAGCACTGCCAACACTTCACCGCCACTGCCACCACCGAGCATGAGAGCGGTGACCCACATTCAGTCTTTTTGATTCAAGGACAAGGTCAACCAGCTCAAGGCGGACAAAGAGAAGTCGTCCATGCATGTTACTCCTGTCTCCAAGAAGAAAAATAAAAAATCTTTGTTTGTCCATCCACACTCTCCTCCTAATGTGTCTCAAAGTGCCTCTCATTTGATGTGTGATCTTCCTTCACCCACTACTTTTGTTGCCCCTTCCCCTGTAACCCCTTCATCGGTTTCCAGCCCTCTTCATCTCTGCACACCCCCAGATTATCGAAATCACCACCAAAACGTCAGTAGCAATAAAAATTGGTAATAAAAAGCACATTTCTATAAAACTTCTGTGGCAGTGACGATACATATGGCATCTTGTACACACATTGTAATAATCTGTTTTTTCTATTACTACTGGGGCAGTGACTACCAATTTCATCTTGTACAAACATTGTACTAATCTGATTTTTCTATTACTACTGGGGCAGTGACTACCAATTTCATCTTGTACAAACATTGTACTAATCTGTTTTTTTTATTACTACTGGGGCAGTGACTACCAATTGCATCTTGGACAAACATTGTACTAATCTGTTTTTTCTATTACTACTGGGGCAGTGACTACCAATTTCATCTTGTACAAACATTGTACTAATCTGTTTTTTCTATTACTACTGGGGCAGTGACTACCAATTTCATCTTGTACAAACATTGTACTAATCTGTTTTTTCTATTACTACTGGGGCAGTGACTACCAATTGCATCTTGGACAAACATTGTACTAATCTGTTTTTTCTATTACTACTGGGGCAGTGACTACCAATTGCATCTTGTACAAACATTGTACTAATCTGTTTTTTCTATTACTACTGGGGCAGTGACTACCAATTGCATCTTGGACAAACATTGTACTAATCTGTTTTTTCTATTACTACTGGGGCAGTGACTACCAATTGCATCTTGGACAAACATTGTACTAATCTGATTTTTCTATTACTACTGGGGCAGTGACTACCAATTGCATCTTGTACAAACATTGTACTAATCTGTTTTTTCTATTACTACTGGGGCAGTGACTACCAATTGCATCTTGACAAACATTGTACTAATCTGTTTTTTCTATTACTACTGGGGCAGTGACTACCAATTTCATCTTGTACAAACATTGTACTAATCTGTTTTTTCTATTACTACTGGGGCAGTGACTACCAATTGCATCTTGGACAAACATTGTACTAATCTGTTTTTTCTATTACTACTGGGGCAGTGACTACCAATTTCATCTTGTACAAACATTGTACTAATCTGTTTTTTCTATTACTACTGGGGCAGTGACTACCAATTTCATCTTGTACAAACATTGTACTAATCTGTTTTTTCTATTACTACTGGGGCAGTGACTACCAATTTCATCTTGTACAAACATTGTACTAATCTGTTTTTCTATTACTACTGGGGCAGTGACTACCAATTCATCTTGTACAAACATTGTACTAATCTGTTTTTTCTATTACTACTGGGGCAGTGACTACCAATTGCATCTTGGACAAACATTGTACTAATCTGTTTTTTCTATTACTACTGGGGCAGTGACTACCAATTTCATCTTGTACAAACATTGTACTAATCTGTTTTTCTATTACTACTGGGGCAGTGACTACCAATTGCATCTTGTACAAACATTGTACTAATCTGTTTTTTCTATTACTACTGGGGCAGTGACTACCAATTTCATCTTGTACAAACATTGTACTAATCTGATTTTTTCTATTACTACTGGGGCAGTGACTACCAATTGCATCTTGTACAAACATTGTACTAATCTGTTTTTTCTATTACTACTGGGGCAGTGACTACCAATTGCATCTTGGACAAACATTGTACTAATCTGTTTTTTCTATTACTACTGGGGCAGTGACTACCAATTTCATCTTGTACAAACATTGTACTAATCTGATTTTTCTATTACTACTGGGCAGTGACTACCAATTGCATCTTGGACAAACATTGTACTAATCTGTTTTTTCTATTACTACTGGGGCAGTGACTACCAATTGCATCTTGGACAAACATTGTACTAATCTGTTTTTTCTATTACTACTGGGGCAGTGACTACCAATTTCATCTTGTACAAACATTGTACTAATCTGTTTTTTCTATTACTACTGGGCAGTGACTACCAATTGCATCTTGGACAAACATTGTACTAATCTGTTTTTTATTTACTACTGGGGCAGTGACTACCAATTGCATCTTGTACAAACATTGTACTAATCTGTTTTTTCTATTACTACTGGGGCAGTGACTACCAATTTCATCTTGTACAAACATTGTACTAATCTGTTTTTCTATTACTACTGGGGCAGTGACTACCAATTGCATCTTGGACAAACATTGTACTAATCTGTTTTTTCTATTACTACTGGGGCAGTGACTACCAATTGCATCTTGTACAAACATTGTACTAATCTGTTTTTTCTATTACTACTGGGGCAGTGACTACCAATTGCATCTTGTACAAACATTGTACTAATCTGTTTTTTCTATTACTACTGGGGCAGTGACTACCAATTGCATCTTGGACAAACATTGTACTAATCTGTTTTTTCTATTACTACTGGGGCAGTGACTACCAATTTCATCTTGTACAAACATTGTACTAATCTGTTTTTTTATTACTACTGGGGCAGTGACTACCAATTGTCATCTTGTACAAACATTGTACTAATCTGTTTTTTCTATTACTACTGGGGCAGTGACTACCAATTTCATCTTGTACAAACATTGTACTAATCTGTTTTTCTATTACTACTGGGGCAGTGACTACCAATTGCATCTTGGACAAACATTGTACTAATCTGTTTTTTCTATTACTACTGGGGCAGTGACTACCAATTGCATCTTGGACAAACATTGTACTAATCTGTTTTTTCTATTACTACTGGGGCAGTGACTACCAATTGCATCTTGGACAAACATTGTACTAATCTGTTTTTTCTATTACTACTGGGGCAGTGACTACCAATTTCATCTTGTACAAACATTGTACTAATCTGTTTTTTCTATTACTACTGGGGCAGTGACTACCAATTGCATCTTGGACAAACATTGTACTAATCTGTTTTTTCTATTACTACTGGGGCAGTGACTACCAATTGCATCTTGTACAAACATTGTACTAATCTGTTTTTTCTATTACTACTGGGGCAGTGACTACCAATTGCATCTTTGTACAAACATTGTACTAATCTGTTTTTTCTATTACTACTGGGGCAGTGACTACCAATTTCATCTTGTACAAACATTGTACTAATCTGTTTTTTCTATTACTACTGGGGTAGTGACTACCAATTGCATCTTGGACAAACATTGTACTAATCTGTTTTTTCTATTACTACTGGGGCAGTGACTACCAATTGCATCTTGTGCAAACATTGTACTAATCTGATTTTTCTATTACTTCTGGGGCAGTGACAATACCATGCTCATGTTGGACACAAATTGTACTAATGTGATCTTTCTAAAACCTTTGTGTGAATATAAATATTTTATTTTTTTAATAAAAAAAAATTATAATGTGATCTATACAAATGTAATCCAAAAAATCATTGCCAATTCAAATGTTGTTTTCCTGTTGTACAAAATAAATGTGCCAATCTTCTTTTAGTAATTTTGGTTTGCTTTGTGTTTATTTTGCCACCTACACACTGCGACGTACACACACTGCGATGTACACTTTGCGTTTTTGACTACACATAACTACAGGAATGACACAAGTTTGTGTACTTCATGGAGATATGTTTAGTCCAAAACACAAATATATTCCTTTTTTTGCACCAACAGTCTGTCTGTCTGCTAATATTGTACAGACTGAATAGAGGATGGTGTTGAGTGCAAAGCATATCTATTTAACCTTGCCAGATATACTAAAAAATGAAATGAGTGTGGTGTGTTTATGACATTATTTCACTTTGTGTTAGAAGGCCATGTATTCTAGATATAACTTGTAATTGAGCACATCCTCTATTCAGTGTGTGTTGAAGAAACAGAGGAGATGATGGTGAAAATTCACTTTATATGTACAATACCCTGACCTTGTATCATTACTATCACACCTGGCCAGGTGAATAGACATGAGTTTTAACCAGCAGCGTTGCTTCAGTCTGCATTAATTTGAAGCATACTGTAGCGATGCTGCTGTTTAGAAGTCATGTGTACTCACCTGCCCAGGCCTGATAGATTCTGAAGTGACGATGCGTTATTTGGTGCATCACCACTTCAGCATGCCACCAGGCATTGGTATAGAACAAGATGTATAATCTTTATTATCTCTGCGTTCCAAATAAAGTCACAGTGACACAAATAATTGTTGTGTTAAATAAAGGTCATACAACTTGTGTACATGTATATTTAACTACCTAGTCAGGATTACAAATAAATTCATGATGCACCCAAAAATATGCATAATGAATTCACTGGTAACCTGGCCATTTCATAATTGTTTTTTAATTTAAAAACAGACTGCACGTGGTACAGGTATAAACAGAGGTATTTTATTTAAATTAAAAAAAAATAAAAATTTGATTAACATACAGACAAGAACATTATTTTACACCATTTGTTCTTGCCAATCCACCCGTCCTACATCTGACATGAAGTAGGCCGCAAATTGGTCTCTCATTTGCCTACTTCAACAGAAGACCTGAGAGGGTGCTGAGTGAACTCAGGCAATGGGTTAGGAGCTGCATCATCAAGTTCAAAGTTTGGGTGCTCTTTTGCCATGACAAAGTTATGTAGCACCACACAGGCCTTCACAACTTCATCCACTGTTTGCACTTTCAGATGAATGGCTGTGCCCAGAATGCGCCACCTGGAAACCAGTATACCGAAGGCACACTCTACAGTTCTTCTTGCCCTGGTCAGCCTGTAATTGAAAATTTTTTTGTTGTGGTCCAAGTCCCGGCTGGAGTAGGGTTTAAGTAGGTGTTGGCTCATCTGGAATGCCTCATCCCCAACCATTAAAAATGGCATTGATGTACCTTCGGTGTGGGGAAGAGGCCGTGGCATGGGGAAATTAAACTGGTTTCCATACAACCTCCGTCCCATGTCCAAGTTCTTAAACGCCTGTGAATCATTCCCACGGCCAAATGCCCCAATGTCCACCGCAACAAACATACAGTCTGCATCTGCAATGGCCATAAGAACTGTAGAATAGTACTTCTTGTAATTGTAGTACTCCGAGCCTGTTCTTTTAGGTTTCATGATGCGGATGTGTTTCCCATCAACTGCTCCCAAACAGTTGGGGAAATTGCATGTTGTCCAGAATTTTTCTGCTATTTCTAGCCACTTTTCGGTGGTGGGCAGGGGCATAAATTCCGGTCAGAGAACAGTCCACAATGCCCGGCAGGTGTCAACAACAATTCCTGACAACGTGGAGATACCAATCCGGTACTGGAAGTGAAGTGAAGACAGGCTCTCTCCAGTAGCAATGAATCTATAGAAAGAACAAAAAAATTATTATTGTATATGTTTTTGTAAAACATTTATAAACAAAAAAATGGCATAAAAATAATTATGCAGGTCTTTGTTTACTAGCTGGCAGAACAATAATTCTGTCATCTTTGTAATAGTACATGGCATTAGTAATACAATGATGCAGGCATTTGTTTATCAATAATAATACATACCGTAATGTCACCAGGAGTCTTTCCTCTGGAGGAATCGCCCAACGGAGCTGGGTGTCCTGTCTCCTTATTAATTGTTGGACCCGAGCAAGTAAATCCATGAAGGATTGTTGTGACATCCGGGTGTAGTCGTTAAATTTCTCCGGGTTTGACTGCAGCTCACTGTAGAGGGTCTGATACGCTCCACGGCTCTCCCGGAGTTCTACAATGGGATGTACCCACAAACGCCGCCGCTGCCGTCTCCGCTGTCTTTCTCTCTTCCTTTGTTCATGGCAAGCAACGGCATAAGACTGTGCCATAGCCATGTCCACATCCAGGTTGAAGAAGAAATTCTGCATAAGCTGATCCATGTTCATCAAGGCAAATGCAAGCAAATGTAAAAAAGGGCTGTGAACAGGCTCTATATAAAGATTTTCAATGAGACACGCCCACTGGTGTCCCATTGGTGGGTTCTGTTGCAAGAATTTTTCAAGGATTTTCACTGAGGACTCTCAACTCTAAATATTTTTCAAGGATTTTCATCATGTGTTTTGGCCAGAAAAAACGCAAACGCATACAAAAACGCTTTAAATCGCATACAATCGCTGCGTTTTTCCAAAGCAATGCGCACTATTCGACTGCAAAATATCGCAGCGATTACACGCGTTTGCACGCGGATTTTTCATGCGTTTCATGTGCGCTCGATACGCAGCGCTAAAAAACGCAAGTGTGAAAGTAGCCTAAGGAATAAAAAAATCTAAGTGCGTTGAAATTGCAATTACACAATTGTTTTTTGGGTTTTTTATTTCACTATGTTTACTATATGGTAAAACTGACTTGGCAATATAATTTTCTAGGTAAGTGTGAATACGCAGATAAAAAACATGTATAGTTTTTTTATTTTAATGGTGAATAAAATTTGGAAATTTGTAAGAAAATTTTTTTTGCTTATGCAACCTTTTTCTAAAACACATAACATTTTCATTTTTCGGGACATAGGGCTGATGTTTTTATTGATATCATTTTGGGTTTTGGGGTAGATACAATGTTTTGATCGCCTCATATTGCATTTTATTGCAATGTTGCTGAGGGCAATAAAACATAATTCTGACATTTTTATTTTTTTCGTGTTACGCTGTTTATTGATCAGAATAATTTATTTTAGATTTTGTTACAAATGTAGTGATACCAAATATGTGTATTTTTAATTTTTTATTGTTTTATTTTTAATGGGGCAAAAGTTGTGCTTTTCAAATATTTTTCATATTTTTAAAAACTTTTTTTCTCACTTTTTACTGTATTTGTTAGTTTCCTTAATCCCTTAAAATCATGATCTCCTATGAATGCCAGCCACGTGCTGGCTTTCACGTTAGAATCGTAATGACAGACACGATGGTCATCAGCAGATCCTCTGCTTTCATGGCAACCCATCGGCGCCCCGTGCTTACATGATGTGTGCGCTGATGGGAGAATGGAACAACGTGCACCCCTGCCGGCAGATTCTAACGCACATGATGGCTGATGATATCAGCCATCACGTCCTGGGAAAATTGTGGGCTTGGTGTGCAAGACTGCATCAAAGGCAGCGACACAACTTTTGATGTACAAGTACGTCAAAGGTCATGAAAGTAGCCTGTGTCTCCATGTGCGCCTCACCACAAATTCTAGTCCAATTGAGGACTTGACAAAGATTTATGGCATAAGGAATGCCGTCGCTCATCATGAATTTGATTGTGGTTGCCATGCCCTGTCTTGCCTACTTTGTTGAAACTGGCTGAAAATGGTGTGAGATTAACATAATTTGCTAAATCTTAAAGGAGTCTCGAGTTGTGCTAAAATGTTGCTGGCAATCGTCTGAACAAATTAATAGAGATTTAAGGGCTATTCCATCTCCAAGAACCAATCCCAGTTTGGCTATGTACCTGAGGAAGTGGACAGGACGTCCACGAAACGCGTAGTTTTATAGCCCTGAATAAAGTATGCAACTCTTCTGAACTTTGTGGTTCCCTTGCCTGATTTTGGAGGAGCGTGGATTTGTCGGCATCTTGAATATCCTATCCAGAAATTTTTGAAGATCCTTTGTGGGTCTGGTGCCATCTGCAAACCTCCTATCAAACTCATTACATGTGCATACTCACAACATATAAGGCCGGAGTCACACTATCGAGAAATACGGACGAGTACAATGCGAGAAAAAATCACTTTGCAATTGGACCAATGTTAATCTATGGGGTAGCTCCCAGCATCCGATTTTTTGCCGTCCGTTTTAAACGTGCGAGAGAAATCGCAGCATTCTGCGATTTTCACCGTATTACGGCCGAGACTCGCCAATGCAAGTCTATGGGTGTGTGAAAACATCGGATTACACATGGACCACACGTGTGACTTGCGAGAAATACGCACCGGTGTCCTTTAGAAAAGCCGGCAATTCATTGTGCTATACTGTAAAATTACACTGACAGGTTTAATATAGAATGGAAAGAATAGGTATATACACATAGAATACATATGTATATATATATATATATATATATATATATATATATACACATGTCTTTGTGACATATATATATATATATATATATATATACACATATATTTATAGTTCATACACTTCTACATAGTATAATGGCCGCTAATTCAATTGCCGGCTTCTGTAAAATCATTACAGAACCCGACATGAAATGACACATGGTTACATACAGTAAACCATTTCATTCATGTAGTTTGATATATGGTTTTGATTAACAATTATATGAGTGTATGTGTGCAAAATTTCATACATGTAGGTGTTAATTTAATGTGTAATTTCGTTGTAAAAAAAAATGCGTGGGCTCCCGTTGTCTTTTCTCCGCCAGACAGGGAAAGCCAGTGACTAAAGACAGATATTAGTAGCCCTGAGAGGGACCATTGTTTTTGGCCCCTCCCTGGCTACTAACATCTGCCCCCAGCCACCCCAGAAAAGGCACATATATTATTAAATGCGCCTTTTTTGGCACTTAGCCCGTCTATTCCCATTGCCTACAATTTGCATGGTTTCAGGCGCTCCCTCAAAACACATTTGTTCAGAGAGGCCTATCACTTTCACTAATCAAAGTCATTCTTTGTGTAAGTGTGTGTGTGTAGCCCATTCACTATCTCCATCCATTCCTCACTCCCTCAAGATGGCTGGACCATCATTGTAAATACACCATTGTATATACACACCTGTACTTTGTATCTCCCCCACCTCATTGTAGATTGTAAGCTCTCACGAGCAGGGTCATCTTATCTTGCTTTAATTATTGTATTGTTAACGTTGTTACTTATGACTTGTGTTTTGAAACTGTTATACTGTAAAGCGCTGCGGAATATGTTGGCGCTATATAAATAAAGATTATTATTATCTATTTATATAATCGTCTTATCCTGTCTGTCTGTCCAGGAAATCCCGCGTCGCTGATTGGTCCGGCCGCGGCCAATCAGTGACGCAGAACTAACTCTGCCCATGTGGTCATGTGACTCACCAACTGCCCATGATGTACTGAACATGTTTTGTCAGTTACAGTGTCTGATGTACTTCTGTCACGTTTACTGAACACGGGTAATACACAGTGACATGAGGTAATACACAGGAGACATGAGGTAATACATAAGTAACATAAGGTAATACACAGTAAAATTAGGTAATATACAGTAACATGAGGTAATTCACAGTAATATGAGGCAATACACAGTAATATGAGGTAATACACAGGTAACATGAGGTAATATGAGGTAATATCTGGTAACATGAGGTAATGTACAGTTATATGAGGTAATATACAGTACAGTCATGGCCAAAAGTTTTGAGAATGACACAAATATTAATTTTTACAAAGTCTACTGCTTCACTTTTTCTAATGGCAATTTGCATATACTCCAGAATGTTATAAAGATTGATCAGCTTAACAGCAATTACTTACAAAGTCAATATTTGGCTAGAAAATGAACTTTATCCCCCAAAACACATTTCAACATCATTGCAGCCCTGCCTTAAAAGGACCAGCTAACCTCTTTTCAGTGATTGCTCCATTAACACAGGTGTGGGTGTTGATGAGGACATGGCTGGAGATCAATCTGTCATGATTAAGTAAGAATGACACCACTGGACACTTTAAAAGGAGGCTGGTGCTTGGCATCATTGTTTCTCTTCTGTTAACCATGGTTATCTCTAAAGAAACACGTGCAGTCATCATTGCAATGCACAAAACTGGCCTAACAGGGAAGAGTATCACAGCTAGAAAGATTGCACCTCAGTCAACAATCTATCGCATCATCAAGAACTTCAAGGAGAGAGGTTCCATTGTTGCCAAAAAGGCTTCAGGGCGCCCAAGAAAGACCAGCAAGCGCCAGGACTGTCTCTTAGAAGTGTTTCAGCTGCGGGATTGGGCTACCAGCAGTGCAGAGCTTGCTCAGGAATGGCAGCAGGCAGGTGTGAGTGCATCTGCACGCACTGTGAGGCGGAGACTCTTGGAGCAAGGCCTGGTCTCAAGGAGGGCAGCAAAGAAGCCACTTCTCTCCAGAAAAAAACATCATGGACAGACTGATATTCTGCAAAAGGTACAGGCAGTGGACTGCTGAGGACTGGGGTAAAGTTATTTTCTCTGATGAATCCCCTTTTCGATTGTTTGGGACATCAGGAAAATGCCTCATTCGGAGAAGACAAGGTGAGTGCTACCACCAGTCTTGTCTCATGCCAACTGTTAAGCATCCTGAAACCATTCATGTGTGGGGTTGCTTCTCAGCCAAGGGAATCGGCTCTCTCACAGTCTTGCCTAAAAACACAGCCATGAATAAAGAATGGTATCAGAATGTCCTCCAAGAGCAACTTCTCCCAACCCTCCAAGAGCAGTTTGGTGATCAACAATGCCTTTTCCAGCATGATGGAGCACCTTGCCATAAAGCAAAGGTGATAACTAAATGGCTCAGGGAACAAAACATAGAGATTTTGGGTCCATGGCCTGGAAACTCCCCAGATCTTAATCCCATTGAGAACTTGTGGTCGATCATCAAGAGACGGGTGGACAAACAAAAACCTAAAAATTCTGACAAAATGAAAGCATTGATTGTGCAAGAATGGACTGCTATCAGTCAGGATTTGGTCCAGAAGTTGATTGAGAGCATGCCAGGGAGAATTGCAGAGGTCCTGAAGAAGAAGGGTCAACACTGCAAATATTGACTTGCTGCATTAACTCATTCTAACTGTCAATATAAGCTTTTGTTACTCATATGTTTGCAATTATTATATTTCTGTCTGTGATAAAAACATCTGTCAAACACACATAAAAACCAGAGGGCAGCAGATCATGTGAAAATATAATATTTGTGTCATTCTCAAAACTTTTGGCCATGACTGTAATATGAGATAATACACAGTGACATGAGGTAATACAAAGTAACATCAGCGACGCAAGGCTAACTCCGCCCATGTGGTCATGTGACTCACCAACTGCCCGTGATGTACTGAACATGTTTTGTCAGTCACAGTGTCTGATGTACTTCTGTTACGTTTACTGAACACGGGTAATACACGGTGACATGAGGTAATACACAGGTGACATGAGGTAATACATAAGTAACATAAGGTAATACACAGTAAAATGAGGTAATATACAGTAATATGAGGTAATACACAGTAATATGAGGTAATACACAGGTAACATGAGGTAATATGAGGTAATATACGATAACATGAGGTAATACACAGTAATATAAGGTAATACACAGTAATATGAGGTAATACACAGTGACATGAGGTAATACAAAGTAACATCAGCGACGCAAGGCTAACTCCGCCCATGTGGTCATGTGACTCACCAACTGCCCGTGATGTACTGAACATGTTTTGTCAGTCACAGTGTCTGATGTACTTCTGTTACGTTTACTGAACACGGGTAATACACGGTGACATGAGGTAATACACAGGTGACATGAGGTAATACATAAGTAACATAAGGTAATACACAGTAAAATGAGGTAATATACAGTAATATGAGGTAATACACAGTAATATGAGGTAATACACAGGTAACATGAGGTAATATGAGGTAATATACGATAACATGAGGTAATACACAGTAATATAAGGTAATACACAGGTAACATGAGGTAATATACAGTAACATGTGGTAATATACAGTAACATGTGGTAATATACAGTAACATGAGGTAATACACAGTAAAATGAGGTAATATACGGTAACATGAGGTAATACACAGTAATATGAGTTAATACACAGTGACATGAGGTAATACACAGTAACATCTATCTAATATATATAATCATCTTACCCCGTCTGTCTGTCTTTCTGTCCAGGAAATCCCGTGTTGCTGATAGGTCCGGCCGCAGCCAATCAGCGATGCGGGATTTTAGAAAAAAGATGTCGGCCGTTAGCGGCTTATCTGCCGCACGGAGGTCAGTGGCGGTGCAGCAGGGAGATGACCGGCGCCAGCTGGTCATCTCCTGGCTGCTCGCAGCAGAAGTACCCTGACCAGTGGCGCCGCTGACCTCCATGCGGCTACCGTCTGCAGATCAGTGGCTAGGGCCGCTGATCTCCCGACGGCAAGTGTAAACGGAGGACCGGGGAGTGGCGCCGCAGGTCGACATACTTTTGGTGCGAGCAGCCGGTCATCTCCCGGAGAGAGTATATCATCTCCCGGAGAGCGTGATTAAATTTGGCGCCAAAATCGCTGATTGGACGCGGGCAGCGGCCACGACCAATCAGCAGAGCGGTGTTTAAATTTGGTGCCAATATTGCTGATTGGTCGCAGCGGTTGGGTTGATATTGTTAACAAACATATTATAGTGTCTATGTACTTTTTTTGTCCGATGATTTATTTAAATACAGTTAGATATTCATGTAATAGTTTATATATTTTGATGATCTGTTTAATAATTTCGTTCAGTTGTATTAAGTTCTATGAGCAATAACATTTAATGATAATGTATATATTTTACCCGAAAAATCCTGTGTATTCATTGCATTATTCTTAAATCTTCATAAATAAACTACATACATATTCTAGAATACCCGATGCGTTAGAATCGGGCCACCATCTAGTTATTAATAATGGGTTAGGGCCACCTTGGTATTGAAAGGTGACATTAAGCTGGGTTAATAATGGAGAGTTGTCAATTAGACAACGATCCATTATTAATATTATTGTATTAAATGGTTAAAAAACACACACCCATTAATTTAAAATTGTTTTAATGAAATAAATACGCATAGTTTTTGAACATATTTTATTGTACTGGTAATCCTTCTGAATCCCTTGTTCTCTTGTAATAAAAATCAAATAATAAAGCAACAATATCCTTATCTCTCCGTCGTTCAGTTAGGTCCCACGCTGCAATCCATCTGAAGGGGTCATCATTTGGATCCATTATATGTCGGTTTTGCAAGCTGGTGAGAAAATCATAGAATCATAGAATCATAGAATCATAGAATGGTAGAGTTGGAAGGGACCTCCTGGGTCATCTGGTCCAACCCCCTGCTCAAAGCAGGATTCTCTAAATCATCCCAGACAGATGTCTATCCAGCCTCTGTTTGAAGACTTCCATTGAAGGAGAATTTACCACCTCTCGTGGCAGCCTGTTCCACTCATTGATCACCCTAACTGTCAAAAAGTTTTTTCTAATATCTAATCTGTGTCTCCTCCCATTCAGTTTCATCCCATTGCTTCTAGTCTTTCCTTGCGCAAATGAGAATAAAGATGATCCTTCTACAATGTGACAGCCCTTGAGATATTTGTAGACAGCTATTAAGTCTCCTCTCAGTCTTCTTTTTTGCAAGCTAAACATTCCCAAATCCTGCAACCGTTCCTCATAGGACATGGTTTGCAGACCGGTCACCATTCTGGTGGCTCTTCTCTGAACTTGCTCCAGTTTGTTGATGTCTTTTTTAAAATGTGGTGCCCAAAACTGGACACAGTATTCCAGATGAGGTCTGACCAAAGAGGAGTAGAGGGCAATAATGACCTCACGTGATCTAGACTGTATGCTTCTGCTGATACATCCTAGAATTGCATTTGCCTTTTTTGCTGCTGCATCACACTGTTGACTCATGTTAAGTCTGTGATCAATTAGTATACCCAAGTCTTTTTCACATGTGCTGTTACTTAGCCCTATTCCTCCCATTTTGTATATGCTTTTTTCATTTTTATTGCCCAGATGTAGTACTTTGCATTTTTCCCTGTTAAAATCCATTCTGTTAGTTGCTGCCCACTGCTCCAGTTTATGTATATCTTTTTGAATCCTCTCTCTCTCTTCTCTAGTATTAGCTACCCCTCCTAGCTTTGTGTCATCAGCAAATTTGATCAGTTTACCCTCAATTCCTTCATCTAAATCATTGATAAAGATGTTGAACAATACAGGGCCCAAAACAGAGCCTTGTGGTACCCCACTTGAGACATTCTTCCAACTGGATGTGCAGCCATTTACAACCACTCTTTGGGTCCGATCACTAAGCCAGTTATGAATCCACCTAACAGTTGCCTTGTCCATTCCATACTTAGTCATTTTTTCAATAAGGATTGTGTGAGATACTTTGTCAAATGCTTTGCTGAAGTCAAGATATACTATATCTACAGCATTTCCCTGATCCACCCAGTCAGTGATTCTGTCATAGAAGGAAATTAAGTTAGTCTGACATGACTTATTAGTTACAAACCCATGCTGACTCTGTTTAATCACTTCATTCATATCCAGGTACTTGCATACATGTTCTTTAATAATTTGTTCAAAGATCTTTCCTGGTATAGAAGTCAGACTCACCGGCCTGTAGTTCCCTGGGTCCACCTTCTTCCCCTTTTTGAAGATAGGAACAACATTTGCTCTTCTCCAGTCTTCTGGGACTTCTCCTGTTCTCCAAGAATTTTCAAAGATTATGGACAGTGGTTCAAGAATTTCTTCTGCTATCTCCTTCAGTACCCTGGGGTGTAATTCATCTGGACCTGGAGACTTGAATTCATTTAGGTTAGCTAAGTGTTTCCTCACTGTCTTTCTGTTTATAGATATCCTGGATTCTTCTATTCCTTTAATAGGACAGTGAAGATCAGTTGATGTTACATTTCCTTTCTGAGAGAAAACAGATGCAAAATAGGAATTTAAAAGTTCAGCCTTCTCAACATCCTGACTTACCATTTCATCATTTTCATCCTGTAAAAATCCTATAGCATCTTTGACTTTTCTTTTACTTTTGACGTATCCCCAAAATCCTTTTTTGTTGCTTTTGACGTCACTTGCAAGCCTTAATTCATTGTCAGCTTTAGATAATCTGATATGTGCCCTGCAGGTTCTGCAGACGGCATTATATTCTTCTTTAGATATGCCTCCCTCTTTCCATTTGATAAACATTTCTTTCTTCCTTTTTAGCATGTGTTTAAGTTCTATGTTCATCCATCCTGGTTTCCTTAAATGCTTCCCATTCTTCCCTCTTTTCGGAATTGTTAACGATTGTGCTTTGAGAATCTCATTTTTCAAGATTTTCCATCCTTCCTGGACATTTTTGTCCTTAAGGATATCCAGCCATTGGATCCCTCCAATTCTCTTTCTGAGTTCCTTAAAATCTGCCTTTCTGAAATCTAACCTTGACGTCTGAGTCTTCACAGGTCTTCCTCCTCTTGTTATCCAAAATTCTAAAATAGCATGGTCACTACCTCCTAGGGTCCCAGCCACTCTTACCTCCTCCACCATTTCCTCCCTGTTTATGAGGATTAGATCCAAGGTAGCAGATCCCCTTGTTTTCTCCATTACCTTTTGGAAGATAAAGTTGTCAGCAAGAGAGGATAAGAATTTCCTGGACCTGTTAGTTTTGCCTGAGAGAGATTCCCAACAAATGTCTGGATAGTTGAAATCTCCCATGACCACTATGTCATATTTTTTGGAGAACTTGGCCATTTGATGCATAAAGAGTTCATCCATATCTTCAGCTTGCACAGGCGGCCTGTAGTAAATGCCTACAATGGTGTCCTTTCCATTGTTCTGTCCTTGTATTCTTACCCAAACAGTTTCCACAGAACTCCCAGTCTCTGAAGCTTCAATCTCTGTGCAGATATACGCTTTTCTAACATACAATGCAACACCTCCTCCTCGTTTATCAAGTCTGTTTCTTGCAAATAAGTTGTAACCTTCTAGCCTTGTATTCCAATCATGTGTATCGTCCCACCAAGTTTCAGTGATTCCAATGACATCATATTTCTTCTCCTGCGTTAGTAGCTCCAGTTCTCCTTGTTTGTTGCCCATGCTTTGTGCATTCGTATAGAAACACTTTAGTTTGTGATTGGTTTCTCTTTCTTCAATATTTTTATTATGTAGATTTTTTTGTCTTTGTTCTTCCCCTTCACTTCTAATAGCAGAGTTCTCAATAGCATTTGTCAGGTGTATGGCTTTTGATGGCGTTTTGCTTCCCTTCCCACATTGTTCTAGTTTAAAGCTCTCCTGATGAGTGTAGCAAGGCGACTTCCAAATACATGTTTTCCAGTCTTCGTAAGGTGCACCCCATCTCTAGCAAGTAGTCCATCGTACAGGTAATTCACTCCGTGATCCAGAAATCCAAATCCTTGCTGACGGCACCATCGACGTAGCCAGTTGTTCACCTGCAGAATCTTGTTCCACCTCCTTGTTCCATGGCCATCCACTGGGAGGATGGAAGAGAAGACCACCTGCGCTCCCAGTTCTTTCACTTTCTTACCTAAGTTTTCAAAGTCACTGCAGATGGTTTCCAGGTCACTTCTTGTGGTGTCATTTGTCCACACATGTATTAGCAGGAATGGGTAGTCATCTTTAGGTCTGAAGAGTCCTGATATCCTGTCAGACACATCTTTAATTTTTGCACCTGGAAGACAGCACATTTCTCTTGAGGTTATATCTGGTCTGCAGATGGCGGCCTCTGTTCCTCTCAACATGGAATCCCCCATGACAACAACTCTCCGTTTCTTCTTCACAACATTTTTCTTTCTCCATTCAGGAGGACTCTGAGGGCGTACAAGGTTACTCTTTGTGGGCAAAGTCTTATCCTGATGTATTTCTTCATCGTTCTCCTGTGTAAGAGCCTGGTACTGGTTTCTGAGCAGAATTGGTGCTGACTGCCTCCTGATCCTCCTGCTTCTCTGGGTCACATGCTTCCATTCCTCTGTTTCTTCAGTTGCACTTCGAATTTCTTCTCTTTCTGTACCATGAAGAGATAATTCTGCTCTGTCTAAGAACTCTTCACCTTCCTTAATGGTCTTCAATGTAGATAACCTCTCTTCCAGATTTTGCAACTTTTCCTCCAACAGGGACACAAGCTTGCATTTGTGGCATGTGAAATTTGGCTTTTCCACTGGTAAGTCTATGAACATGTAGCAAGAAATGCAGCTCACCACATGGCTCCTGGCCTCTTCCATGTTCTTATTGTTCAAGAGATAATCAAGCGGTGAAATATAAGCCAAAACTCGCGCGCCTAGCGGCGCGCGGTTTACTGATGTCCTCCTTTCAGCTGCAACAGCCAAAATCCAGTGTTCCTTGAGCTCGCGGAGACTCTTCACTTATCCAGAAGGCACTGGGAATATGCAAATTATCTCCTCGGGACTCCTCCCCTGGTTTACTGATGTCCTCCTTTCAGCTGCAACAGCCAAAATCCAGTGTTCCTTGAGCTCGCGGAGACTCTTCACTTATCCCAGAAGGCACTGGGAATATGCAAATTATCTCCTCGGGACTCCTCCCCTGGTTTACTGATGTCCTCCTTTCAGCTGCAACAGCCAAAATCCAGTGTTCCTTGAGCTCGCGGAGACTCTTCACTTATCCCAGAAGGCACTGGGAATATGCAAATTATCTCCTCGGGATTCCTCCCCTGGTTTACTGATGTCCTCCTTTCAGCTGCAACAGCCAAAATCCAGTGTTCCTTGAGCTCGCGGAGACTCTTCACTTATCCCAGAAGGCACTGGGAATATGCAAATTATCTCCTCGGGACTCCTCCCCTGGTTTACTGATGTCCTCCTTTCAGCTGCAACAGCCAAAATCCAGTGTTCCTTGAGCTCGCGGAGACTCTTCACTTATCCCACAATCTTGCCGTCGGGATGCCATACGGATGCCACACTGATATTTTGATGTGAGGAAATTGCATCCTCTCATTTCACACGGATAACATACGGATCACTGTTCAGGGGACTTTTCTGCGTATTATGGCCTTACAATACGGTCTGATTTTTTTATATGCTGTGTGTGACTCCGGCCTAAAAGTGAGAATTTTACCTTACAGCCAACTAATTGTTAATTTGGTAACTGCGCTATTGCGCCCCTCTCTTTACCGTTTATAATAATAATAATAATAGCAAATACCTCCATTTAGAAACTTAGTGTAGCTCTTCTGATTTGCTATGTTGCTTACTCCATGTGCAGGACATTGCTTAGATATCCATAGTTATGACCAATAACAACTAACTGTCACTATATGAGTGGTCAGAACCATGGATACCTAAGCTACTGTAATGCACTGCACATGGGGTAAACAACATAGCTAATCAGACGAACTATACATTTCTAACTTTCTACTACATATTAGAATAGGATCTTGGAGATGGGAATACATCTTTAATTTACTCAATCCTTTTTTTTTAAAAAAAAAAGCAATAAAACTCATTTCTGAACATTTTTATTGTAAATGTACACATTTAATGAGGAGTAAGAGCTTTGGTTACCTCTTTTTTTCATTTTCTGTTCATGCTTTGGGAAACCTTTAAACCTATCCATATGTACTCTGCCCTTTTCGACTGTGTAGGAAATCCCAGGCTACAGCACTTTCCAATACAGAGGTACACAGTAAAAATATATGTATAAAATATCTTTTTACAATAGTATCTTATTAGTGACATATAATGTTATATTCCCATCCAGTGGAATTACATTAGAACTTTTCATATAGGAAATTATTTCCAGCGCATACCTTTAATGCAAGGCAAAAAACTGAATAAAAACATCTCTTAAGAAATTTGAAAATTGCAGTTAATGAACAGTAAAACTCCAAATGACGAATGAAACAATTAAAAGTAATGCGACGTAAATACAAAGCGAATTCTAAATATTCATAAAACTTTCATATTTAGCTTTAGAATTTACTCTTTAAATTTAACTACATGGTAATTTCACATATTATAAATGTTTTAAGCATATTTGATGTTGTGTAAAAATATATCGGTGTCTATTAACTTTACACATAAAATTTCATTTCAGCGCTGTCTTAAAATTAATTCAGTAAACCAAATGTTTTTCCTCTTAAAATGTTCTTTTCACGGAAATGGAAAGTGAATTTGTCCTAAAGGAGAATGGGAATCCTTAAACTGCCACAGATGAGAAAATCTATATGAAACCCGTCGTATAAATCTAGAAAAAGCAATATATTCTGTTCTTTATTTTTTTATTTACTTCTCTTACCAGGAGATAATTCTAACCTGTATAGGATATTTTATGGATACAAAGTATTTTTTTATGCATTTAATCTGTTACAATATAAGCTAAGAAATTATATGGGAAAAATGAAAATTTTTCAAATGTTAAATTTTTAAAGTTGTTTTAATTTTTACAGAATTTAATTTGTTATCTCTTTAATAGGAATTGGCCAATGGAATATGTGGAAACTTGTGCTTTTCAATAGGAGATGAGACACCTACAGTATGTACGAGGAGGATTTTATGGCATACCATTGTCTTGACAATGTTTTAAATCTACATTATAAGAGATTCCTAAGTGCAGCAGGAAATGCGTTATCAAAGTGTCTTTTATAACCAATCCTCTTTTTAATGGGCTGCACTCTTTCTATACCCCACAATCCACCCTTAAATGTTCATCTAAATTTTGGTCTCTGTCTTAGGCCGGGGTCACTTTTGCGAGAAATTCGCACGAGTCTCGCACCTCAATACCCGGCACTGATGTTGGCACTCGGGACCGGAGCGTGTGGCTGCATAGAAATACATGCAGCCGCACACTCTGGTCCCAAGTGTCGATGGCAGTGCTGGGTATTGAGGTGCGAGACTCCAGCGAGTTTCTCGCAAGTGTGACCCCGGCCTTAGAGTCCAATACATAAAGTATCCAAATACCGAATGGAGATAACCTTCCAGTAACACGGCTTTTGGGAGGTTTAGGAAAATATGTACTGCACCCATGAGATTAGCCAACTATTCTGGAAGTCTGGGAAGTGTTCGCAAGTATGTCAAGTATGGGATAAGATAGTAATACCCATTCAAACTAATGCATTAGAGGTTTGTATAGAGGAAAACCAAAAATAAAATATATCATGGAGTGGTGACAAACCACCTCATCCTTTCCTACATCCTCAGAGCTCTTATCTCTCGTTGTGCAAGCCTCTTCATTTACAGAAGACTTTGATATGTACAAAGAACCAGGTGAAGAACATCAACTGTCTTGGTGTAATACTATTGTAGGAACTCGAGGATTCTGATAGCGTGGGGCAATGAACAATCAGAGACGGGTTTCTTTGAATGCAAATAATGTATTTGTGAAACAGCAAAACACCCAAAAACAATATTCAAACAACCCGTAGTGACATGCAATGAGTCCATATATATATACACAAGTCCAGTTATATGAATCCGGATATATAAGTCTTTGAACCTCTATAGCGAGGGTGGTAAAGTTCTTACGACGGAGTCCTCACACAAATGTGACCACAAGGTAAGTCTGATGCACAGGTAACGTGGCTGGATTTACACACTGCTGGTGTGTGAAGAGTCAGATCCAGGTATGCAGAAAACACAGGGAGGTCCAGGAACAAGTTAATCTCAGTTGTGGCTTAATTCAGTGAAGTCCAACAACAAGTTCATATGTCAGTAAGGTTCCAGTAACAGTTCCAACAGCTCTCACCAGAGGTAATGCACAAAGGGTTAAACAGCAACAGTTCAGAAACACAGTTCTTATCAGATGGAGTGAACCAAGGGTTAAATTCCCAAGTCAACAGTTTAGTGATAACACAGTACTTTGTGCAACTTACATATGCAGAGAATGTCCAGAGCCATGGGTAGAAACTGCTGTGGCTGAGAAACACCTGAAGATAAGGTTATGCACTTTCCTGGTAAATACACAAAAGATCTGTGAGGAACAAAGCAGCTGGGTTTCAGGGGAACAGAAGCAGAATACTCCAGCAGTGAAGCCAACACCTGAGCCGGGTTTTAAACAAACGAACAGGAAGTAGGGCACACAAAACAGCAAACTCCATTTTAACAAAGGGCAAAATCATTGACAAAGTTACCTAGAAAACCCGGAATACTGACATTACTCCCCCCCTAAAGACGGCCTCCGGACGGTCCTGGACCAGGCCTGTCCGGGTATCTCCGATGAAACTGAGCAATCTTCAGAGGCGCATTGATGTTACTTACTGGTTCCCAAGAATCATTTTCAGGAGAGTAACCTTGCCATCTAACTAGATACTGAAGCCGGTTTCTATGAAGTCTCGAATTAACAATATCCTGTACCACGAATTGTTCTTCGCCATCAACCAACACTGGTGGAGGGGGAGGTACGATACGTCCCTGAAACGTGTTAGGAGAGACTGGTTTTAATAAGGAAACATGAAATACTGGGTGTACCTTTAAAGTCCGTGGTAGCTTCAACCGACAGGCAACAGAGCTCACAATCCCAGTGATCTTGAATGGACCGATGAATTTCTGTCCCAGTTTCTGCGAAGGAACACCCAATTTTAGATTCTTGGTGGACAACCAAACTGAGTCTCCTACCTTATACATAGGTGCTGGTTTCCGGAATCTATCGGCCGACTTCTTGTAACGCTCCTGTGCTGTGGTCAGGGAGTCCTTCAAAACTTCAAGATTACGTTGCAACGCCGTCACTCTGTCTTCAACCGCTGGTACCGAAATCGTAACCGGAGACCTAGGCAAAATACTTGGATGATAACCCAGGTTGGCAAAAAAAGGCGTTACCTTCGTGGAACTGCTTTGGGAGTTGTTGTACGAAAATTCCGCTAGAGGAAGTAGCTTCAGCCAATCGTCCTGCAAATGACTGACGTAACAGCGTAGATATTGCTCCAAGGTTTGATTTGTCCGTTCGGTCTGCCCGTTGGTCTGAGGATGGTATGCAGAAGACAAGCAAACATTAATGTGGAGCGCAGAACAAAATCCTTTCCAAAATCTAGAGGTAAATTGTATTCCCCGGTCAGAAATGATGTCATCTGGTACCCCATGCAGCCGGAAAATGTTCTGGATAACTAGATCTACTGTCTCTGTAGCTGAGGGAAGACCAGCACACGGAATGAAATGAGCAGCTTTCGTTAAACGATCTACTACCACCAAAATAGTATTTTTACCACCAGAGGTGGGTAACTCCACAATAAAGTCCATCGAAATAGACCCCCAAGGGCGAGACGGTACAGGTAGCGGTTTAAGAAGACCAGTAGGTGAAACGCGAGGAACCTTGTACCGGGCACAAACTTCACAAGAGCGGACATAGTCATTCACATCCTTCAAGCAGGTAGGCCACCAAAAAAAACGAGTTAACAATTCCTGCGTCTTCTGTACCCCCCTATGACCAGCCAATTTAGAGTCGTGGACCAATTTGAGAACTCGAAGTCTTACAGCCTCTGGGACATAAATACATCGATCTCTAAGCCACACACCATTCCGAAGGACAAGATTCACATTGTCAGGTGGAGCTGCAAGAAATACGTCACCGTCATAGGCCAGCTTGATCTCCTGCCACAAGTCCCGGTTCCGGAGCACTCCAACGAAATTGGCCTCCGACAAGATGGTCTTCGACGGGGTCCCAGGCACGGAATCCACGGTATGGATTCGGGATAATGCGTCAGCTTTCCCATTACGTGAACCTGGGCGGTACGAAATAATAAAATTAAACTGGTTCAAGAACAAACTCCACCTAGCTTGTCGAGGAGAAAGACACCTGGCAGACTTAAGGAATTCCAAATTGCGATGATCCGTGAGTACTACTACCTGCTGAGTTGCCCCCTGCAAATGGTGTCTCCATTCCTTAAAGGCAGAAATAATTGCCAAAAGTTCCTTATCTGCCACATCATAGTTAAGTTCTGCAGAAGATAACCTACGAGAGAAGAAGGCACACGGGTGCAGCAAACCTTTGTCTCCGGTACGTTGTGAGAGGATAGCTCCCAATGCACAGTCAGACGCGTCCACCTCCACAATAAAAGGCTGTGCAGGATCCGGATGCATCAATATTGGAGCCGTGGTAAAACAACCCTTCAGGCGATCAAAGGCTTCCTGAGCTTGCGAAGACCATTCAAACTTCTTCCCCTTCTTGGTGAGGAGAGTGATGGGACGGACAATTTCTGAAAAATTTCGGATAAACCGTCTATAAAAGTTAGCAAAGCCAATGAATCGTTGTACCTCCTTAATGTTTCCTGGTACCGGCCAGTCCAAGATTGCCTGGATCTTGCTGGACTCCATATTCAATCCCTGAGGCGAGATAACATAGCCTAAAAATTGAATTTCAGAACAATGGAACTCACACTTTTCGAGTTTGATGTACAAATGATTATCTCTCAAACGTCTAAGTACGGTCTTGACATGTTCCTGATGTTCCTGTAAGGAGTCAGAAAAGATTAAGATGTCATCAAGGTAAATTACCACATATTGGTCCAATAAATCCCTGAAAATGTCGTTGGCTAAATGTTGAAAAGCAGCAGGAGCGTTACAGAGTCCGAATGGCATCACCAAATATTCAAAATGTCCATACCGGCATCTAAAAGCTGTCTTCCATTCGTCTCCGGGCCGTATACGGAGTAAATTATATGCCCCACGAAGATCTAATTTGGTAAATACTTTGGCCTGGCGAACTCTTTCCAACAATTCTGGAATTAGGGGCAACGGGTACCTGTTACGAATGGTTACCTTATTTAACTCCCGGTAGTCAATGCAGGGTCTTAGAGTACCATCCTTCTTCTTTACAAAGAATATTGGAGCTCCCGCTGGTGAAGAAGATGGTCGGATAAACCCCTTGGCTAAATTCTCATCTATATACTCTCGTAAAGATTTTAATTCCGGAGCCGCCAACGGGTAAACATGGCCGAAAGGAATCGCTGCTCCAGGAAGCAATTCTATGGGGCAGTCATACGGTCTATGTGGGGGAAGTTGATCTGCCTTCCTTTTATCACAAATGTCTGAGAATTCCTGATATATCAGAGGGAGAGTAGGTACCTGTATCACCTCTTCCAAGTTCTGGGTAACTGGAGCCGCTACAGTTGGACTGATGGTAGAACTGCACTTCGGGAGAAAGGTTATCTCCTTGGTTTCCCAATTGATGATTGGATTTTGTGACCGTAACCAGGGAATTCCTAAAATTACAGGAAAATGAGGAGAAGATATTAACATGAATGAAAGTGTTTCTTGATGGTCTGGTTCCATCTTACACTCCAGAGGCACTGTCTCCCGATCTACTGGTCCAGAAACTAATGGGGAACCATCCACCGTTTCCATAGTGATTGGTGAAGCTCTTAGTTGTGTCTTTATACCATGTTCCTTTGCAAAAGAAGAATCCATGAAATTCCCACCTGCTCCAGAGTCTATCATGGCAGAACTTGATATCCACTGTTCCTCCCACTGAATCTGTATAGGAAGAGAACAATGTGAATATTTCTCCCCTTGATCTTTAGGGGAAGTCGGCATCAGTATTGGGGGAAAAACCGCATCTAGATGTAGACTGGTTTCCGAAACTTCAGACTCAGCGTCTGTGTTATCATAATCCCCTACTACCGCCAACACCTTGTTGGGTCGCCTAGGACATTTAGGACAATTGATGAGGAAATGGTCCGATTGACCACAATAGAAACATAAGCGCTCACGGAGACGGTGTTCGCGGCGTTCATTATTCTCACGTCTCTGCAGTGAGTCCACCTGCATAGGCACCTCCTCAGCCTCTCGCGGGTTTTTGCCTGTGGTTTCCCTGGACGGAAGAGAGTAATTAGTAATGCGATTTACAGCGGCCCATTTTTCTTGTCTGCGTTCAGTTAAACGGATATCAATACGTACACAGTGCTGTATAAACAATTCAAACTCCTGTGGAGACTCTGAACGAGCTAGCTCATCCTTGATTGCATTTGACAAACCTTTTCTAAAGATTGGTAATAAAGCATTGTTTTCCCACTGGGTGTCCACCACTAACCTTTTAAATTCAGTAACATATTCTATGACTGACCGTTTCCCCTGGCGTAAGGAAAGCAAGGCAGATTCAGCGGTAGCACGGCGGTTGGGATCGTCGAACATTTGCGCCATGGCTGCCAGAAAATTATCCAAATTATTTAGACGGGTATCATGACTTTCAACCATAGGATTTGCCCAAGCCAGTGCACGTGATGTCAACAACATAATAATACATAGAACCTTAGATCTATCAGACCGGTAGTAGGAGGCATGTACATCAAAAAATAATATACATTGATTAACAAACCCACGGAATTGACTTCGGTCACCATTAAAACGGAATGGAGGCAATTTGGGCATACTGGTGGATGAGGTAGGCTCAGTAGGTAAGGCCTCCAGGACTCCTAACCTAGCACGTAGATCTTGGAGAGCCTGACCAAACCCCTGTGCATTGTGGTTAACCCGAGACTCCAAGTCTCTAATCTGATTGAGTGCAGCCGCCACCTCCTGCTGCAAGGAGTTAACTATGGTGAACAATTTGTCTGCCCGTGTCTCCGTCATTGCCCAGCAGAATCCTCTTTTTTAGGCTGGAGTATCCTGTAATACTATTGTAGGAACTCGAGGATTCTGATAGCGTGGGGCAATGAACAATCAGAGACGGGTTTCTTTGAATGCAAATAATGTATTTGTGAAACAGCAAAACACCCAAAAACAATATTCAAACAACCCGTAGTGACATGCAATGAGTCCATATATATATACACAAGTCCAGTTATATGAATCCGGATATATAAGTCTTTGAACCTCTATAGCGAGGGTGGTAAAGTTCTTACGACGGAGTCCTCACACAAATGTGACCACAAGGTAAGTCTGATGCACAGGTAACGTGGCTGGATTTACACACTGCTGGTGTGTGAAGAGTCAGATCCAGGTATGCAGAAAACACAGGGAGGTCCAGGAACAAGTTAATCTCAGTTGTGGCTTAATTCAGTGAAGTCCAACAACAAGTTCATATGTCAGTAAGGTTCCAGTAACAGTTCCAACAGCTCTCACCAGAGGTAATGCACAAAGGGTTAAACAGCAACAGTTCAGAAACACAGTTCTTATCAGATGGAGTGAACCAAGGGTTAAATTCCCAAGTCAACAGTTTAGTGATAACACAGTACTTTGTGCAACTTACATATGCAGAGAATGTCCAGAGCCATGGGTTAGAAACTGCTGTGGCTGAGAAACACCTGAAGATAAGGTTATGCACTTTCCTGGTAAATACACAAAAGATCTGTGAGGAACAAAGCAGCTGGGTTTCAGGGGAACAGAAGCAGAATACTCCAGCAGTGAAGCCAACACCTGAGCCGGGTTTTAAACAAACGAACAGGAAGTAGGCACACAAAACAGCAAACTCCATTTTAACAAAGGGCAAAATCATTGACAAAGTTACCTAGAAAACCCGGAATACTGACACTTGGTAAGTGATAGTGGCTGTGATGATGGCTACCCTCTAATGATCACACATCTGTCATTCATGGTCTGAGTAGATGTGATGTCTGGGCTGGTCATGGGCCACCTGAAATGAAATCAAAAGCTTAGCACATGCCTTTAAGGCTGCAGAGTTAATTGTTTGTTATTTTGT